>CM057817.1:44728697-45171426 GCA_030067965.1 Latrodectus elegans
CAACAACTATCTCATTAGTTAATTATTTTCTTGATAAAGTAAACGTCGCTTGCTTTAATTAAGAATGAAAGCACATCGATCTTTAATTTGGAAATTTTGCTCGGAGGATGAAAAGAAGTTGCTGACTTTCTGAATAAACTAAAATAAATACACGCGGAATCGTAATTTCTAAGTAAAACTCTAAAATTGAATTTACGCCAGAGGTCTAAGATTCATTTTCCAACTATGTGATATGAAAAGGCGTAATTATTTCATTTTACATTTTAAGCAATTTGACATATAAGTAATTAAAAAATGTACTAAAGTAGTTATACAATCTTTAAAAATAAAAAAAAAATTACAACAAAGTATTCTTAAATTAAGTAGAAAAAACACAAAAATTATATTTTCATTGATTTTAGTGGTAATTACTATGCAACTAATATGAGCATAAAATATTATAAAATTGTTTCACACTGTCTACTAAAATAACAGCTATATTATCATGTTCTGTCGAAATTATGTTTGAAGATGTAAATTACTGCATTTAGTTTTTTTTATTTTATTGAAAATTTGCTTAGATTAACACATTATTGCTATAAATTCTCGATTAAAAATAGATTTTAAGAGTTTTTATTGTTTTATAACTCAATTCGTTAAATTACAAGAGATGATCAAATCTTAAAATTGCTATGTAAAAATTAACTAACAATTATATCAATTCATTTAATAACATTCAGTGTTTACTAAAAATAAAAAAATAAAAAATCAAATAACTCATTTATCTGACGTAAGGAACACCTTATACTATAAGTGAATTATATTTCTATATATTTAACAGATTTCTGTTCTGGATTTATTTTGAAATTTTACTTTCATAATATCAAATACTCTAAATTAAATTCCATAAAAGATATTGACTTGATTCTGATATAAAAATAAATAGCTTTTATAATTTTAATGGTTTTCCTTAGGATAAGTAACTAATTAATTTTTAATGTAATTTAAAAAAAATAGATTTTTTCATTATTTTCTTAATAAAATTTTAAAAGTATTAACCCATATAAAATCAGTCTTTCGTATAACTTCATTGAATTGCTTATTATCTTATGACAATCAGCTATTAACATAATCATAATCAGCAACTAGGCAATTATTGATTACTCTAATAATTAATAGCTATGGTAGTCAAAAAAATCACCAAAAAGTAATAAGGTTTCGTTGATTTGAAATAAAAGTATAAGCCCTTTTTCTACTTAAAAAAAATCTTCAACCTTTAAGAATTTTAAAAATCAATTTTGGGTGCTTGATTTTAATTTAATTTCATGATATTACGTTTTAATTCCATTAAAATGCTGTTTTCATTTACCACAAAATATCAATTTGACATACTGGATTAATATATAAATATGAATCCAGTATATATATATATATATATTAATCCAGTATATATATATATATATATATATATATATATATATATATATATATATATATATATATATATATATATATATATATATATATATATATGTATTTCTGCTGATACTTTGATACTTTTGTAATTTTATTGTCGCATTATAATATTGTTGAACTGTTTTACCCAATTATGATAAAATTTACATACACTTCATATCTTAAAATAAACATAAAAATATTTGCAATCCCTTTACTTAGTGTATATTTTTATTAAAGCTATCAAATTAGTTTAAAGCAAAATTTTTAAGTCTTGTAAAATATGTATGTTTTCACACAAACTACATTTTGCTATACGAAATCTCATACAGAAAGTAATTGTTAATATTACCTCAGATACATAATTTTTCTTTATTCAGAAATCCCTTGAAAAATTTCTTCTTCGTGACTTTTTGCTGAATGCTAAGCCTATCACTCATAACGTGAGATTTATTTCCCCGTGTGAATCTGACAAGTACTTTTCTTTTAGATATAAACAAAATATATAGCTAACTATTTATGGTACTTTAATTTTATTATTTTTCTTCAATATGCTGAGAATGCCTTTGCATAAAATATTTAAGGCTCAAAACTATTAAATAGGAGAACCTAAAATGTATGAAGAACCTAAATATATAATTTGCGTGAAAAGAAAATTGTTGTTATTCAACATAAAAGTATGCTTATTTTTGTGTTTATTTTAAATAATGTCGATAAATCTGAATGTATATATATATATATATATATAAATTTGTCCTGAAGATCACATACAAAATTACTTTAATTAAATTGTAATTTTTATATAATTTTATTGAAGTAATTGTTAAATATTATGGGGAATAGAAAAAATCTTTGCATAATAAAAATATTTTCCCCCTCAATTTTTGTCCATAATTATAAATTTATAAATGCATGATTTTTATATTTGGAAACAATTGCGTTTCAGCAAATGCTATTTAGTTAATAGCTACATATTTATTTAAAATTAATTTTATAATTCTTTATCTCAAATTCTAAAAATATAAAAGTTGCAGGATTTTCAAGATCACAGATTTATCATTGACTAATATCAAAACTTTGTCGATTATTTTGCAGAGAATCTTGGGTTTCATTCCTTTGAGTGAGTGAATGCCCAAAATATTATTTGCTAACCAAAATTTTAAATTAACGGTTTGATGGTTTAACAGTGGTGAACAGAAATTTCAGTTGTACCTTGTGAAATCAAAGGAGAGAATTTCGTAGTATGATGAAAAATACTATTGAGAAGAAATAAACTTGATATTAATATAATTAATGATATTTGGCAGTTTCGCTTAGCGTTATAGATTGTATTATCGTTTAAGGGCATATTAACTTCCACCACGCAATTTTTTTCCTGAAGGTCCTTTCATAGATATGGAATATTACCCACGTGTTGCAAGGAAAGAAACCCGGAAAACACCCAAACAGCCGAGAACATAGAGAGAAGAGCGTCCATCTCTTGTTGCAACAATGGTTGGGATTGACTTTGAAACCTTTAGTTCTGAAGAGTGCAGCTATACGTTAAAGATAAAGTGAGCACACTACTTCGTAAAATCAACCGTTGATTTCTTACACTTCGGTGAGGCTTTTCATTGTTATATTACAGTCTAATCAATGATGGCATCACCATTAACTCACTATTATCTGATTTAGCTTACCTCGGCAGATGTGTTTTCTTACTAGACTCAGCATATTCAAAGCGTACTTGATACAGTAATGAGTGAAAACTATTTTCAAAACGTTTGAAATTAAGTGATCCATACCTCAGTCTCAGATAATTTATGTACAAATGCACTTATATTCATGCACATTACCCATTTTAGATTTGACCATTACTGATATCATGAACAATTCTCTGTATATTGAGAAATGTACAAGTCAATTCCACGGTTTTCATTAAGTGAACATTTGTGTGACAAAAGGTATCACTAGTTCAATTTTTCTTCATTGTATAGATGTATAACAACAAAATATCATAAATTTCTTTAGCTAGCATTAGTATTTTAGTTAATTTGAAATAAGCTGAGATAGAATACAGAATATTGAGAGTGAAAGAAGAAATAACTCAAAAGTGTATAGTAAAATATCACCACTTCTTAAAATATATTAATAAGGTTACAAAATTAAAGTTATTTCCTCAAATTAGTCGTTTTACATCATATATGACATTTCCTATCAAAACTCAAAACTGATTGTATGTATATATATATATATATATATATATATATATATATATATATATATATATATATATATATATATATATATATATATATATATATATATATATATATATATATATTATATATATATATATATATATTATGAAATGTTTAAGGCAAATCTCAGGAATTCAGACAGTTTTATTACTTGGAAGATAAAAAAAATCTATTGATAATTTTTGCAAGAAAAATCATTTTTCTATCCCAATAATACTAAAAGTTTTTGCTCTACTTTGATCCCCAATTGTAGAGAGAGTAAAACTGTATAAAAATCTATGAATAATATGAAAATAATACATAAGGTAAAACTATTTTTGAAGACGCATACATGTTCTCAATATTCACTTCAAATACTACATAACTCTAGGTATTAAACACTTTCTAAAGAATGCATATCCCTAATAAATGTGAATTTCAAAGTTCAATATATGCCCACTTTCCAGATTCTTTTTATATATTACTAGCCAATTATATATATTAACTCTCTGAATTCATCAGATTTCAAAAGATGTGGTGATAAATGAGAAATAAAAATCTAGCTATCGGAGAAAAATTGCGATTTAAAAATTTATGGTATTTACCACATTTAATCTTTGTTCAAAGCGATGTTTTGCTCACATTGCAGAAAAAAGATGCATTTGCTGACAAACTGTTTTTCTGCATCTCCTGCCGCTATTCAGAGATAAAAATTTTAAAAGTGACTAGCGAACCATTTGCCTCCATTCTTGATGGAATCAGTTTTTGAACAACGTGCATCAAGGCTTAAGAAACTATGTGAATTCAATTTAGTATTAATTACCATCAACTAATTATAATTTATGTAGTTTATGAAACAACTTGTGTTCTAAGTCAGCGAACAGCAAATTGTTCACTTTCTGATAAAAATCATTCCATACTGAGAAGATTTTCTCAGTTCTTCAAGCTGTGAAACTTCTGAAAGTAAAAAATGTTCATTTGATGCTGCATACCGAAAAATGGAACAAGATAATACAGATTCTAAAATACAAGAGGCACCTTGAAGAAAGGTATCATTACGGGATTTGTCCACATTGGAGTGTGATACAACATTCCACATGTCGTATCATACCTTGCACAATATTATCCAGCAGCTGTTGATGCAATTTATTCCATTCCTCTGTGAGTGTACGAATGAGGGTGTTCTTGTTTGTCGGAGGATAATTTAGACCAGCAACTTGCCTTACCAAAATATCCCAAATATTTAAATGGGGTTTAGATCTGGGGAACGTGATGGCCATAGGTAACGCTGAATACCCTCGCCTTCTAGACAATCCTGTGCAGCGAATGTTCGATGACATGTTGCGTGGTACAACAAATTTATCACCGATAGCACCATGGAAAAGAAGAACATGAGGGAGTAGAAATTCATTAATGTATCGTTGGTCAGTCATAGTCCGATTCGCAGCTACATATAGGGGCGTGTGGCCCTTGATCATGATGTCGCCCCACACAATGACAATGCATGTCGGATATCGGTCCCTTTCCTGGATATTTTCTGGACGATAAGCAGTACCACTTTCGCGCCAGATCATTTGGTGCCTACAATCCGATTACAGACAGAACCTACTCTCATATGAGAATAATACGCATGCCCAGTCCTGTTCAGTCCAATAGCGATGCTCACGACACCATTGAAAACGGGCAGTACGGTGCTGTCTGGTCAATGGGACAGACACAACAGGTCTCCAGGCGTATAGTTCTCCTCCCCTCAAACATCTGGCAACAGTTTTTCGCGAGATCTGCTTTCCTGAGGCAGCAAGAAACTGATTTGCCACATGCTAGACTGAGGTGCGCGTGTTCCTTTTTGCTGATAAGACAATATATCTGTCTTCTGCATGCATCGTACTTCTAACACAACCTCCCCCGTGACGCTTACTACACATTCCAGTAGTTTTAAGTGACTTCCACAGCCGTGAAACAACGTTGTTAGCGATGTCGAATTCCCTGGAAACATCTGTTATTTTTCGCCTTTCTTCGATATTTCCAATTATTCAACCACGCATAAAATCATCTAAGTGATGTCCTCTTTTCATTGTTGAAATTCAATAAAGTACTATCTTTATTCGGGCTATATCACAATGTTCATTTGAATTATTTTTCAAAGAAGATGGGAAGACGGGAAGACATGCCAAAAATTTCAATTTCGTTTATTAAATCTTTCCTGTAAAACTTTATCTATTAAATCTTTCCTGTAAATAATTTGAAACAACAACTGTCCGCACGCCTCAAAACCTTTAAAGCTCTTATGAACGGTATCACATGATGAAACAGACGTGGAAAAAAATTTGCATATGCATACTTCTTCTTACTATACCCAGCACTTATTCTAAATTTTCACATTTTGCTCCCTTTCATTTTGTGGTTGTTATGGATGATAGTGTTATCCGTCTTTAGCAATTGTCCAGCAGTTTATATATACATTTATATATATAAATTTATATATATATATATATATATATATATATATATATATATGTATATATATATATATATGTATATATATATATATATATATATATATGTATATGTATATATATATCTATATATATATATATGTATATATATATATATATGTGTGTGGGGGTGTGTGTGTGGTGTGTGTGTGTGTGTCTTGAATAGACAATTTTTTTTTTATTCTTACATTAATATTTACTTTTTCTTAAAATTGATATTTTTGATGCAAGAACATTTTAATTATTGGTTTATAAAAGAATATATATTTCTGCTAAAATTTGCTTGATTGTAGAGTAAAAAAATCAGCTACAATTTTGTTTTGGGTCAAAAGTTTTTTTTTAGTTTTGTTTTTGTTTTTATATAAACGCATTTTCCAGCATGGTTTTGTAGTTCTAAGATATAATTATCTGTTAATAAACTATCATAGACTTCATATAGTTGTTTAATCTTACATTAATATCAATATATAGTCCATAGAAATAATTATGCTTCTTAAACATTATTCAATTTTCTTTTGTTTTCCACTTTAACAATGATTCTGAATATTGGATAGAATCTAAAGAATTTTATTAAACTGAATCAGAAAGCCATATACTGAATTTAAAAAAATCCATTAGGAAAAATATATTTTATCACCCATTTGAAGGTACTTTCTCCGCTATTGTGCCTACATGAAATAATGCCCCTATATATTCAGCTCTAAAATATTTATTTTGATAATGGCCATTAGTTATATAGACTGAAATTGACAATGTCTTATATCATATACTTAATGGAGTTTAGTAGTTATTTTGAAGTAACATTACTCTTGAAATATGGTTGATGTGTTGGCAACTATTCCTACTCAAATCCTTTTTTTTATATTAAGAGCTTAAAGGTTTGCTATGTAAATTTGACATGCATTGGTCTAAGTAGTTTACAAATACAGTTATGTTTATGGTCCCATGTTTAAGTAAACCCAAATTTAAGTAAAATATTTCCGATTAAAAATCTTTGAAATCTGTCACATTTGAATAAAAGGTGTTATTTTTTTAATATTATAATTTAAGCATTCACACTATTTTAAAGAGAACTGATATCTAAATTGCAATTCACTTAAAAAATAAAAATTTAGAAAAATAAAAAACGAAAAGTTCTTGTAGACAAAAAAATATATTATTTAACTTTTAAGTTTATTATATAATTCTGAGTTACTGCTATATTGGGAAACCATATTCAATTTTCTTTATTACCATTTGAAATATATTGCAGAAATTTTTCAAACAATTTAAAAGTTTTGTGTACATTTTTATAAGTGTCTTCTTAACTTTGTTCTAAGATTTCCATTTAAGGAATTCTTAGATGTAATTTTAAAAATATACAAGCACCCACTCGCCTTTTTATTAATCATGAATCTTACAACACACTTAATGTAAAAAAATATGATTTCATATAAAATTATATATTTGGTGTTTTTACTGAAAGTAGCTGGATAAACAACTTAAGCAAATCATTTATTCTTCCTTGCAAGTTTTAGTATCAAACTTTCAGCATTAAAAATCTTACAGAATAACAAAATGTGTTATACAATGTTTAATACATATTTTGAGGTTGTAATTTAAATAGAAGTAAATTAAGTATGCTTTCTCTCCGCGAATTTAAAATTTTGCTACATGTAAGTAAATTAAATTCTAATTACTAAAATAGTTATTGGTAATTTTATATAATTTATAAAAACATACAAGAATCATGTTTGTCCCTTTCCGTTAACTTTACTGCATATAAGGTGTGGGAGAGAGAGAGAGTACACACGAAGAAAATAACGAAATGAAACAAAAATCTGATGTTCAAAATTAAATCGAACGTACTAATAATCAGGCAGATAATCAGAGTACCGATCACTGCGTCACCAAACTAAACATTTTACAAATAAAATTAATGTTTTAACTCTTCAATGGATAACATATTAATCTGTTATTTTGCTTTGGCAGTTGGTATTTAACTTTATAACTTTTTTTAACTAAATTTAATGTTAATAGAGAAACATTTTGCGAGATAACTGTTTGAACATAAAATATTTGATATTGTATTATATACCAAGTATTTATATTTTATCACAATTTACTGTTTTTTACCATTAAGAATAAATAGCATTCTGTCTCAATCCCTTGCTGAGTATTAAACTCAAATAAATAATTTTTTCTTAATAAACTTTTATGCATCATATTGTTTTACAATGAAATTATCATTTATTACAGTAACGTTAATATGTGTGATAAGTATGATTAAAAAATATAATTCACTTTCAGCTTTAAAATGTGTTTAACAACACAACTATTGGATACAACAATACAACTATTTCACAGGATAATTCTGCTCAAAAGTTTAATTATTAGTTAAAAGAACAACAGTTTAAAACTTAAAATGTAAAAATATTATTTATTATGCATAGAATTAATTTATTTATTTATTTATGTTCCATACTATATTTTAACAATATAGACTTTAAAATGTTCAGAAATAAAATCTTCCGCATTTGTTGAAATATTGCAAAACGAATTTGTTCATTAAGAAGTATTGGTTATTTCTTTACCTCCATACAATATGAAATTAAAAATATTAATTACCATAAATACTTCTTATTTACTCCCTAATAATAAAGAGAATATATGAAAGTATTCTCGTATTTTTATATTTTATTCTTATTTTATGTATATAAATATTGCTAAATAAAAGTACATTAATAATCAAAAAACAATATACATGAAAAGTCTTACTAACTAATGTGTAGATAAATATATATCTTAATTTAGTAAATATATACATAATTATATATCTTATTAGAAATAAATTTACTATAAAATACATGAAGGATGAGATTCAGTGCTTACAGTTTATCAGTAGAAAAAATAATACTATCCATTCTGAAGTACATTTTTTTTTTTACTTTCAGAAATACAATCATTTCAACCAAATTCATCTTTAAGAAAAACTGATCACTCTTTATTATTGCATTTGATGCGACCACTTTTGTTTTTCCTTTTAATATTAAATAAAATACTTTAAAAATTAGTTCTATCAAATATTTTATGTATGTAAAATATATTCATTAGCTGTTTTTCTCGTGATTAATAGCACTACGAGACAAATCGCTTGTAACCTCAAGTCGCTTGTACTAGAAACATGTTTTAATTGCATAAATAATACGTTTCAGTGAATAAATTCCTTCACTCCTGAAAAAATAAGTGACAAATGATGCAGAGCCCGGCGTTTAAACGTTCTCAAAGAGCTCTGATTGATTGTACTTTTCTACTCTCTTTCTCTCTTCAGATTCTACACTGTACTCTTTTTTTTACAGTTTTTGTACTGGAGTAACACAAGCGCTTTTCCGAAGTGCTTAGAATATCTCATCAAGCAAACTACAGAGCTTCGGGTAAATTTACTTTTCCCTTCAAAACTGTTTTTGAATAAACTAAAAATATAAAAAAGGAAAAAAAAATAATAAAAAGGCTGAAATAAAATGCATCGCGAAATTTTGGTTGCGTCCCCGACATTGTTTTGAAAAATGTGAACAAGAAAATGGTTAAACACGCAAAACTCTCATTTGATATTATACCTGTATGGAAAGAAATCAGACTATGAGACGGGGACCCTTCTTTGAAACATTTTATCTTCCTTTATTTATTCTTCAAGTATTTTAAGTTTGTATGAGGGAATTTCGAGAATCCATTACAGGAGAGGTTGGATTCTCCCTTTTTTGAAAGACTACCGCGTGGTTAAATAATAAATTCTATAACTCATTCAATTGAGTTTATAGGTCATAAGAAGGCTACTTATCCACTTAATTCTATGTACTAGATGGTTTTTTTTTATAAAATATGCATTATTCTTAGCATTCCACTAGTTTATGTTTTTATTGATATTAAGTTATATGGGATTTATTTTCAAATAGTTTACTGCTTAAAATATGGAGTAAGTTCTTTTTTTTTTCAATAAATGCTACTAATGCGTTTTTCAATAAATGCTATATTGTGCGAAATTTCTGATTGTATAATATTATATGCAAGAAATTTTATTGTGTGCATTATAATTCTATTACTTTTTACACAAACACATTGGTACATGAAATATTAATTATTCAGACAACCATCATATTCTTTATTAAATGGTTTTAAATGTCATTTTTAATTTTTTTAAAAATTATTTTCTACATTCTGTATTTTAGAGGAAGAATGAAAAGCAGAATAAACTTTGAGCGAAATAAACATTGTTTTTTGTTATAAAAAAGTGTTGAAAATAAAAATGAATAAAACAGATTTTTTGACAATATAAATGAAAAGGCTTTAAAATTTGAAAATCTATTAGTTGTCTAAGTACAGAGTAAGGATTTATAGACGATTAAATTTTAATATATTTGTATTAAAGGAAATTGCAACATACCGGATATTAAGAGAAAAGTAATACACAGCACAAAACATTTACTTTGAAACATATTAACGATCTTAAAATAATGAAGAGGCGTTTTTCTATTCATATTGTTAAAATATTTCTAAAATGCTTATTTTTAAAATAGTTAAATACATAATAAGAGTTCAAAGTTAATTTTAACTTTACATCTACATGTCAATTTTTTAATTTTTCCATCTTTAAATGAAACATGGTGTTATTATCTTTGTTAATTTTTAGGTAAAATATTTTTTCTGAGAACATTATGAATTAATAAATAAGTAGAATTTCCCATAATTAGATAAATAGGTAGAATTTCCCATAAAACACTAAAATTATTTATTTGATTTCAAAAAATGTATATTATTATTGTTACTTGTGCACTTAAATCTTTTTAAATAATTTTTTTTTCATTTTGCCAAAACATTGTTTTTCTATATAACAATATATCTTCCTAATTACTATCCATCTTTATCAAATTACAAAATAAATCTTATAATTAGTGTTGAATATTTTAATAGAAGTATGTACTTAAATAATTTTGTTTAAAATGTCAATTTTTTGAATATAATATTATCTTGTAAAACATTTTGTTCTAAAAGGCTAATTGTTTATATTTTAATGTAAGAATTTTTTTTTATCAAATATGAAATAAAGAAAATAAAATGAATAAATTTCAGAAGGCATAAAAATATGAATATATATAGTATTCAATAGATGGACTTAATACCAGAAAGAAATTTTTGAAATTGTCAACTACATTTCATTGTGTTGTCATTTTTCTTAATACGTACGCAGATGAATTTCGCAAAAGAAATTATCATTGCATTTGACAATTCGTTCGCGAATATTGACAATTTTCTTCGTGCTTTAACTTTCATTTCATAAATGTTTCACAAATCACATTTTTATTTAAAAAAATGTCTATTTTCATGACATATTCACGTAGTAACCATTGTTCAGGGGCTTGTTTTGATACATAAGATTGTTGTTTTTACAAATATTCAGCAAATGATTGATTGTGTATCATTAAGCAGTTGGGAAAATCGAAACCTTAAGAACGGTCAAGCGAAAACTTTCAAAAGCGTTTTAAATGCGGGACTCACAATCCTTCTACCCTCAACGGGGGGATAAACACATCTCGAAGAGAAAGTACAGTATCGGAAATCTTTATTCACCACATGAGAGACAATAGCATTTTATTTTATCGATACAATGTCTACCTCGAACGATTGATGATGGAGAGTTTAAGGAAGTGAGTTCCTTTATTGATATACAAGGGGATGAGAGAAAGCGGTTATTAGGCTCGTCATTATCGACAATCCAATCGCCAGTCGATTTCAAGGGCCATATTCGGAAGAAGGTAGAGGAAGACGTCCGCATTACTCAAAATGAAATTAGAAATCACCCCCGGAAAAGGAAATAATTTGAGTACCAGAATTCGAAAAGCGATTTCAGATGGAAGAATTTCACGTTATTTACTTTCCCCAACGCTTATTACATTCCAAGTTCATTTTAATAACAAGAATTTCTATTTCAAGTTTTCTAGGCACAGAAAATTTATTTCTATTTCATGCGCAGCTAAATTGCTTTACCCAGACGTAAATTTAAAACTTTTTTTTCGCATAATTTTTCCGTTTTAGTTTTGTCTCAGCATGTTTAATACCAATAACCGCAAAAAAGTGAAAAATAAGCGATGAATGCCGTTTAAGTTATGCTTTTAACAGAAAAATAAAAATTTTTACTCAATTTTTTATCCATTTTATTGTTTCATTAATCAGCGATTATATGAGTGCAGGAAGAAATAGAGATAAATTCTTATTATAACTTTTAAACATTTTTGTATTTGATTGCTATTCATGATTAATTTTGATTTGATCTAAAATAATACAATATTCTCCCTTATATATTTTTATATGTAATTAATTTTATTAAAATTAGAACATTACAGATTTGTTATAATATATATATATATATATATATATATATATATATATATATATATATATATATATATATATATATATATATATATATATATATATATATATATATATTGAATATCTTGCTGTATTTTAATAAGGACTGTTTATTATAAACAATTTTAACACATATATATATATATATATATATACATATATATTGTCCTTATAAAGCTCAAGTATTTACTATATGTTAAAAAATAGATGAAGTAATACGTATTTAAGTAGGATAAGATAATTAATAGGATTATTTGGTTTAAAATAAAAAAAAAATAGGGTCTATTAAAACTGACATATAAAAAAGTCTATTTAACATTATAAAATATTTCATAACAATTAGTTAATAATTATTTTAAAATAATTAGTTAATTATAAAAATAAAGACTTGTCTAGACAGAGTTTCTAAAAAAAAACTGGGGTTAAATATGCAATGTCATAGAAAAATTTTAGAATTTAGTATTTTTTTTATATCTTTAACTTAAAAGGTACTTAGCTAGTGTTTTAAAAACAATCTTAAATACATTTGCTTTAACAATTTTACAAAGACAGTGTAGAAGTTACAGTGCCAAATATAATTATAAACAAAACGCCTACGCTTTTAAATGAGTATTGTTAAGGCTGAAAATCACTGATTTTTGAGTAATGGAAGATATTTAAATGATTTTTTGAAAATAGTTCTATTAACCGTAAACAATAAATTGATATTGGTGAATAACTGATTTTAAAATTATTCCCATTAATAAAAATTATAAATAAATTTCGAGGGTAATATTTATTCCTTTGAAACTATAATGCATTTATATGGTTTACTAACTACTATCCACTTTTTTCCGACAACACAAAAAAACAGGCCTATAATTTAAAAATATAAGAAAACATTATTTTTTTCTTTAAACACACACATTGTCTGAATTATTAATTCAGAAGTTTCTTTCTGTATGTAGTTAACTTAATTTCTAGAAATTCAGATATTTTATTCAATGCTAGACAATACAATATAAGTTGAAAATAACTAAATTTACAATCTATATACAAGTATGTAAGTGCATAAAAATATATGTAAAACTTTGTTACTGTGCTATAACTAAGAATTCTTTATGATAATTTATATATGTGTGCTGTGTAAATGAAAAAGAGTTTGCTTTTAGTATCCCTTTAATGACATGTTTATAGCATAAAATGTATATATATACATATATATATATATATATATATATATATATATATATATATATATATATATATATATATATATATATATATATATATATATATATATATATATACATATATATATATATATATATATATATATATATATACATTTATATACATATATATATATATAGATAGATAGATAGATATAAATATCTGTGTGTGTCTACATTTATTAAAGTTAACAAAATATTTTCAATTGCCTTATAATCCCAAAAAAATATTTTATAGCATACCAACGTTGATATTTATAATTAAAATAATTTCAAGTTTAAGAATTTCATTGTCATCAAAATGTGAATAAAATAAAGAGAATATCTAACAAAATCTGATGAATGCAAAAAGAAGATCATAAATGTATAAGGAAACCCTCAAAACTGCAGTAAGTAATATTGATTACGACTGTATCTTAAATCGTTGTTTCTCTTGAGAATAATATATTAATTCTCCTTATATTCATAAATCTATTTCTCGATCTTCCCAATGTGTTGTGGAGGACAAGTGATATGTTGTGGATATCTAAAATTTGGTCACCCCCTCCTCAATCCATGGGTACCAGGTGAAAATGTAATTTCAATTATTCGATTTGGGGGAATATTTGAAATAAACTCTCCCCGACAAAATCCGATAACTTGAACGAATGCAAATTCGAGATTTCAAACATTCCGCTTTCTGCTTGGAAAATAAATTAATTTTCCTTGGAAAACCATGAATTATCTTTAGCTGTTTCATTTTATTTGATTAAAATTGACTTAAATAAAATATCTCATTTTTAGTTACATAAATTTTATTTTGATTATTTTAATATTTAATAATATTTTAAAGAATATCATGAATAATTTATTTTTAAGAGTTAATTTTAAATTATATAATCTACCATTCGTTTAAAAATTAAATTTAAGCTCAAATATAATAAAAATAAAAGTGATATAAATCATTTCTATAAATATATTAGAAATTTAAATAAGAACTCATAATATTCATTCAATAATATTTAGATTTATATAATTATCTGGGAGAATATCTAGTTTAGTTATATTAAGCTAGATTTTTAATAAAAATTTCCAGAATTATTATTCGTTAAGAATAAAAAATTTACATTATTTTATCTTTCAAATCAACTCTAAAAATGTATAATATTTTACCAAAATACAAAATTTGTGTTAAAAATTCAAAATCAAATTTAATTTCATAAACACAAGACTTATATTCACCACAGAAACATAGTATTCAGATACCCACCTTCTCCGTCATGTTGTGAGTTAGAATAACTTTGTGGAGGTCGGGAAGTTGATGTGTATTAATCTTCTACCGTGCTTTAAAGTGTCATCGGATATATTCGTTGTGTGGTTTCGGTTCTGTCGTAAATAGCCTTATAAGGTCGTTGGGGGTTAATGGATTGCCAGAACTGTTTTCCTTCCCTTTGTGATAAAATTTTCCCAAAGCAAAAATCATATAGTCAGTAATCTATGGGAGAATTTTATGTTTCTAAAGTTGTTAGGGTTTAAATTTCATAAAATTAATAATTTAGGGATATTAAGATGATGAAAAATAAATTTAAAGAATAGAAATTTGGTTTCAAAATGAAAATTAAGAAATATTTATATGGTTATTTCGTACACAACAATGTACTTCATTATACGATATCAATTATATAAAATGAGTTTTATTATTTATTTTCTAAGCGCTATTTTTAAGTTAGTCTTTTTCATTAAAATTTATCAGACATTTTTGAATATAAAATGCATAATCGATTTATAAAATTTATTTCACAAGCCAATTCAAAATTACTTTTTTATTTATCATCGCGTTTAAATAATGGTATCAGTTTTTAACTCTCGCATTTATAAGAAATCCAATTTTTAGAAGTCCAGGGGTATTTAGAAGGTACTATTCATTAAAAATAGCAAAATAAACACTTCAGTGACTCTTACTTATTTATTAAACTCTGATATATATATCAGAGTTTAATATATATATATATATATATATATATATATATATATATATATATATATATATATATATATATATATATATATATATATATATATATATATATATATATATATATATATATATATATATATATATATATATCAGAGTTCGACCATTTTAATATGAAAGTAATAATTTTGAAAGAATAAGACATCTTAAAAAGTTATTGAAACTTTAAATAAACCTATAATACCATAATGCCTATATATAATAGCAACAATAGTATTAATTTGATTTTAATAATATTAGAGTTCTACATTTGATTTACTCGGAAATCTACAATATAAATGTCTTAGTGTATTAAATACCACTTTAAAATTAATTGAGATGAGGGATTGGTATAAATGATGGATAAAGGTGTTGTGTAACTTGCATGCAGATTGTATTGCGTAACGGTACTGAACACGATACTTGTGCATAATGCTAGTTAGCTCAAGGATAATTGGTGTTAATGTAATGTCAGCAGTTAACAATGGTTAAAACCTAGAATACAGGGAGTTTGAGGTGTTCCTGGTTCCCCTCACAGATCTTGTATTCCCAATGAGAATTAAATGTTATTAGAAGACATTATACAGTTAATTTGAATTCTCCAAGCATACCAAATGATAAGCTTACGGTAATTAATGATTTTGAGTGAATAAACGCAATAATTTTATTGGAATTGATAAAAAACATGATAACATGATTTCATCAGCTTTGATGAGGCATTTATCTAACAAAAAATAGTGGGGAATATTTAAAGGAAAAGTAATAATTTCAATTTGAAATACAATCTATTTATCTCTCTACTAAAAAACAGAAAAAAATTTAAATAAAAAATGTTTTTTTTTCAATGGTTGGGGTATATCGGGATGTATTATCCCCTTATACCCAAGGAACCGGCCAAAAACAGCGACTGTGCATCAAGGTGCACATCAGGGGGTGACCATCACACCCTCACACATGCTTTAGGGACCTGTTTATATGTTAGGCACCATTCATACCTCATTTCTACACTAGGAAAGGACAAAAACAGGGTAGAGAGGGAAAAAGTATATCTATGCTTGGACCGGGATTCGAACCCAGGACCTCCCTATTAAATAAAAAATGTGAAATCATTTTTTATATGCTATGGGATTTGAGATTTATTCAGTAATAATTTAATATGTCGGTTTAAATTTTCAATTGAATGTACACTTACTTAATCTATTAGCCTATTGCTTGTACAATTAGTATTTGATAAATTATTTGACTATATTTTCATTTCTCCTTAGAGATGAATTTTTTCAATAATTTTTTTGCAAATAACGCTGGAATCTAAACTAATAGTTTTCTCTTTGGTTTCAAAATCTTATTACATTTTGCAATTTTTCTGTTCTGTAATTATTTATCACCTTTTTAATATTTCAATCAAAAAATCAATTACATTTGCTTTATTTGAATCATTATACATGGAATGTTGAAACACCATTTATTTTGTTCTCAGTTTCTTGGATGCCAATGCAGAAGTTTTTGTCACCAACATTTTCATAGTATTCCGATAATTTTAATTTAGCTGTGGTAAATTTGAATTTTTTCTTACTATATTTGAATAAGTAAATCATCATTTTCAACTCAGCAACCCCCATATATCTATCTTTATTTATGTATGTATATATATATATATATATATATATATATATATATATATATATATATATATATATATATATATATATATATATATATATATATATATATATATAAACACACAAAAGAAATCTAAATACTTCATTCTAAAAGGCGCTCGCTGACACAAATTCTAACATATACTATCAAGAACAGAGACAGGCCAGTATGACTGTATAGAATACATGTTCCGAAAAAAATTTCTTGACTATGTCAAAAACACATGGAACCATCTAAATAAATTGAACAGAAACGGTTTTTGTTTGAAAACATGAACTAAGCAATCACCATATCCATGTTCATCATAGATTACCTCACTGAAGTAGTTCCTGTTCTGTATTTAGCATGACATTAAACAAAGCTTGGGTTACGAAAAAATTGAATACCAATGATGCAACAAACACCTTCGAAAAGTTTATCCAAGCACTTGATGTTATGCATGAGAGAACTTATAATGTGACTCCATTTTCATTACATGGGTGTATGAGCCATTATTCTATGAGTTTAATATGTTAGTCTTCTTTTTTTAGTGTTAGTATGCATTTGAAATCCAAAAGGGTGCTTTGTATGTATATCTCTAATCCATCAGTTCTTCGTTATGCAAATATTCATAAGATGTCAACCGATACAAAGAGATGATATTCTGAAATCCTATTAGGTTATAATTTGATCCCTATGAAACTGGGAAAGGTGTTTTTAAGCATTTCTCTTAATATAAAAATATCATAACTATTCTCTATATTTTTAAACCAAATTTTAAAACGTAATATGCTTATGAGACATTTGTTGCAGAGTTTCTTTATTTAAACTAATTGTTGTTGGAGCTATCATCATCTAATCCTTGGAATAAGGTAACATTTTCTTTCTGTAGTATACTATTTTCACGTGTAGTAAACCGGCATGTTGTTAAAATGCTTAAGGTCAATATGCATGTACGTATGTTTATTAGAAGACAGATCGATAGATATAGATGAGTAGCATGTGCCCCATTTTTTGTCTTATTAATACCAGAAAAATAACTAGAAGATAGACATGCATGATGCCTTAAACAAACGTTTACTTCTCAATTATATACATTGAAATTGTATTTGCTACCTTTTTTTCATAATTGATTTGTTGTACAAATGTACCGAGCTCCAGTGTCTCAATAGCTTCACGCCGCTTTCCGTAAGTTGAGTAAGGGAAGCATCATTTGCCGTGTGTAGTGGTTGGGAGGGTGACCACGGGTTGCTGGAACTCCGTGAGATGGGAACGTGTTCACGCTAATATGTGACGTCCAAAGTCCTTCAAATGGTGTGGCTTGGATGTTGATAGGAGGGTGGCAGCTCAGGTGTGACATCGTAACCTGAACGTGGTTCAAAATTACGAGGCACTTGGTGATGGGCGAGTATTCCAAATCCGTTAACCTAATGGTACAGTCCAGAGTTCACCTGCACAGCTATGTAGGTATGTACCAAAATATTTATAACTGTGTAGGAAATAGCAAAAACTGAACAATAAGTAAACATAAAATTATTTTCTAATATTAAAGGATAGTTAACGAACAAAATCAAAAGTTAAAAAAATTACAAGTATATAATACTACATGACGCATCTATACTTTTGGATGGAACAAGATTAAAATTTAAAAGAAAGTATACTTTCAACTCTAAGTTCTTTAAAGAAGTCCACCCAATAAAACAATAAATTTGTGTTAAATTCAGTAAAATATAAAACTTAACTTGTTCGATCACATCTACCTTAGTGTACCATTTCACGTGATGATAGGAAAATTGTGCGAATGGCAATGTCTGCACTTACCATTAGTCAGCGGTTACAACAGAGTTGTCAATCCGCATGACGCCCATTGCGTCGTGTACCAATAACGCGGAATCATAGATATATCCATCATCAGTGGTGTGATCAAAGAGGAATGAGGATGACAGCAGGGAATGATTTTAGGTACAGGGACCTCTGCTGGTGTTTACTTTACTTTACAACATGAAATGAATTTTGTTTTACTGACGAGTCATGCTTCTGTACGTAAAACCACGATGGTCGCCTTCACGTCTAGAGACATCGTGGAGAGAGGATTCTGAACAGATGCGTTATGCACCGCCACACCAGTCCTGTACCGGATATTATGGTATGGAGTTGTATTGGATATGACTCTCATACTCCTCTAGTACTCATTGCCGTTTAAACAACCATCACTACATCTCCGAGATGCTAGAGCCAGTTATCCTTCCTTACCTAAAGAGATTGACCGCCGTCATAATTCAACAGGATAATGCGTAACCATAAGTGGTACGCATTGCACAAGGTTTCTTAGACCATCACTTGATTGAATTGCTTCCATACCCGGCTCGCTGTCCAGATCTTTCACGAACACGTGGCCCATGATTTCTCAACGATTGACCCAGATCGCATCTTCAGCAGTCACAACAGATCAACTTTGGCATCGTGTGGAATCTACTTTGTCTGCTGTACCCCAAGAACACATCTAAAATCTCTTTGAATCCTTGCCGAGACGTGTAGCAGAGGTGATCTTTAACAATGGTGGCTAATCTGGCTAATGATTTTGGTAGAAATCACTCATCTTAGAAGTCTATAAATTTAATCATTTGGTACTAGGTCATCATGTTACCTATAAAATAAATTTTGTTGTGTTATTTCATGTATTTCTTCGTGTTGCAATTTGGGTGTCAGCAGTATATTTCTGCTTATAGTGAATAAATAATGCTAACACTTTGTTTTGTATATTTATATTGCAATTAAAAATGAGATATCAATAATAATATTAACATGAAAAACATCGTTAGTTTCTTTGTTTTAGAAAATTTACTTCACAAAAATAACAGTTTATCATTTAATGTCATCAGGGGGGGGGTAAATTTAATCATTTATTCTCTTTATTTATATAATTCTTCAAAATTTTTGTCCATGTATTTTATATTATACAAGATTTCTCAACAAAGAGACTTTAAATGAATGAGTTTCGTCTACTTTTTTATTTGAAAGAGATAATATATTATTTTCACTACAAATATTATGTTTAATATCGATGGTATAACAGTTATGCAAATATCCTTAAAATAATATCATAAGGATAAAAGTAATATTTACAGCACTTCTTCAGTAAGGTAATAAAAAATCATTAAAAATTTCTGTATCTCCACTAACTAGAATCTTAAAACGAATTCATATTAAGAGAAAAATAACTTTTTATAAGAACACAAATGATATTATTCCGTGGTGGGAATTTAATATTTGAAATGGGCCCGTCAATTATTTTCGCTATAAGTGTTTTTAATTATCAATAATTGCTATTAAAAATATTTCATTACATATATCACTTTTCAAGTTATAAATAGTTTTAAACACTTTTAAAATACATCTTAATTTAAATTTGTCATTCAAAGTGGTTAAAAATCTCATGAAATTACTTTTTCTTTGAATAGCACATATACTTTTTAACATCATAGAAACTTAAGGTTCATTTTCCACCAAAAAGAAGCATGCATGAGTATTGTATCAATATCTGAAGTAACATCAATTTTTTTGCACACATAAACTTGTTGATCAAACAAAAAATTAATTTTCGCTCCATATTTAGATACTTTAAATAACCATGATTGAAATTCTGCTGTGATCCATAATGTTTAGGAGGCTTTTAATGATGTTCATGCTATAATGATGAAAATACATATTCATTGAGCAAAATCATATCTACGCTATAGCATTCAGCTTATGAATGATATTAGATAAATATTAAAATGACATTTTATTTATGAATCAAATGAAGAAAATATAATTTTATCCTAAGGAAATATATATTTTCTTATTTGATACAATTTATAAATAAAGTTTTATAATTCAATACAAAATAAATTTAAAACTAATTTAGAGCTAAATATAAAACTTATACTCATTTTTACTAAGATATTTCTACATTATACGACACTTCATAGCTATTAATCTACTATATTTCTTATCTAGCATAGGCAAATAGGAAAATTTCAATATGATTTCTACATTTCAATCTGTAACAAGCAGATAATACTAAATGCATACACTGCTGCTGTATCCACGATATATGACTAAAAATATATTTAGTAATGTTAAATGATAAAAAACATGAAAAAACACTTTTAAATACTTGATACATGTTTCAATTACACAAAAAAAATGTTGAAATGATTTCATCTAAAGTATTAGCTTTGAAGGATTTTTATTTGATAAATTTTAAGATTGAATCAATAATATGTAGTATTTTATTAAAATTATTTAAAGTACCTGATGTTCAGCGTACTTATTAAATAAATTAATTCAGTTAAGGGTAATCAGTTACATAAAATATTTAAAAAGTGCTATATTTTAACTTTATTAAAATATTTGGACTTCGGAAAAAGTTCATTCATATAAACATGATATTATCACAGTAATTCCCTTTATAAAATTGTGTCATATATTACTAAAAATTATAATATATGCTAATTTTAACTTTCTACTTTAAAATGAATAAAAACTACGAGAATAAAAATATTCACATTTTTCGTAACAACGATAAATTCCAATACATATTTTAACGACTTTCTTTTGCTAACCAAATTACATTTGCGAAGAATAATAAAACACACTCTAAAAGATCCTAATAGAAATTCTAATACTCTAAGTTTTTGTACTAAAATTTATCCAATAAACTAATAAAACACATGATATATTGCACTGAAAAATAAAGATTTACAATCTCCATAATTAAAAAACTGAACATGAAAAAAATATTTTGCTAAATATCAAAGACATATTTCCTTCATAAGTGTGAAATACAGAATAAATTTAGAGCATCTAATAATATGTTCACTTTAATTCAGGAACTCAAAAAATGCTTACACTAATATTTACAAAATACGCTTACAAATGATTACTTAAATTTAAATAAAACATATTTAATTTTATATCAATATATTCATAGAGTTTTCAAAAATGTCATATATCAATAACAATTTTTACATTTTTGGAAGTATTAAGATTTAGTTAGAAAATGATATAAAATTAGAAAATATTAAGTGGTTAGAATTTCAGAGATTAGAAATAAAATTTTGTCTTATAACATATATTTTCAAAAAAATTAAATAAAATTGGTAATTACGTAATTTATCTCCACATATTGTCATTTAAACATTTAAATTGTGTTAATTGCGTGTGTGTTTAAATATGTATATAATATAATATATATCGCCATGAGGTATATACATACATATATACATCATATATATATACATATATATATATATATATATATATATATATATATATATATATATATATATATATATATATATATATATATATATATATATATATATATATATATATATATATATATATATATATATATATATATATATATACCTCATATATATATATATACCTCATATATATATATATATATATATATACAAAATGCCATATATTAGGCACCTAACAAATAATTACACAAAGCAGTGTGCAGATAAATCTGGTAGCGTAATAACTAGTACATATCTTTTGGTAATGTAACATCGCTATTCATCTTGTAAGATAATCAAATTTTAGAAAAGATAAAACAAAAATTAAATTTTTTTTAAAATTGATACTATATCTTGTGAGTCAGAGATTCATTCAATTTGTCTACCCTTTCTGACAGTGTAGAAGAGAATATTTTCTCTATCGAAAAATATATAAATCTTTTACCCACACTGTTACATACTATCTTATGTATTTTCTTCGAAAAGCTTAGTAATGAATGGAGTCTATCACTATTCAACCTTCCCTTAAAAATTACTTCAAATTTCTATTTTTCACAAACATTTTGAATTGATTTATATTTTGAGTCCTTTCTTGCGGTATTTTATTTGATTAAATCTGCACATTAATTGGATGTAATAAATATTTTATAACGAATATTTTAAAACCAATTTATGTTGAAAGCATTAAATTGTATCATATGAATTACCATTTGAACAACTGTTTGTCCTTGGCAAGTATTCGTTATAAAATATAAAAATAGATTTTACAGACAAATTTTGATTGAAACATCTGGAAAATAAAGTTAATAATTATGTATGCATTATATACTCACACACACACACACACATACATACATACATATATATATATATATATATATATATATATATATATATATATATATACTACTTGCTGTCTTTAAAAATAAATGACTTACACATTAAATGTTTCTATATTTTCATTATATATATATATATATATATATATATATATATATATATATATAGTTTTATATAACATCCCAGAGTGCCTCAGTGTAGGTATTTCAAATTTTTAAATATTAAAGCCTTTAATGAATCTATGCATCTTTCTATTTTATTTGAAATTGAAAGATGTATTAAGCACATTATCATTTAAAAATCTATGAATTCACACATGATTCACTACTTAAACGCTAAAGACTGAAAATCATACAAAAACCTAACTTGCTGTGCATTCTGAATACAATACGCATTGATTTAAATAAAGATTTTTCAACATAAATTCCAGCCCATATATCATATACCATCAATGAATAATATATGTCTACTTTTTGTGACATATAGCATTTATTATTTCTACGGAATCTTTGCTATTTACCGTGTAATTTTTAAGAAGAGTCGAGTTTCTTTAGTGAAATATGAATTTTTGTTTCTTCCAAAAGTATAAAACTCATATAGAAATTAGTAGAAATGATTATTTAAATGATACATTTTTGCTATGGAATAATACAGTTGGAATTATGCATAACCAAATTTTTAATAAAATTCAGATTCATTGGTACCAACAATCATTTGTTAAAGAATTTTCATATAATCTCTAAACCGGATTTTTATATAATTTCTAGGTTTCTACTTTACTACTTAGGCAAATTTATCTTTGTGTGAGTGATGGAGAAAATCTTATTTAAATAAAAAAAATATTTAATAATATTTTGAATCATCACACGTAAATTCCGCATTAATGCAGACAAAATTTGAGTTATATTTGAATTATCTCAGAATTTACTACATTGTATTACCACTTTCATAAAATAGGATTATAAATGATGATAATTTATTTTATGATAACTTTCCAATATTATTTACAAATTAAGTATTCATCTTAAAGTAAGTTGACATATCAAGTTCATTATTATCAACAAGGAAAAAATTTTATTCCCACCTTTGATCAATAAATAATACTATTTTCATTTTTTTTATGTTCCGCAGAAAAATAACCTACTATCATTCCATTTTATATATCCACGAAATTTTACAGAAATATTTTGTTTTCAGTAATTATAATTTTCCCCGAAATCTTTTTAAGCGTGATCTTTGTAAATTAGGTAATTTCTCTTTTGATCATTATCTTTGTTAAAAACAAATAATAAATTGAAATGATAAAGCTTGCAGCTCGTTATTTCATGACATATTGAAATTATAACTCGATGTTCGTTGATTTTACTTAAGGCTCCGAGTCGCAAATGGTCCATTAATGGAGACAAGTAATTAACACACTTGATGTTTATTCTCGATACGTTTTAATCAGGGGGCTGAAATTGATACAGTCATGTAAAAAGGATCCACCATTTACGTCTCCATTAAGCAGAAGTAAGTTCAATTTTATACACCTAGAGCTATACTCTGTTCATCGATTCCCATTACTTTTTAATACCCTTTTGAGACTTCAAAATTTGAGTAACAAATTTTACCCGATAAAGGTTTTTGTTACAGAATGGGCACTCATCATTAATGGAAATATTTGCATTTAGAATTGTTTTGGTTCTTTCTTATGGAACTGTTTTTGACTAGGGTCCAATCGTTAATTGAGACTTTCGGTTTTCTTTCTTTCACTGTTCCATTCTATAGGGAAATAAATCAAGCAAATGAACCCTCCAGCTATTCTTCGCCTCTTAAAAGTCTTTGTTGTAGCCATGCATTTTCAAAATTTAAAAATAATTTTGAACCCAAATTAACCCGTCTTTCAACGAAAAATATGTTTTTATATATTTTCTGAATAGCTTGCGATTTGCTTGTTTTGTAGTTCTGTGAAAGAAATTTTAAATAAGAATATCGTAAATATAATTCGAAATAATATAATTCGACTCATAGATTTCATGCCGAGCAGATATTAAACGGCAAAAAAAAATACAATAAAATACATAAAAACATAAACAATTGATATATTTCATAAAGGAGGACTCAACTAAAATGACATTTAAATATTACAAAAGCTTGATAAAAATTGTAAAAGTAATCGTAAATCAACTACTAAGAATTTATTAACAGCGCACAAACTTCAACTTTTCTGTCAGAAATATTAAGACCCCTAAAATGTTTGGAATTCTTTAAGCAGTAAATTTACAAAAGATGCTTGATTTACATAAGTATTTTGTTATATAAAATATCTTTTTTTTATTTTAATAATACATATTTTAATTCATTATTTATGCATTATATTTCAAAAATATGCCTTTTAATACATGTCTTGCATTTCGATAAATAATTGATAGACTGATTTTTGTACCATAAATGTAAAAACTTTCATAATCTAATAAAAGCAAACTTAAGTACACATTTTCTAGCTTGTGGACATCAAGATGAGTTCAAACTGTCTTATCAATACTTACATTTTTAATCTAATTTTAGAAATGCTAGATTTATTGTTATTTTAATATAATTTGGAGAGTACCTTACAATATTAGATATAAATATAATGCATTTAATTGTTTTATAATTTAAAACTTATTGCCGTAATATTTTTTGTATGTTCTATTTAATGAATTCCATTCATTTACACTTTATGGATAGTATATTTATGCACTTTTTACATAATAAAAAATGTATAAGTTTTTAAAATATTAAAGATGAAACTTTTGCCAAAAATTATTTTTTAGTTACCTAACTTTAAACATTTGCATTCTAAGAAACTTCAGATATATGAACTGTTTACATTTATAATTTGAAAAGAGAATTTACAATTTAATCAAGTTATCTTAAAAAATAAAACTAAATATTTACAGTAAAATCATTTTTAGCTTTATTTGTGTATTATTTTCAATGTTTAGATCAATTTTTTTTAAATTAAAGAGTAGATTAACAAAAATGTCTAGTGCCTAAACTTAAAATTATTACGTAAGTATATGAAGTTCTTGGATAAAAATCCTTTGATCAATATCTATATATGCATGCTTTTATTTATTTGTAAGCTTCCTTATTGAATTTTGAAATATGTTGTAAATGTGTCATTTATTTTACTGTTATCTTCCTTAATATTATTAAAATGTTTATGATGGATATCTGCAAGTGATCATAATACAGGTATAGATTCAGATAATCATGAATGTTGTCCAATATTGCATTTTACTTCAGTATAACAAAATTACAAATATTTGCATCACAACTGCTTCATAATATTTCTATACAGTTTGTTCCAGAGTTATATAAATTAATATATCAACACACACGCTATACATTTTGTAATTTAGTAAGTTAAAATTTTTTGTAAATCTTAAAAAGTTATATTTTATTAATTTAAAACTGACTTCCTTAATTTCTTGGTATAGCCAAATTTTATATGTGTAAAAAATGTTAAAACATTAAATCAAAATAATTTTTGTTAGAAAGTTCTAAAAAACAAAAATATCACAAACTATACTAGTAATTCTTTAAAATGAATTACACACACACAGTTGTTGATTTATCAATAAATTTATTTCAACTAAATATATTTATGCTACATATGAGAATATATTACGTTATAATTAAAATTTATATTTTTATTATAATATTCAAGTTTATGACTTTCAAGAATTTGTTTTACTTACTTTAAAAATATTCTTCAAAATTTCTCTAAAATATTTATGCTATTTTTCGAGTATATAAAATAATTACTTGTACTACATAAAATATTTAGCTCATACAAACTTCAGCTAGACTAAAGACGCATTAAAGTAACATTAATAAGCAATATATTAATGCATATATTTGCAAGTAATATTTTAATATTCATATTAAATAAAAATGATGTTTGGAAATGACTAATAACTGCCTAGAAACTAGTAATAAATTAAAAATTAAATTAATTATTAACTAAAATATTAAAATTTTAAAAAATATTTAATGTTTTATAAAATTTATTTTCAAGTTTCCTTTTTCTTTATTCCCTTTTCTATATTTAATTCTCTTCGTTTTTATTAATGTTAATAGTAATAATAATATATATCACTATATTGATTTCAAAATTTGAATACAAATAAAATTAAAGTTATTTAAATTTTCTTGTTTTTATTTTGAAAGTCGGAATGTTTTTTAAATATTAATTTCATAAATGTTTAAGTGATTTTAACGTTATGTATACTGACGTCAAAATGTCAAACTCACAAAACAAAGTGCAGAAAATTGATGTTCTATTGTCGAAAATCATAATGCCATATCACATAATGTATGCTGTAGTGTTTGAAGAATATTTTGTTCCAGTTTGTGCAAAAATTCATTTTGATAGATATTATTCTTCACTAAGAATAAATCATGTATACAGTTTCTTGCAAAAATCATTCTTTCTGAGAGTAGTTTGAATGATCAAAATTTACCACATTTCCCTCTTTTTTACGTTAAGATTTATCAACAATAAAAATGCAAAATATAAAGAAGTTTATGAGTAAAATTTTGAAATAAATTGTTTTTTTTATCAATTAAAGTAAAATTGCCTTAAATTTTTAATTTTTTTTTCAGAATAAATGCTTTTATTTTATTACTAAATTGTTTTTAAAAATTGTCATTCTAAAATAACTTTGCATTCACAATTCTTTTTCCGGAAAAGGAAGCATTGGTCTTTAAAATATTAAAATTTCTATAACTTAAAGCCAAATTATTCCATTAAGTTTATTTTCTATAAAACTTTTCTGTTTCACAGCATGAAAAACAAAACATAATTTTAAGAAACTTCAACAACTGTAAGTATAGTTACTAAAAAAGTCCGATATTTTAAGTTTAATACTTTGTCGTTGCAATTTTACAATTTACATCAAGTAAATTTTTATAGAGAACATAAATCAATGTTTTATAACGAAATGCTACTTGAAATCTTTACAACCTCATAAATATCTCCGTCACGAAATGAAAAAAATTGAACACGTATAATCAAACATTCAGCTTAAAATGTCCTTTGAGTTGTATTTTTTATTGCAATTCTGAAATTTTTTTCACATTACTTAAATCGGAAAAATATATCAGCTTTAAGCCTACATCTTTGATTAACACAATTTTGAAATTCTCTCTCTCTCTCTGTATATGTGTGTGTATATATATATATATATATATATATATATATATATATATATACACATATAAATTTAAAGACTAAGTGTAACACATAAATTTATATATATATACATATAAATTTATGTGTTACACTTAGTCTTTAAATTTATTTGGCTTACACGTAGTAATTATTTGCTGTTCTTGCGAGTTTCGATCTGGATTTAATTTTAATTACTGTAAATTAATTTTGTAATTTGGCATTGGATTTAATGTTATATTTTGGATTATATTTTAACTTGGCCTTTCATTTATATTGGTTTGATATTTTTGTTTGAAATTTTTAGTGTGGTTTGGGGTGTATTGGCTTCTTTAAGACTACACTCTTGGACCTAAGCAGAAGAACCCTACTTTGAGCCAATGTGATTAGCACCCATTGAAGAAAATGTGTATTTTAATTTCAACATGAAGAATCAAAATTAAATAAAACAAATAACGATAGTTTAAAAACTGAATTTTTTTATATGTTAATTACTATAAAAGATAACCATACATATACTTACATACATGATAAAATTAATGGTTTTAATTTCAAGGTTAATAAATTTATGTTTTGGAATTCAAATATTTTGACTAAAATTTATAAAAACATTATTTCCAATCATATTAATAGAATATATAATATATGTAATAATTTAAACAATATCAATAAACAAATAAGTAAAATAGGAATTATTCTAACTTATAATAACATTCCAATCAACTATATTAAACACTATTGGCTACTAGAGCATTGCTTATAAGAATGATGTAAGGCGTAGATAAATACTACATAAGGGTCACCCAAGACTTAAAAGTCTTATAAGAAGCTTGAAATTCCAAAAATGTTTACACTTAGTCGTTAATTTTATATATTAATTAAATTAAATTTATGTATTAACATTGGATTTCGGCCTATATATTTTAGATTAACTTTTAGGTTTTATTCTGGCTTGATATTTTCGTTTGAAATTTTTGGTGAGGCTTTTGGGTGTACTGGCTTCTTTAAGACTATGCCATGGGCCAGTGCAAAAAAGCCATACTTTGTGCCAAAGTGGTCAACACATCCTGACGAAGCTGGCCATGTTGGTATATTTTATTTTTTCTTTGAAATTTTAAAGTATTTATAGTATATTTCATATTTTCAGTGTATTGTTTTCCATTTTCTATTTTCAACGTATTATTCTCTCCATCTAATACTTAATTTTATAAATCTGATTTTTGACTAAATTTATGAATATATTATTATTCTCCATTTGGTATTTTCAATGTATTACTTTCATTCTAGTATTTGATTATTATTCTCAATCTAATATTTGATTATTTTTATAAAATGTATTATTAATTATATTTTAGTAATTCTATTTTAGCTTCTTTTGCGCTGAATGTATTGCTATACAAAAATTTTTTATCTATTCTTGGACTTTTCTCAATTCTATATTTATTCTCATATCTTTCAATTTTCGCTTATGATACCTATAATCCTGCATTATATATATATATATATATATATATATATATATATATATATATATATATATATATATATATATATATATATATATATATATATATATATATATATATATCTAGAGAATTCTATATAGAATCTAAAAAATATCATTGCATTGTAAACTTTTTTGATGACTGTGTGATGTCTGAAGACAAAACTATTATGTGAAGGTAGTGAGAAATAAGAAGAGCCTTTCTGGATAATCTTGTAAAAGAAATGGTTCAGATGTGTCTTTTGACAGCAATAGAAATAGCATTTCCCAAGATAAAAGATAAAATCTTTCTTAAATAACGCAAACGCAATTTTATGTTATTATTTTATCGCATTATTTTCATAATGAAATATTCATTGAATATTTCATTATAAAAATAATGCGATAAAATAGTTACATAAAAATTCGTTGTGTAATTAATTAAGTTTTCTAATAAATAACTAAATATAGGAGACTTTATTTTTATTTACTCTTGATAAAATGTTTACTTTTGATTTCTTCTTTCATATATATGTATATTTTAAGATTTTCCTTTAAAGTGATGCACTTTTGAGCGCCTTGCAACTCACTCTATCAAACAGAATGTAACAAATTTGTTACAAAGATTAAACATGTATAAGAAAATTAATTTATACAAAAATATTTTTAAAATTCACTGATAGCCAAACAGATAACATTCTCATTTCTTTTAAGGTTGAAATATTCTCCATGCCAAATATATAATCATGAGACAAAAACTACATTGTCTTTAGTACGATTACTTGTTTAAGTCCGAAGAAGAAGCCAAATTCTTGAGTAAGATTCTGAGGAGTAACTAAGTCACAAAAATGTAAAACTGATTTACATTCTTTTTAACTAAGTTACTCCATAAAACAACACTACAAGCATTACAGTTAATACAAGTATAAAAAGATTTTTCACTAGTATAATTTATCCTTTCAAATCAATTACAGCAATTTTATTTCCGGAATTTAGAAACACTTATAAATATCATGAGTTAGCCTAATAATGACTGCATTAAAATACTGTTTCTTTTAAATTAAAATTTTATATTTTATTTTTGGATATGTATAAAGAAAATTGAAAAAGTAACAGTACAGATATATGAATACAATTATTTGAAGTCTAAGCTAACACACACAATTATTCGGAACAACAGCGGAGTAACGTATGCACGATAAACCGCTTAAGCATTTCATCAGTTTGTAGAATTTTGTAAGAGGCTCTCTACCTCTAACATGACAGGATAAGCTGATAAAGGAATTAAAATCTCAAGATCATGATCAACAAATCCCTCTTGATCTAATCCCTGTGATTTAGTTTTTAAGGGTTATACGATATCCCTGCTTTATCATTGAGACTTATTGATTTTTTGGATTTTAAGGAACAAATTGTCAGGAAATGTTAACTTTAACGTACTCCTGTTCTGTAAGAAAGATAGTATATCGTATATGAAAAATGATATATAATATAAATTATTAAAGATGTCTTATTAAATAAAGTAATAAGTTATAATGGGGTACAATAGGTTTCTTTTTTTCTATTTTTTGACAAATTAAATGAACATGCAAAATTTACCAGGATTTACAAAAATGTGAATTTCTAGTGAGATGGTCCTTTTACAAATGGCTTGTAATTACACAATGATGTTCAGAATTCATTTTAAGGCAAATTCCATTGTGTTTTTTATTTTTTATTAAATTTTTGTCGATATTAAATATTAAAATATTAAATACCAAATATTTTTCTCGTGAGACTTTTGTCCTCATCCATTCCATACAGTTTATGTGAAAAAATTAAAAAAAAACACATCAATATTATACCATATTTTCTCAAATTTAAATATTAAATACAATGGAAAATTTAAATTCAAAATGATTTGCTTTAGCATATATTAAAATTTAAAAGATTAAAATTCAGTGGAGAAAGCTTAGATTAATGAGTAAACATAAGTGAATTTTATTGAAATAAGTGTCCCGTGGTATTAGTTCTGTTTTTGCCCAGTTCATGGAAATTAAATATGATTTTGTATAAAAACATTTAAGTTAAATTATTAATTTAAGTATTTCTTTCTGAGTATGCTTTCAAACAGTAATTATTTCTGTTACATACTTCCTTTTATGGCTATAAGTAAACTATAATATCTTCCTAGGATGTAAATTTATGTTTTCGTTTAACAATATTGATATACATTTGTAATTTATTTTTCTCAGATTTAATTAATGTTCAAAGACGATTGTATTGTATGCTGGTAAACCATTTAATGCATTTTTGTATTTACCAATAATTAAAGTAATCACATTCTTGGTTAATTGTACTGTTTATTCAGCAATATCGATACCCATCTCAACCTAAAATTTTGCGCTTGGACCTTTCTTAAATTTATTCCACCTTAGTCCAGGGAACATTTTTATAACTGCGTAGTAAGTGATTACACAGAGTTAACATGTAGATTTATTGGCTCATACGGCATTCTATATAATTAGTTCGAAATTTTACTATAGAGCTGATAATTAATTTAAACCTCAACTAACACTGACTTAAAACCATTATAAAATTGCTTATACCTCAATACATACCATATCGTTGCCCTTTCCTTAAAACTGGAGGTAAATAGAGTTTTCTCCTGTTAAGGCTGTCATCATTCATAGTATAGGGTACAGAAAAAAAATCTGGATTATATCAGTCCCTCTTTCTTTCTATATTCTTACAATGCTGATTTTATAAAAATAGCGATATTTAATAATCGCATCCAGCTTTGTAGAAACTTTGTCAATACCTCGTTTGCAATTTTGGTTTTCTGACTATGCTAGCTACCAATCGTGATTTTATTGAATCAAAGGAAAATATTCATGAATTAAATATTTAGTAACATTATTACTAAAGAGAATTTCAAATCGTTCTACATCTTATTTTATTTGTTTTCACCTGATCTGTATGTTAGATCTTATTTCGTTATGTAAAACATAAATTTTAACAAAGCTATCAAAAACTAGTTACAGTTAAAAATGATAAATGGTTATCGTTATATTTCCAAATCGGAAAATTATCTACACTTACTCCAATGGAAGTCATTTTCAACTAGTGCATATAGATATGTTTAACATTTTTAAAACAGTTTGTGCAATTATTTGATATATATGAAAGCTTAAATTTGAGCTTAAATCCCAGTAAATGAAATGTGATTTTAAAGCAACAAATAATTCTCCAATAAGAGACTCTAATTTGATCATGTGCATAATTTATTTCTCTATTCACAAAATTAGTTAAGAACACAAAAATTATATTTCATCAAACGAAATGCTTCCATATGAAAATTCAGGAACAGATGACTCCGCTTAATTATGCATCCTGACTCTTTGATTAAGAGAAGAGTAATTTAATAAATGTACTGGGAAACATTTCCTACGAAGTCCGAGGATTTAATATTACTGTTGACGCAGTATATTAAATTAATGTAGTCACTGAATTCCCATGCATTTAAGCAGCAACTACTACCTATTCTTTACATGCTGAGTTTAAAAATCATAACTTGTGCTACATTTTAACTAAGTTAGGTTTTATTAATACACATTTTAGAGTAAGGTTTATATTTATGTGAGTCATTGTAACTTTTCGTTGACACAAAATTTTCAAAATTGAAATTTGAGGGAAACTCAAATGAATTTCATATTTTATTTTATGATATTTGAGTAGCACAAGTTTAAAATATCCAATAGCTTTTAGTTTTATTTGGTTACTTTTTACAAAAAAAAAAAAAAATAAAATAAAATAAATAAATAAAATCCAAACGTATATCGAATAAAGGTCCCAAAAGTCAACAAAATTAGTTTGCATTTTATCTCCTATTTATTTTGGAGTCTGTGACTACATGTTTTGAAAATATTCTGTTTCCTATTTATTTCCTACATTTTTTACAGTTTGAAAATATTCGCATTTACGTTCATTTATTGTACATAATTTCTAGTGAAATGCATTTGGATATTCTTTATTATTAATCTTATATGACACGTTTATTTTTAAAAGAATAGTTTCGGTAGTTTTTGAGAATTTTCAAGGAACTGATCTAATTTGTTTCATAATGTGGCAAATCAGTTTGAGCTGAATTAGAAGATTATAGAACCTTTGCTAATTTTATTTGATCTAATTCAAAGGATGCTGACCACTTATGAAATCATAATTTCTTAAAATTCAGCTTAATGTTTGCAAATATAATGCAATTTTAAATCAAATTATAATTTTTATTGGAAGACACTAATTTTATTTAGGAATAAAGCTGAGGTATATTTTATTGCAAATAAAATAGTTCTCATGAGATTATTCAGCATTATAATTAATGAAAGTAATAAATTAGTTCCAGATTAATAGAGGGGAAAATATTCATACCATTTAACAGCTGATTTAAAATATGTGTCTGTATTCCACAATATTTAGCTATGAAAAAAAAATAATTCTAAAGTGGATAGAATTAATCACACAAGTATAAGTAAAGACGAAGATAGGCGTATTTTTATGCCAACAAATGATTAAAAAATACTAAGTAATCACTCGTTTTGAAGTTTTGTACATAGTAAGATGTTGATAACAAATATTTTGACAAAGTTTTATTTTATCTGCTACTCTAAAAATACTTTAAGAGATATTTGTTACAGGTAATACCATATAGTTCTATTTAAAAAAAATACATTTCTTGCTTTTAATTTTCAGTAACAATAAGCAAATATAACCATACGATAAATTCTTAAACAAGAAATTTATTATAAATTATTTAATATAAATATAAGAAAAATACTTATTTATATGATACTTTAAAGTGGTCATTTATATAAATATAAATAATTAAATATTCCAATTCAGAATTAAAGATTAGAAAATTAATTGATTACCTGCCTTGAGTAGTTTTACGTATTCGATGTATGCTTTTCATGTTTTGATATCAGTCTGAATCTGCAATCTACCTTTTCACTTTAGACGCTCGATTCCTTTACATTTCAATTCAGAAGTAAACAGCACGGCTTAATCACTATCATTGATTGCAAAAATGCTCTAAATGTATTTTTTAAATAATCTATTTTGTAAAATATTAAACATTTAAACTGATTTTAAATATTAAATACAATTCTACTGTATTTTAATCTTTAATGTCACTGATTTTATTCAAGGCAGAAAATGGAAAACAAGAAAAACAAATGAACCAAATTATATTTCATTATAATTATAAGAAGGCTTTTTCAGTGCTTGAAATTGTAATATTTTATAGTTTATTTTATGTAAAAAATAAACCGTTAATTTTCATTTTTATATGCAGCATATTTATTCAACTTTAGAAAAAAAGAAAGGTAGCAGCATACTAATTACAATATATTCCTTTAAATTAAACAAATTTAGATGTATATTCAAATTTCTAAACTATCAGTCTTTTTTTACATTACTCACAAACTGAAAACTTAATATTCAACAAATTTGTTAGACATATTTACTGTAATTTATTATACTGCAATAGTATCTCTTAGCGTATAATCAATATGAATAAGCTCATTACATAAGGCTAAAATTAAGTTATGGATAAGAAGGAAAAGAGAGACAATGTCAATTGTAAATAATTCTCGTTTATTTTTAACACTTCTTCACTTATCATACTTTCTTAGATAACTATTTCTTAGTTTCAACGAAAATGTTTTCAAATAATAGATTAATTTATAAATGATAAATAAAAAAAATTAATGCATGTGATATTTTTACTTTCTAAAATAAAGTATATATAATTGTTTCTTTGTGGTATGTACATAAATATTCTTAAATGAAAATTCCTCAGTTTTCTTAGTTAAAATAAGAAAATTAAAATGAAAATTGCATAAAAGGAAATGCACACTAAGTAATTGAAATTGAGAATGTATTTTCAAAGTTAAAATACAGAGATTTTTTTTTTTTACTTGGACATAAAATACTTCATAACAAAAGTATTTCATATGTTTTTTTAAAAAAAAGAATTTAGTTTGATCTTAATTTTCAAAATACACTAAATGAAAAAGATACTTACTTTAAACACATCTTATTTATGGTCTGCGTGTGTATTTTACATTATCTGATAAACGTTGCTCGTCCCACAAACTATTAGTAAGATTTTTTTTTATATTATTTTACGTCTTCGTCCCATTAAATGAACAAGCTGAGATTTTTTCCGCTCCAGATAATGAACGGCTGTACTGAAGAAGATTGGCTTTTCTTTCAGTAAATGAATATCTGCAATGTTGTTTGGCTCATTGGTGTTTTCTTTCTTTGTCGACACACTCCTTATATATTCTTTTATTCCAGTAGCTTAAACGTTTTCCCCTACGTAGGGAAGACAAAGAGAAGAAAGACAGCTCTTTTAAGGGAAAAGGCGTTGAATTCTCTTTTGCTGAGGAATAATTAAAGTGAACATTTACCTCGACATTTTATCTTTAGTTTTGCCTCATTAAAAGACAGATTAGGAAATAATTACAAATAGGGAGAAAGCTTTCTCATATACATACTAATTAAATAGTATGTGATGGGCTTTTTTAAATGTTTGTGGGTAGGACATCAATTATGGTCATTGAAGAGTGAATACATACATAGTTTTCTGCAAGCTTTTAAACTTGATATGTTTAGAAACAGATACTTAACAAATTAACTTGTTCAAATTATCTAAAAAATCCTTTTAATTACACTAAAATCTATATTCTTTTAGCTGTAGATATTTGCATGAAATACATATCTTATGTTTAATTTCTTGCTATCAGAAACGTTATCAAATAACTCTTTATCGTTAATTTTGTCGGAAAAAAAATAAATAAAATTACGTATATTTTCAAAGTTTATTTACGGCACCCCCAATATCTTTGTTATTTTTCGATTAAAATTTTAAAATTATAAGAAAAAAACAAATAGTGTGTAAAGTATAAAATTGAAGAAATGCATAAATTTTATTTTGAATAAGTGCTACAAGAATATATATATATGTGTGTGTGTGTGTGTGTGTGTGTGTGTGTGTAGTATTTAAACTTAAAATTTGTGTTGTTATTTAATAAAATTACTATATTAAAAATAAAAATAATGTATAAGTGAAATTTTTAAAGCTTCTTTCCAAGACATTTAATTGAAAGCAAAATTATTTTGAAATGTATATTTTATATAATAAACAACTTTGTTTTATAGTTTTAAATCTTACTTTTTCTGTTTATATGAAATATTTAATTTATATGAAATATTTATATGAATTTAATTTATATGAAATAATTAAAAAAATAAACATAAATTATATTTTAAAAACATTTTTTTTATTATTTTATTAGGTATGTAAACAATTATTTGTTCTGCACACAGTTTTATTTATATTTAATGTTCTATGATATGAATATTAATTTACTACAATGTATTCAGGATTTTAACAATTAAAATTTATTATTTTTGTAGATAGTTGTTAAATATAGCGGATAAAATTGTTAATTGTAAAAAATCTTACCATTTACACTTTTCTATTTTTAATGTATGAGTTAAAAGTTTCTTGTGTAAATTCAAATTTATTAACAACTTAAATAATTACCTCAAATTTAGTATATATTAAGAATCACAGTGTATTATGGAAAGTAAGACTTGAAAGTATCTCAAAAACGGACACTTTGAAAAGTTGACACTTAAGTTAAAATAATTTTTCCAAAAAAGATACTTTTTATTAGGCGGGGGTGGGGGAGGAAATCCTTAGCAATAATCTAAAGTAAAAAGTTCAAATGGCATGAGATATTTTGATCTTTTAAATGTAACTTTCTTCTCTCTCGGATTCACTCTTTCTATTACCTAGTTTTTAGCATCGTTTCAGAAAGAATGAACCAATTTGACGAAAATGGAGAATTGGAAGCGAAATGGCCAATAGTTGAATTCGTCTTCCGCATTACTAACATATGTATGTGGCTATTAAATTGATAGCTTTCATTGTTTCATCCTCATGCTATCTCAAGTGGGTAGACACTTAGTGATATGGAAAATGTTGAGAATGAATCTAATTTCATATAAGAACCTATAAACGATGGCATGTAAGATTTTGATACTTAGTAATAAATAGAGAAACATATTTTATCTCCGTATGAAAAATAAATTTCTTCCTCTATCTTTAACTACATATCATGCTTTACCCGATATGGAAGTAATTTGAAGAAATGAGAACAGATAAAGCATGATAAGGATCAGAATTTTTAAAGTTTAAAAACAGTATTTATTGATAAGTTTCTTTTACCAGAGTACTTGGGTTGAGACTTTTTATATTGGATAGAGAATTATATGTTTACTACATAATTTAAGTTATATATATGGTGCCGTTTAATGTCAGAAAATTTGATTTTTGTCAAAAGAATCTATCTTTAACCTTATATGAATTCCTTATAAATAATACGTAGCATTTAGATTTTAATTATTTTTATTGCGAATAGCAAGATCATGTACGGTAAGAATTTTATATCATCAAAATCATAAGAAATCATTATAATATTTAAGATAAGTCTTATAAAATATCGAATTATAGAATGAAATAATAACCATGCTAAAAAGCTAAAAATTAATATAATGAAAGGAAACGAAACAAAATATATGTATGTAGTCTCTGAGTGTTGCATCTTATATACAGCACGAAATACATTTTAATTTTTAAATCTATGACAAATTCTGATTAAAATTTTTTTCTTCCAACACAAAAAAAAAAATCTAATTTTTTTTAGTCGAAGTTAAAATGAATATTAAATTTATTTTTTTTATACATTAAAATTTCTCCAAATTTTATTAAATCTAAAACTTGACCATATGTATACAAAGTTAATTATTCATTAGAAACATCAAATAGGTTTGTACCTTGTGTAAATTCAGATATTTATTATTGTTCCTCAATCATATGTATTCATATATATATATATATGTGTGTGTGTGTGTGTGTGTATTATATATATATATATATATATCATATATATATATATATATATATATATATATATATATATATATATATATATATATATATACTATTATATTATACCTAGATATACTAGAAGATCGAATACCTTGTGCAATGTTTTACTCTAATGTGACAAAGGATACTTTATGGTGTGTGTGTGTGTGTGTGTGTATATTATATATATATACATTAATTCAACACCAATCTAGACTTGTTTGCAATAGGTTATGGAGAACAAACTGCTGATTCCAGGTCTTAATGTTATAGAAAACGTAGGTGATATATATTGTTAAAATACATCCCAGAGGCCTCTCCCCTTCAGCTTAATTTACAAATTAATTTACTCTAAAAAAGGCATCACCGATGCAGGGTATTCTCATGGAATAAATGCACTCTAAAAGCGTAAAGGCCAATGTCCAAACTAATAAAATCTAATATCTATGCAAAAAGATTGTACAAAAATAATCTTGGGTGTGTCTCATTAATAGAATATATATTCTCTCTCTCTCTCACTCTATAAAAGAGTATGTGATAGTGATATTTAATTATATTTTAATATTTACCATTTATAAACATAAACTCATCTTACCTATAAAAGTTTTGAGATTTTTGTCACCTTCTGATAATTTCTGTTGTTTTAATGTTATTTTTTGACATATGTGCATATGAAGATGATCAGAATGTGAATATTATTTCAAAGAAATGTCAATTACCAATCTTTAATAAAATCATAAGTAAAATTAATTATCAAAGCTAATTTTTTTCTTATTAAATGTGTATTATTGATTTCATATTTATTTAAATTTTTCATCCACTATGAATGAAATGGAAACTAAGGAATTATAATATGTTTAATTTTAAAACGTAATTTTTTAAAATTAAACATTAAGATTAAAAACTACTAGTACATTAAGATTAAAAAATGTATTTATTTATATATATATATATATATATATATATATATATATATATATATATATATATATATATATATATATATATATATATATATATATATATATATATATATATATATATATATATATACTATATATATATATATATATATATATATATATATATATATATATATATATATATATATATATATATATATATATAAATAAATACATTTATATATATATATATATATATATATATATATATATATATATATATATATATAATGTGTGTGTGTGTGTGTGTGTGTGTGTGTGTGTGTGTGTGTGTGTGTGTGTGTGTGTTGTGTGTGTGTGTGTGTGTGTGTGTGTGTGTGTGTGTGTAAGCCATGTTTTTTCCGTACTAATTTCAGAGATTCTATAATATTATAAAAAATATTTTTAATCTATGGAAAATTGCTTCTTTGTATTTATAAGTATTATAAGCATTTGTTAATGTTAAATAAAATGTGTTGTTTTTAATTACTTCACACTTTTAATGTGTTCACATATCACCTAATACAAATAAATGTGATATGAGACTTGTTTTGCATAAATTCTGTAGTTTAATCACACTTCAAGTACATTAAACTTTCATGTAAAATAAATTTCTGCCACATTATTCATAATATTATTCTGTTTTATTATTCTAAAATAGTTCATGACTCATAAAATAATCAATGAATTGCCAATTTTACTATCAAAATACTGTGTAATAAATCGTTATTTTAATGATAGAAACTTTAATCTCTGTCATTTTCTCTTGTGCTATTCAGATTACTTGTTTTCAACAATTTGCACATCTTTATTGATTTTTTAGCTGTCAGCTATAAACACCTCAATTTGTATTATTTTCATTTGATAAAACTAATTCTTTCAGCCTAATTATCTTATATTAATATCCTTTCGATTTATTTTTAATCAAGGCTATTATTTGGATTATTTGTTATCGGAAACTATAAAAGGCTGTTTTTCTATTTTTGGATGATGTTTCTAGAATTTTTTACAATTGACCAGGAATACAGTTTGTACATATTATTAATAAGAAGAATCTACACACTCAAAATACTTCTCTTCAAAATCTATTGATCATGAATTTTAACAATTTCTTATATAAAAGTATAATTATTACTAATATAAAAATATATTTGTATTATTATCATTTACATAGTAATTAACAATTATCTGCATCATTGACAGTCATATGCTTTATGTGTTATTATGAAACATTTCATAATGGTGAGACAGTTATATCCCGAAAATATGAGCCTTTCTTACATTATTAGAACTGACTCAGTAGCAAATAATAAAATTAGGAAACTGTGTGTTGATGTATACATCAACCAAAAAATTAGGTTGAGAAATAAATTGTGTCATTATATAGCCAGAGTAATATTAAAAAATAATTAGTACACTCAATTAGAACTTAACAATCAGCATATCAATAAGGATTACAGCTATCATTATTTTTAATAATTAGGTTTGTTAAACAACCCCCGTGCAAATTCCTGATTAACAAGTTCTTAAGAAATTTTAGTTAGTAAAGATTATTCAGCGTAAAATTTGTTTGGTTGTTTCATCAAATCTGTATATTACTAATGAGTAATTATTAAACAGTTTACAAGAATTTAAATATTTTTTTCAAAATATTCTACCACTAGAAATAGAAAATAAATTTAATGAAAAGTTAAAATCTGTAAAAAGCGGAACAAAAACATGTATGAGCATCAAAGAATTATAAAGATTTAGCAGTTTAAATCATGCAATTAGGAGTTATTTTTAAATATATATTTCAAGAGCAAATATAATTCAAAAGAAAATAAAATGAATTTAAATATAGTTCTTTGACAAAATTCAAAAGTCTAATTTTAAATTTAATAAATGTTCGTATAATTATAATAAATGTTATATTTAATATCTGAAAAGTGCTTGTAATGAATTTTAAAAATATGAAACAGCTAATATTTTAAATTTCTTGTCTCATATTTTTAATATTTCATACCTATTTCCTTTTATTATTTATAGTTATACAAAAAATTGCTTCTAAATTATCTAAATATATTTTGTAGAAAATGATAATTTTCTATCATTAATGTAAATTAAATGAAAGCATTGTAAGTATAATTATTTCATTGGAAACTAATGAAAAATTCTTGTCGTTTAGTTCATATAATTTTCACATTAAATAATATTGCAAATTCCTAATAAATATTGCAGTGAAGAATTAAAATTAATTTTGTAGAAAAAGAGAAATTCAGAATGAATAGTATGAAAATAGTAAAACAGTTCATAATTAAGTTAAATTACATTAAATTTAAAATTATTTTATCCTCTTTTCTTTAAAACTGTGAATAAAGAATAAAATATCATTAGAGAAATTACGTTATAATAAATAATTTAAAAGAATATCATTGTCAAAGTATGTTATTCAGCTGCATTATAAAATTATAAATAAATAGAAATATGCTAAAAATTATTGTGAATGGAAAATGGAAACAAATTGCACGAACAATGAAATAATGAAAAGATGTAGGCTTAATATAAATTAGAATTCTGAGTTATTTGTTAATTACTATCATCGATGTTAATTAAAACAACATAATAATCAATCAAGACTTGTGAAAAAAGATAATTTTTTATTAACTACAGTATGCAGTATTTGAACTAATAATATTGATTGGCATAAACAAATTATTTTATTGAATGCCGCACTGAATATAGCTAATTGTATAAGAACTGAAATAATTCAGAAATATTATGAAATAGAAATATTATTTAAGAGTATAGGAACTGATTTATATTTCTCATTTATAGTATTAAATTTGTTAAAAAAGCTCTTCTAAACATTTAACATTTAATAGAAATATTCCCAATTAAGTATTATATTTCTTATAAAACAAGAGTTTTGAGGGAAAAAAATATTCCCTATGAAAATATCAATAAATTTAAAGAAAGTTTGATTTCAAGAAACTTTCAAAGTAGACAATCCTTATCCTATATATTTAAATGCGAATATATTTTGAATTTTAGATTATCCTACTTAAAAAATAATTTTAACTACACTTTCAATTTACCATTGAAAGTAATATTTCAAAATTAATGTCGACTATTTGTTTCTAAAAAAACATGTCTTATCTAAACTATGAAAAAAAATCTCGTTCCATTTCTAAAATATATTTTTTGTATAGGAGCTAGAAAATTATATTAAATACAATAAATAATATTAGGAAAAGAAACATATATATATATATATATATATATATATATATATATATATATATATATATATATATATATATAATATATATATATAAAGGTAGACTCAATTACTTCTAGAGACTACTTCAAATATTTCATTCAAATCTAAAATTGTTTGAATATTAAACACGTTTCTAAAAGAATTACTAATATAAATCAGAAACACTTCCTTTGAATTTGTCATTGCTGAATTAATAAAAATATGACATATATATATATATATATATATATATATATATATATATATATATATATATATATATATATATATATATATATATATATATATATATATATATATATATTATATATATATATATATATATATATATATATATATATATATATATATATATATATATATATATATATATATATATATATATATATATATATATATATATATGTATATATATGTATATCTATATCATATTTAATAATAAAAGTCAATAAAAATTTCTTGGATATGAATATAAATTCTAAATGAAATAAGATATAATGAACACTGTATAGTACTATTCTGTGTAAAAAAGGAAACATTAAATAATCTGCAAATAACTAAATAAGAAATACAAAATAAAAATAATAAAAATAGTATGATAATATTCATAGAGAAATATACAACGATTATGAAATAATTTAATTTTGTAAACATTTAGTTCTAAATTTTATAATAATAATACAAATAAAATAAATTACATAAAGTAAATAACATAAATTTTTGTAATAGATATTAAGGAATCTTAAGGAATTTATAAAAGAAATTTTAATAAATAAATATGTTTATATATATTCCTAAATATTTCAAACACAGATTAAATAGTTAGTGTTTATTCAAACATGGTTCAAAGCAATAAATTTCTTATAGTATTTTAAGCTAAAATCTATTTAAATTTCTATTGATCCTTAAAATGGAATTCTTAAGGATATGAGAATATATTTTTATTTCTCTGTTTATGATAAAAAAATGGTTTTAACCTGTTTTAACAGATCAAATAACAAAAAGCAAAATTTATAAAAATTATATTTTTCCTTAAGAACACCTTTTGAAGTGAATATTATCCACAAATGTTTTTACAGCCATGCTTGAAAAGTGTTTACATTGCAAAGAATACGCAGGAACTAAAAAACATGGTGACTATACTTCTTGTAAAAGAAATTTTATTTGTATATCACACCCTCTAATAGAATAAGGAAGCAAATCGTCTTTCTTTTGGTACCTCAAAATTACAGAAGTAATTTTTTAATTTGTAAGGAAACTGGTTGAACTGGTTTCGGGTGACCTGGGAACGTGTCTAAATTCTTGAAGTGAATAAAAAGACTCAAAAAGCGTAATTGACAGTATATCTAGGTCTGTAAAGTATAATTATCCAAATAGTAGTAAAAATTGTAAATAAAATTTTTCCATTAGGATATGAAGATTTCCATGTAGCAAAGAAAAACATGACATTGTTTAAAAGTTTACTGTGTGATCCATAAGTATGCTATTGTATTATGCATGAATTGTGATTATAAAGAAACATGGGCTCTACTTCATGATACAAATAAGCGTTTAATAATGATAAAATCAATTGCAGTTCAACTTTGAATTGTACTCTTCTATCAAATGTAAAACTGTCATAAATTAATCAAAAATGAAATTGTTCAAAAAAGGAAATCAGTTTTTACTTTTGATTTTTTTAAACTTCTATCAAAGATTATTGTCTATTTTCTTTTTTTTTTTTAAATAGGTAAGAAGATTTAATATAAGTTTGTATTACTTGATTGTCTGCGATTGTCTCTCTCAAACAGGATTGTCTGAGAGAAATGCAAAAAAAAGATGTCTATTAATATAAAAAAACAATTTATTGAATCATGAGAGATTATTATGCATATAAATGTTTATTTTAAATTATCTACCACATAAAACAATGTACTGTGCTTCATTTTGAAAAAGCCAGTGTATTATAAGTAAAAATATTAGAATTCATTTCTCCATTCCATCAAATAACTTTCTATTTTTGAAGCCATTATAGGTAAGAGTTTTTTTCAACAAAGAAAAATTTTCCGTGTCAAATTAATTGTAAGACATTCAAAGAACTATCAAAATTCTTACGTTATACTTAAACAACATCCTAAAAAACTTTTTTCAATATATTCTGCGTAATTTGATAGAAATCAAATGAAATTTCTCCACTATTAAAGAATCAATTTCATAAATTCATCTATTTTATTCTTTGTTTCTTGAAGCAGTTTGCCTGATATAGGTCGAAATACACTTCTGAAACTTTTTATTCTCAATTACATAAGAAAATTTAACTACAATTTGGATGTATATTGGGCGTATATTGTAATGTTAAGAAATTTATAAAATATACCGTTGTGTGAAATGAAATATAATCTTTTACAGTATTATTTATGTTGTTTTTACCAATTAATTACTTTTTTAACTCATACCGAAAAAGTAAATTACATAAAGCCATATTTTTGAATATGAAATTACATTAATATTTTCGACTCTATATTCTACCTCATCTCTTATAATATATATATATATATACATATACATATATATATATATATATATATATATACATATACATATATATATATATATATATATATATATATATATATATATATATATATATATATATATATATATATATATATATATATATATATATATATATATATATATATATATATATATATATATATATATATATATATATATATATATATATATATATATATATATATATATATATATATATATATATATATATATATATATATATATATATATATATATATATATATATATATATATATATATATATATACATATTGCCTGATATTGAAAATGCATGAAGCAACGCGTGTCTAAATGCAGAGTCAATGAAAGTACCGATGACATCCTAAGGAATGCATATCCAGTCCATGTTAACTATTTGCCAAAGTGTGACTTCTGAAGGAGTTTACAAAAAGTGCCCAACCATATCCCAAACGTATTCGATATCTGAGATATCTGGATAGCACGGCGGACAGAAAAGCAGCTGTACACCTTGTAGGGCATGTTGGTTAACGCTAACAAAGTGCTGTAAGGAGCTATCTTGCTGATAAACGGAATTAAGCATCCACAAAAAGTAATGTGGTTTTACGACGACACTTTATCCATGTAACTTTGGACTGTCAAAGTGTTGTGAATACTACTATAAGTTATCGGGAATAGTATGCAAAGGCTCCACAAATCATGTTACCACATTGACGAGGGGGAAGCTTTTCATAGTTGCTTCAGGATTTGACCCGTATCCATGTAGACGCCATACTGGTATGAGGTGACAATAACTGAAGAAACAGAAGTGTGACTCATCTGAAAAAACTATCATGTTTCTTTCTGTCGTCCACAGTGTTTTAATATAGTAACATTTTTAAAATTGACGTCTGTGATGTGAGATCAATGACAGTTTTCTTAACGGACGACATGGGCCCCGTCCAATAACAACCAATCTATCACAAATGGTTCTGCTTAATATGTGAGCATCCAGGATGCTTTGCACCAGCTACAGTTTCTCAATACATAGACTTTGCCAGGCCACATCCCGTAAGAAGCGTCGCACCACGGATATTGACAATACTCAGCACCCTCAAACGTACCACAGTTTCTGGTTCCAACTATCTTCGCCACAGTCGGTGCACTGTGGACATTTCCAGGTGTCTGTCAGTTGCAATTTGCTTTTAGGAAAACTATAGCCTTCCAAGTCGAATCATTATGCCCCTCTTAAAATCACCTGTCTGCTGGAACTGACACTGTATACGATTGTCAAAGATTGCCTGCAATTACAGTCGTCTCTGGTGATAAGGAAAAACATTCAGTGATTTTTTCCAAGAAGCAATAACGGCGTGAATACTGTCAGCTCTTCCAGCTCCTCACCTTACATGTTATCTTAGTGATCTGGTGAGTTGAGCATTTCACAAACTTTGCATAATCAGATTAGATGAGGCTTAAACTCAAATTTTCATAACTTTCTAACCACTCCTTCTTGGTGTTGAATTGTCAATGTCAGGCATTATATATATATATATATATATATATATATATATATATATATATATATATATATATATATATATATATATATATATATATATATATATATATATATATATATATATATATATATATATATATATATATATATATATATATATATATATATATATATATGTATTGACCTATAGGATTCGTCTATGAATGTTTACATGTGATTGTTGAAAAATAAATCATTCATGAGATACAAGAAATGCAGCACCGTGATTGTAAATAGTTATCTCGAATGTTTTGAAGAAACATTCTAGATAACTACTATACATAGGTATATATAGTAGTTATCTCGAATACGTATCTTATTGTAACTCGTTATCTCGTATATATAGTAGTTATCCGATATACGTGATCTATTATTTTAATAATATACCTACAGATGATTTTTGATCACTAAGCGGTTAACAATATAAAGTAAAAAACTGGCCATCTCGGACCATGGAACAGTGGAAGTAGTTGCTCTGTAGTGAAAAAAGGTGCCACATTTTATGACTTGAGGAAATTGAAGTTGTAGATCTTCAGTTTGAATCAGTCTGGGAAACACCTCGTGAAATACTGTATTATGATAGTGAAATACGAAGGTTTGTGTGTCACGTGACCATTATCTTTTTATAGAATGATCTCATGGATAAAAAATATATAAGTTCAACAATGTGACTGTGAATGGATCATTCAAGTTTAACTTAAGATTCCTGAATTGTGTGAAGTTTGCGGAATGAGGCATCAAATGCCAAGTCTTAATATTTTTAAACATCTGCATGAGAGAGCTATCAATAACCAAAATCAATTCTAGTTGAGCTGATTTTTCCAAACCATTTAGAAGGTATCAGCAATTATTGTAGTGCAAGGGCTGGTGTTTACCACGGTAATTTTCATTTCTAAATGCTTCACTACTTGTTGATAGTGAAAGAATTCCTACTTGCATTTTGACTTGGAAGAGGTTTTTCAAGCCTCTTATATTTATAGATTTCCTGGCTGCTTATTGACTTGTGTAGTTGGTCTTGTATTGGAATTGGACCATCTGGGATTATCAACAACAACGGAATCTGTATTCATACTAAAGTTTATATTTCTATGTATATCTATCTATCTATATAAATATAATGTATTTATAAATATATATATACAATTTTGGAAAATGTTCAACTTTCATTTTATAAATTGAAAAACAAATAAATTTTCTCTTCAAAAAATTAACGCAGTTTTAATTTTGGTTTCCAACGAATATAAAATATATAAAATATAATTAGTGAATTATGCTCACAAAAAAGAATATCAAAGTAAATATGTATTTTTCGATCAACTGAAATCTCTCGAAACGTTTCAATTTTTAAGTATTTCCTCTGAAACCTAATCTGAAATCAAATATATTTTTTCTCATTTTCAAATTCAAAGAAAGGCAATCATAAAACAAAATTGTTATTATGCGAATAGTTTATATCAGTGCGTTTGGTAATATAAAATTCTTTAATTCAAGTTTGCCACAATTTTCAATTGTATAAAAAAAAAACATTTTATCCTATTATCAGAAACGTAATAAATGTTAAAGTATATAAAGATATTTAAATATTAAATCAAAATATATTCTCTACTTCTCTTTTATTTTTCTTTATTAAAGAGTTCCGAATATTTTTAAATCATTCAAATATTTGCAGACATTCCTTCCATGGGGAATATTTTGCATTAAAATTATTTTGATTCTGGGTGATATCTATAAATATGTGGCTAGGAAAATAAATATATGTGCATTGTTTCAGATTCAAATGCAATTTTATTATTTTCATAAAGTCAAATCTTTTAACTCAGAATATGTTTATTATCTTTGTGAATATATGATATTATTGAATTATATTATTCGAAATAAACAATTAAATCAGAAATAATCTTACTTAACTAAGGAGAAATAGTAATTACATAAATACAATTTTTGACTTAAATTTTATATTAAAAAATATTTTGAAAAGAAATTAATATAGTACCTTAGATACTAAAACAACATTTTTGTTATTAACATCATTTCCGTTAAATGATTCACATAAACATACATTTTCAAAATATATAATGACAAAGCGAATGACTTAACGATATTAAATTATGATGAATACATATTATTTTAAAAATAATACCCAAAAACATTAGTGTATATTTCACTCTATAAACATTTTAGGTACTTCGGAATCGATTATAACTTAGCGTATATAAGATAGCTAAAATATAATCAAATGCTCAAATACTCTCAGGCAATAAATTTCAACGAAAGTTTAAAACGACACATTCTGGTAAGATACTTTATATATATATATATATACATATAAAGTATCTTACCAGAAATTTGAAAAATAGTCGCTAGGGCATTTTGTGGCCCTTTACATTGCATAAATTGTGAGAAAAGAAAAATACTAACACATAAAATCGTTCAATTTAATTATTAATGTTTATTTACTACACTAACTTCCCTGGTGAGGAGTTAGTCCGCATTGAATGTGAGCACCGTTCTCAGAAACAATACAATGCATTCTGTGCACAGCGTTCTCCACGTATATCGAAGAATATTTCGCACTGTCTTTGTTATGTTTTCCTTTAGAATAGACAAATTTGGTACTCCACCAAAATAAAGTTTAAATTTTAAATAACCCCAGAGCCAAAAATCACATAGCGTGATGTCAGGGGTACGAGGTGGCAATGCAACTAGAAAACTGTGACTTATGACTCTATTATCAGTGAAGTTTTGGTGCAACAGCTGCTTTACCTTATTAATAAGGTAAAGCAGATGTGGCGGAGCACCATTTTGCATAAATATTGTCTGCTGGAGACGGTTTCTTTGCTGAAGGCGTGCAAAAACAAACATTTGGAGCATTTCGTTGTTCCTTTCTGCATTTGTGGTGCACGTTTCGGGTCCTGTCGGAGTGATGGTCTCAAAAAGGAAATACTCAATTACGAAATCGGCTGGAAACCGCACCAAACAGCTACTTTTGGGAATTTAATGAGATTTCGTGCAATATGTGGGGCTGTTCAAAAGCCCATGTGTGTTTACAGACCCATTGAGATAAAAATGGCATTCATCTCACCACAGAATGTGCCATGGAAAATCATCATAAATTTCTACCCGGCAAAAAACGGTAGAGTGAAAGTCACTCGTTTATCATAATCACTTGGTTTCAGTTCGTGCAAGTGGCTGATTTTGTTGGGGTAAAATCCAATAACGCGCCATAGAGCTCTCCATACCGTGGAATAATTCATATTCAATTGTTAAGCAACCCCAAAGGCACTGCTAGTACTAGCAATGGCTCCCTGCGATCCTTCGACAACTGCAGCTGCAACATCATTTATTACATCTTCTGATACTGGTATACATCCTCTCCCAGCTCGAATTGTTAGTGATTCCGTTTCCTCGAACTTCTTAATCAATTTCTTAAGAATATTCAGCGGTAAAGGCCCCTTTCGTAATTTTTTTTCTGGATCGAAATTCCCGAAGAGCTGTGGATGAATTACATTGATTCATATAAAATACCTTCACGAGTAACGCACGTTCCGGTTACGTGAGAGGCATGGTCACAGGAGCTCGTTTACTTCAGCTGAGATTATTTGTGGGAGCTGTCCACAACTTGCTTTTATAGCCCTTATTACTGGCGCTGTCATCGCAAAACATTTGTATTTTTCTTTGATTCTCGTGTTTTATGCTAATCCTAGTTTTTGTTAACTGCAGCAGCGCCACAAATTGTCCTAGCGGAAACTTTTGGAACTATTCTATGCTATCTTTTTTCTTTTGTTTTGATTAGTATAAATACCAAGTTTGGTGTCATTTCGGGTATTAGATCGCGCTACATGGGGCTCCAAATACTGTCACTCACTTTAAAAAAAGATCACAATATATATATATATATATATATATATATATAAATATATATATATATATATATATATATATATATATAAATATATATATATATATATATATATATATATATATATATATATATATATATATATATATATATATATCCCACTCTATTGCTTAAAAATTGATCTGAAAAATAGAGTGCGTCTTATACGTCAAACTAAGGTTTTATGCATTAATTTCTGGAAATTTCCCCCGTTCAGAGACTATGGGATCTTAAAATTGCGCAGACTTTAGGGAATACAGTGTCATCGACGATGACAGCGAATCTGGTTGAATCTGCGCAGTTTTTGTGAATGACTTTTAAGTGTAGGGAATTTCTACTGATAAATTTTTATAATTTTTTTGGCCAGATACAGATTAGAAATAATTTCGACGTAACTACAAAATAGCAGACAAGTCACGTGTGATTGTGTTAGTTAAAGATCATGGAAACATGACTTCAGAGAGGTATTTCGAATCAGCTCCACCTGAGGATTGGTGGAATCAGGAGTAAAATCTGAAAAAACAACTTTCGCCTTAAATATAAACTACGGGACTAGAGTAAAATAGAGACAGTAGTTAAATATTTTAAGAAGTGAGGTAATAGTAATTCACTGGATGAAACATAGCACAATGTCTTGTTTGAGGACTCGATACTTGTTTAGGAACTTATTTCAAGAGATCCTTCAGCTACTTTTGGAGAAGAATATCTGGGTATTGACAGACTAATAGGTCTTATTTCCAAGTTAGATTGTGCATTTGGAGAAAGATTTACTTAACAATTTTATTACTTTATATTTTAAAGTACTTTAAGCCCATTCTAATGATTTAAATTTATTTAAAATATAAAGTAAAGAATCCGCTAATGAACAGTTATAAAACTTAACATCCATAATTATAAACAAAAAGAGGGTACATTTTATATAGATGAACAAATGCAGTGCATAGATAAATAAATATATGGATTTAAATTTATTGAATGATTGGACATTCGAGAAACTATGATTAAAAAACTGTATCCAATATAAATAAAGAGATATTTTCGATTTAATGAAAAATTTATTCATCAGCTCTTATTCAATAAACTTTTCGAAGCAGGCGGGAGGCTAATTATTGAAATAAATAAACCGCACACACACACAGATATTGAGAAGATATTGGTTTAACGATTTAAATATTTGGTACACTTTCTGTCTATATTGATGTTATAACTTTTAATAATTGGGCTAAGAGGAACACAAAGAAACATTAGTATTAATATTTAAGATCCCATGGTTAGAGTCGTATCACTCTTCAATAAACTAAAATCCATCTAAAAAGACCGAAAAATTTGACTTCTTTAAAGGGGGGGGTTGATTAGGACATTTTAGTTACTAGAAATGTCTGGAGCCAAACTGAATCTTTTAGAGAAGACATTTATGAACATTTTGATGCATTAATATTTAAGATCCCATGGTTGGAGTCATAACATTCCACAATTTTCCAAAATACAATCAAAAAGACAGAAAATTCACTTTTATAGTGGGGGGGGGGATTAAGACATTTTAGGTGTCACGAAATGTCTGGATCCAAACTGAATTCTGAAGAGAAGACTATTGCAAACATTTTGATGTATTAATATTTTAGCTCCCATGATTTAAATCATAACACTCCTCAATTTCTTAAAATACGATAAAAAAACAAAAGTTTAATACTTTATAAAGGGGGGGGTGTAATTAGGACATTTTTGAGAGATAGAAATGTCTTGAATCAAACTGAATCTTGTAGAGGCGACGTTTTCGAAGCTTTTCATGTATTAATATTTAAGATCCAATGGTTGGAGTTGTAGCTCTTCTCAATTTTCTAAAATCCATCCAAAAACACAAAAATTTGAATTCTTAAAAAAGAAAGGGGGCTGATTTGCACATTTTAGTTTTGACGCGGCGTAATGAACAATATAACGCAGAAGACCATTCTAAGGTATTTCAATTCCCTCCCCGAAAAACTCCTTTCCGGATAACATTTTTTAATAACATAGATTGTGATGTGTATTCACAGTCATAAAAACACCAGAAACCCAATATCCAGCTTTCCTACTCAACAGTGGCTGAGATCAAATCTGAGACCTTATGCTCAGAAAAGCATTTTCCTTCATATACTCCATAATAAGTCCCCATGTGACTACGTTTGAAGAAGAACGGATTAAAATGTGGTGACTATTACTTTAGCTTCATTGGCTAAACATTATAGAGAAAAATGGTGAATCAGTTAAGCCCAATGACATAGCTGAATACAAGAGTGGCACAACGTAGTCTTTAAACACAAGTTCCGGTTTTTCAAGTATTATTCTGATGGTCATGTACATGTCAAAATTCTCTGTTAAAAACCTTTCTTAGGGCAGCCTATACCTTTGTAACTGCTGTTTGTGATGATATGAATAACAACTGGGCACATAGCAAGCACATCTCTAGTTCACATTGACTGCAATGTGAATGGCGGTCAGTTCATTTCTGACATCTTAAAAACAGTAGATGTACCATACCTTACGAGACCAGTAAAATGTTACTTTTACAAAATGGTGCAAGACAACGTACTGCATTAAAAATACTGGGGTTATTCGATTTTTGTTCTGGCCAATAAAATCTCCAGATCTCTCTCCAAATGAAAACATTTAAACATGAGATCCTGAGAAACATGCAATCATTTCATCTATAACTATAAATTTTATAATTTCTCACCTTTGTAAAGCCCCAAATTTATTACAAATATAATCATTTTACTTCTTTATATTATACTGATTACATGTAATTCATATCTATATTTTTATACTTTTCTTCATGGGTTTGCAATTTTAATGGCCGGTAATGTATTTCTATCATATGTATAAGAAAGCATATTTCTTAATCCAAGAGATCATCCACGTAATCAAAAATATTTATTAAATATATTTTAATCTTGAATTTTTATATATCAAGTATTAAAAAACTATTATGTATAATTTATTTATTCACCTTAGTTATGCAATATTTTTATTTATTTTAAAAGGAACTTTTATTATTAACCATTTTATATTATGTATGAAAAAGGAATAAATTGTTCTTAAAGAAAACTGGTAGTAATAAACTTAAACGAATGACATTACAATATCTTTAAAATATTATTTAATTGTTACTGAAATATTGAATAAATTTTGATAATGGTTAAAAAGATTTGTGCTTAATTTTGAAATTAAATAGATAATGTTAAATTATTATTGCTTAATTTTTAATATTAAAATATATTTCAATATAAATCTTGAAATAAATTGTAATATCAAAAAGTGAGCAATAATAATTTACAGTACATTAATTTCAAATGCTTCAAAGTACTATATTTTCAAAAGTTATTTGAAAAATAAACTATTATTTTTCAAGTTATTCTTTTAAGGCTATACACATAAAAATACCTAACTCTCTAAATATATTTTAACGGATTAGGACTTAAAGTAAACGGAAAATCTCCTCTTAAGTATAATGTGAAAGAAGAGCCGCTTGTTTATCTTCTGAAGCATTAAGTATTTAAAGGTATAAATAAATATTGAATTAAGAAAAGCTGTCATATTTTAAGTAACATAACAGCTTACACCATTCAGAGATTACATGCATTTAATGTACACTTCTTAGTAAGTTTCAATTCTTCTCATTTTATCTGAAGCTGTTGATAGTTTTTAAATTTTAATACGGCTTTCTTTTCTTGAAGATTTTTCAGTAATGCAACGCATTTCTAAATATTTATTATAAATAAAATCAACATTAAATATTTACTGTATAAAGTGAATCTCTTCACAAATTCAAAATAGATTTATTATTTTGATTATTTAAGTAAATTTAGAGTAATTGTTTCAAATCTCAGTAAGAATGAACTATAAAACGTTTTCATAAGCATTTTAATTTATTGCTTCCCCCAGATGATTAATAATAATTCCGTTTGCAGTAAAACTTATCAAATAAAAATGGTATAAAAATGAAGACTTGAAAGGAGTTGTATAGAAATAAATTATCTATATACTGACATCACTGATTGATTAAATATATTATGTAATATAAATTGTAATATTTAAAACTTAAAATACTAAACTTTGATTTTAATCTCAATTTTAACTTTATGTAACTCTAAAATATGCTTCTAATTTCAACAAAATAAAAGAAATTCTTTTTCTATAATATCACATCATTAACATAATGAAGGGAATATTACTGTATAAAAATTAAGATAGTCATTCTTCCAGTGTATATTTTATGACATATTTTGTTTGGGTACTCCCTAGATAAGATAGAAGTTTTAAGGTAATTAGGAAAAAAGGATGTAATCTTTAACTTATGCCTGTTTGATACTTGCAGTGCTAATGGCTATTTTCAGGAAATAGCAAAAAAAAAATTATTGATCTACAGAAAAGTGACATTACTCTAAAGACAACATTATTGTTTTTAGCTGTATTATTTCCAAAGTGCTAAGTGAAACACGGGAAAATTTAATTGTAAAATTTCAAAGCAATTAAGTATAAAATTATCATACTTTGCTCACATTCTTGGGGAGGCGGGGAAGAAAATAGCGAGCATTTGTAAGTCCGTCAGTTCCAACGATGTTATATCATTTATGCGAGCAATTAAGAGGTAGTTTTGCTTTCAACGAAACAAAACGACACAAACAAAAATACAGTAAATATATAATGAATTATAAGTAGTATGTGTATGTGTGTGTGTGTGTGTGGTAAATCAACACTGATGTTTAATGTGCCTAATGTTAACTATACAGTTACTTCTTCTTGTATTTCTTGATGTATGTAACTATATAAAAACTTGATGACAATTCAATGCACATAATTTGTACTTAGTGTTCAACTTTACATTTTACTTTACTCTAATGGTATGATACACAATCATATCTAGCATACTAAATAAAAAAATGAAGTCTCTAAATTTTTTTAATTTTAGGATATAAATATGCTTCAGATTTTAAGCCCTATTACTTATGTAAGTATATTATTAAGAAAGAAAGATCACAAAATTTATGTTACTTTGTACGATACGTTAAATAAAGTATGCGCTGTCGTATGACATAACTATATGTTATTATAATGTATGTGTATATTGAATGATATTATAATATTTTACTTGAAAGGTACAATTATCTCTGCCCTAAGAAGAAAAAATGTAAATTACTTAAATTCAGGAAGAAAATAAAATAAAACTTAAATCTGAATTATCACTTCCAAGAACAAATCATCATTTCAAACATAAGCAAAAATAAGTCCATATTTATGGAAACGTTAGTTAAATTTTTTAGGAATTTGAATTAATAAAAATATTTTAATCAATTTCGGTGACTGAGAGAATGAAATATTTACTGATATTAGCAAAAATCAAATAAATTTTCTCGAAAGAAAATTTGTAATTAAAATATGTTTTAACAACTATAATAGTTAAATTTCGTTGCATAAATTATTATAATATTTGCGTTACGATTTCAACATCAGCAAAATCATTTATAAGAACTACAGTTTCAGTTTCATCATCAGTAATTATATATTTCATACTATAACTATTATTAGTATCAACATTGAAAAATTAAAAGGATGCAGACGTTATATAGGTTATATAAAATCAAAAGCCAGACATAATGTATGTGGAAAAATATTATATTACTTTGTTTTGTAGCTGTTGTTATGTTAAGCTTAAGTAAAATATATTGCTTTAATTTCATTAATCATAGCAAACATTTCATAAATACATGTAGAATTTCAAACTACTGTGGATCAGGTTTCCAATAAAGATAATTTAAATTTTCCTTTAACTAATTATAATTGTTGGAATGAAACAATTTAATCTTAATCTTTTTTTTTCAATCTCAAGAAATACAAATATAAACTAATAAAATGCTTATATAACGAAAAATGTCATTAGTACACTATCACATTCTAAATTTACAACGAAATATGTCATATTTTCAAACTAACAGATAACAATTATTAACTCCATGTATTTTAAATATTAATTTTACTTTCATTAGAAAACAGCACATATTTCAATAATTATTAGTAACACTTAATGAATATATAAATATTAAAATCAGTTATAAATTTATTTTACAGTTTAAATGGTGGAAAATTTACTTGTGTTTGAATAGTAGCAAATACATAAATAAGATTATTAATTTATAAAACTTCTCAAGAAACTTTAAAAAATGTAAACAACTAATATATAAAGCAATGTTAATAAGATAAAATGTAATTAAAGTAAAAAAAAAATATAAAAATTATACTAAATAGATACAGTTTTGACAATAACGACACCAAAGAACAAAAAGAGTTAAAATTAAATAATTTCACTGATCTAAGGACTACCCATTGTTACAACATATGATATGAAAGTACTCATAAATTTTGCAGTTATTTTAAATTCACACACACACACACAAAGTCCTCTGGAAGAAGAGAATTCTGAAAAATCGTACAGTGAGAGCAAAATGAAATAAGCAGTTGAATTGCTAATAAACAATGAAAACTTAGTTTGTTGGATTGGGAACTCTTCTACAACTAAGCTAAAAACATGTTTTGGCCAAAGTAAGGCTCTGTCTTTGTAAATATCAAAAATATTTTGAATATGATTTATAAATTTGTATTCAATTATAAGGAATAACTTTGCAAAATTACAATTATTATGTTAACTGTATATAATTCATCGTAGACTTGATTATATTGTCATCATGTTTTCATCTTTACAATTAACCGGAAATTGATTTTATATTTAAAGCCATGTTGTAAGATAATCATGTTCAATTGTTGTAAAATATTTTTATAATGACATTTTTAATATAGTTTTAAATAAAAGTCCCAGCATCTATCATTAAACTGTAAAGCTCCTTGGAGTTAGGTACAGAGAAGTTCACTGGTGTCAATGTCAAATACACACTCAATTCCTAAACACTTTAAAAGGAAAGTAAAGTAAATGACAACGAAACACTTTTTTTTTTTAAATCTAAAACGAACTGTATTCACATATTTATAATTTATTCATTTTTAAAGACATCAATACCGCAGTATCCATTAGAAAAATCTATAATCTTGTCCTAAAACAGTTTTAGTTTCTTATAATAAAACCATTTAAAGCTTCTTTTTAACAAAACTAGGATTCCTTGGAATGTTTTATACCTCTGTAACCTATTGAACGTTGCTTCCAAATGGTAAGTACATGTAACCTTGGTTTTACTGATCATGGATTCAGTTTTCACATTAAGCTCACATGGTTTTTGGAATTCTGACTCAAATTTCATCTGTAATTCTCTGTTGAGTTACCCCTGGTTTTCGATGTATGGAATGACGGAAGTAGCATTGACTGTTTCGTTTGATGATTGTAAAGCAACATACTAATGAAATTGATTTAATGAATGTATTCTCGTATAGTTAAATGTAAATTTTTCATCTACAAAAAATTATAATTGTGATGTCAATTAATAAATCCCTGATTTTGAAGGAATAAATATTTACTATACAGTCTTTCTTATAAATATGAAATAGACCGCAATCATTTAATATTATTTTCATAAATTATTTATTCTACTTATCAAAATTTTAAAACACATTTTGACATTTACCCAACTATTCCTATTCTTTATTATTTCAACTATATGTTTCTCTATAACTTATGTGCATACAACAAATTAAACTTTTACTTTTGTTACAACTGTCATTTTTACTTCTTTTTTATTGATTCTTACGGAAGTTGTATTTTCAAATAGTCTGTACTATTTAAAAAAAAATCATTTCAAAGGAATCAACAATTTATTTATACTGATAAATTATGAAGAGCATCTTCCCTTGAAAAAAATTCATTGATACTTAAGTTCAAAGTAAATCATGAAAAACAAACTGACTCTCTTTAAAATATAAAATAAAAATAAAAATCAGAAAATGTGCTGCTTTTGAATTTAAATTTTACATTTCCTTATTTTTTGAAAAGATCTCATTTGACTCTTACTGAAATTGTTTTTTTTTCTGACAATTTATAAGTATAGTTATAATTCAAAAATTTTAAAACATAACTTATTTTGAAATAATAATTATATTCAGATTACACAAAATTTTAAGCATAGTGAAATAATTAATAAGCAAAACATTTTTCAAAAAACCTAAGCCTAACCTAAAAACTTAACCTTTTTAATGATCTACAATTAAAAATTAATAAATCAAACAATTCAGAATATTGTATATGTAGTGTATATGAGAGTTATAACTAGATATACATATCGTATTGAAATTCTACCCTTGGTTATCAAAAGCTTTTATGCTTAGCCCTTTCTTATCTGCAATATACATTGTAATAAAAATCATGTAGAATATATATTTTCAGAGATATAGAAGTCTATATTTTAAAATCTTATCATGATGTATAAAAGAATATCCAGACACAGAACTCAGGAGTCATCTTATAAAATATATATGAAGGCTGAATTTATTAAAAGAATACAAAAATATTCCTGAAATTACATTTAGAAGTATCTTAGAAGTAACATTTCTCCAATTCATTGCCTTGTGCCTACACTATTTTATTTCCAATACAGTATTTCAACTATTAGCCAATTTCAAAGAAATTTATTTGAAACAAGTTTTCAAAAGACGTTTAATGTAATATTTTTTATATTCAGTATAAGATTAAAAAACACGATGAAATTACTTTAACAATAAATTTATTCTAGGAATGCTTAAATTATTTTAGGAACGAAAATATTATATAGGCAGACTTTAAGGGGAATAGGGAAGAATATAGATATAAAAAGAATCGAAATTGTATGCTCTAGTTCTCTCTGAATAAATTTGTTATGTTTGGAAATGAACCAATAGAAATATTCAGATTTATAAATATACTATCCTAAAATTAGTTTTCAAAGTAATTTTATTTTGTCTAATAAAAAAATCAATTTTACTAAACGTTTTCATGAAATTACAATGAAACTTAATAACGAAGTTTATGCATAAATAACAAAATTTTAAGCAATAAATACAATAATATTATAATAATTTTTATTAAAATACTTATATTTATAGCGATTATTAATACTGTTATAAAGTATATAATACATTTTTTAGTTAATTAAAAATGCAAATTATAATTCATTAAAATTTCAATACAATGCATCATTTGTATTCTAAATCTATGTTTCTCTATGGCAGTTTTTAAAATGAGTGAAAAGTAGAAGCACGATTGTCTATTTTTGATCATGTATTTATTCAAGAAAATGTAAAAAGATAAATAATTTCATAAAAGTAAATGATATCCAAATGTGTAAATTTAAAATAAATAGTCAATTAGAAACCAAAATTTGCAATGAAAATATAAATGAAATTACTCAAACAAAATTGCTTATTTAAAATGACGCCAAATGAATTATTTCCTAATAAGTTAAGATATTTTTACCTATACCGTATTAATTTATTAAACAAAAAGTTGACAAAAAATTGTGTAACAATTTCTATAACATAAATCTATAACAGTTTCTACTTTTTTTAATAACTCTAATGCATGACAATAAATTTTCCTATAATTCTTGCAGAAACTTAATGATGGAGAAATCTACATTTATTTAGTAACAATTGAAAAATATTGTGCATTTTTTTAATAAATGAAAATCACACGAGTAGCACATAGTTAGATATGTTTTTTGTTTTTTGCTTTAAATTAGTGTTTTTGAGGTGCTTACTGAAAATGATCATTGATTTTCTTTTAACACGAATTTACTTATTATTAACTCATCAGAGAAAAATATTTGTAATGAATGCACAGCATTATGTTTTTTTTATATTTTAAGAACATTGAGTACATAAGTTTTATATTTATCAATTTTGATTGTAAATATAATGCTGAGAGTATAAATGAGTAAATCTTTTAAAACTTTATTATTATTAATATTTCATAGATGCTTCTGGTAAAATATTTGTAATGTTCTGATGTAATGTTGGTGATGAATTTCAGAAAACTTATTTCCAAATTATATTCCTTGACATTTTTATTGTTCTTTGGATTTTAAAATAAGTTATTTATAATTTAGTATTTATTTAATATTTATTTATAAATGTATTTTAATAGATAAAATAAGAGTTTAAATAATGATATAAATTTGAAACTTTAGGTAGAAATTAGGTAAAGAATTTTAAATCCATTTGGTTTAACACATAAATATGAAATTAATTATGTTTTTTATATGTTTTACCTAATTGTGTATGATTACTAATTAAATATTTCAACGAAGTTACATTTATTTCAAATAAAAATGTTAAATTTATCCAAATGTTAAGATGCATCTTTTTTAATTTTAAGTTCGAGAAAATGCATATTTTGGTAGTTAATTAATTAATATTTGTTTATAGGATAAATTTAATGAAATAACTTTAAATGTTTAACGTCATTTTTAATTTTTATATTAATTTATGTTACAGTCTTACAAAGTCCAATTAATTATTATTTTATTAATGCACAAATTTATCTTATGATAAGAAAAAAATTATACGAGCCCAAGTTATTTAATCATAGAATTTTTATGAAGTAATTTTATTACCATGAAACTAATACAATTTCTTCGCGATCATTTTCATTGCCATTTATTTAGTTTCATCTCCCGCTCATTTAATTTAAGTTACATACTTGACAATGTGTGTGTATTTATAAGTTGAAATAATTGGTCTTTGAATGAAAGAAGTTGTAATGCATCAGCAAAATTTAAACTTGCTCATGATTAATAATTCATAATAAATTAAAATAATTTAATAATTATTAGTTTTGAAGCATAAGGAAAATTTATTAATTCATTCACTCGCTTATGAAAATAATTTACTATTTACTTTACTCAACTTGCTAAATGCCTATTATTTTAATCAGTATGAAATTAAATTTCTTTGTGAACAAAGCTTTGTTTCATCTAATAATATGTGAGTTATAGTGGTTGGTGAAATAAAATTAGTATAAATTTCCTCTGTCAATGTTAATACGATTAATAATTTTTTTGTAATATTAGTCTTATGTGAAAGGAAATATATTGTAACATTTTATAAAATAGTTATATGTATTACAAAAAATGTATGATAATTTAAAAGCACAAAAAGTATTAGCAAATAAATTAATGAAAAATATTGCACTGTATCTCACTATTTTGCAATAGAGTGCAATAATTTGCATGAGTGCAACACATTTTTTCGAAAATTTTTCTCTGTAGTTTAATTCCAAATACTTTGAAACAAAAACTACTTTTTATTGATATTTAATTGTTTTTTGTAACGCTTTCTATACCTAAAGAGATGAAATATTTCATGAATATTATGTAAATGTTTTATGAATTTATTAAATAATCAATAATCTCTGAACGTATACTTCTATAACATACAATGTTTTTCAGATACTGTGTAATTTAATTGCAGATAAATATGATATATAAAATTTTATGTTCTAAATCGTAGCCCCAAAGTTTCCATAGATACATTTTCATAAAGTTTTTGTATAGCCTGAAAAGAATGTCCTTTTTATAAAGCATTTTTAAATGCTTGATCTGATATATATATATATATATAGATATACATATATATATATATATATATATATATATATATATATATATATATATATATATCTATATATATATATATATATATATATATATATATATATATATATATATATATATATATATATATATATATATATATATATATATATATATATATATATATATATATATATATATACAGTTTGATGTAGTTCCACTTACAATGATATCTCTTTGTAACTATTACTGCAATTTATTTTGGCACAATCCGATGATTTTCTGCAACATTTGAGTCAGTTTGTGATTAAAGAAATGCTATCTTAATCATAGTTTTGCTGAGTATGGGATAAAGAAAGAAATTCAACATATTGGTGTCCGGTATACAAGCTACGTTCATGTCTTCTCCGGTGAACTGTAATCCTTCTTATTTTTACACTGTGCTCTCAGAGGTCAAGTATCATTTGTCTTGCAGTTACGTGCGATGACTTGTCTTGACAAGAAAGATAAATTGGGGTCTTTAGATCTGCTCTAGATTCGATAATCATAATACTTTAGGTGTTGAAATTTTGCTATTTCTTAGAAAACATTAGTTACCATTAATGAAAATATTTGCATGCATATTTCGGAAATTTTCACCAATAGAATATTGAAAAATTGTGTTGTTATATAAGTTTTAACGTATTATAAAATTTCAACAATACAGTTCATTCATTTTTAGAATAACTAAATAAATATAATAATTTTTTAACTTACATAATTTAATATTTAATAATTTCAGTTAAATATTAGATTAAGTAAGTGTGTGTTACACTGATATATAATTTTCAGAACTCAACAATTTTTTATTGTTGATACGTGGTATCTTTTTCAAAGTAAAATATTACAATGAAACTATTTTATTTACAGATAAATTGATAATGAATTTTTTTAAATAATAAAAAATATTTTTTTTTAAAAAATTTATACCGAAAATAAAACTTTTGATAATATATGGATGTTTTAATTGAGAAATTTAAATTTATTCATATCAAAAGTAACTAAACTCCTTTGTTATCTCCAATAACTTTAAATTTTCAAAAGATTTAAATTAAATTATTTTTCTTAAAATAAAAATGCAATAATTAACTATCTAGAAATATATAAGTTTATTCATTTAATTAGTTTAAGCCTTTCGTGATTTAGATATGCAACTGTAAATTGATATATTCTTATAAAATATGTAATAAAGAATTATTCGCTGCCAAAATTTATCTAATATTTCAGTATTTGTGATAGTTAAAATAATTAATTAACATTTATATTTTTATTTCGTGATGATATTACTCTCTTATTCTATAATTTTTAACTAGATTAATATGTATTTACACATGTACGCACGTATTATAACTCTTTTTTAGAAAACTTTTAGATCTATATGCATAATTCAAAATATCTAATTATATATGATATTAAAAATGAAGGTTAATCAATTAAAGCTGTTAGTTTTGCAAACATTTCTACTAAAAAACCTGAAAAATATATTCAACTAATTATAATTTGACTTAGTTAGGAAAAGAAATGAATTAAAAAGATGCAGAACCCTTATTATCTCAGTTTCCCCTATAGTACATACTCAAGGATATATTAAAGATTACTGAGCATTTTCATAATTATAACTAAATTATTCACACATTTAAATTTTCCATAAATAAATGTGGAAATACTGAAAAAATAATGATAAAATAAAATTATTTATTAAATATTAAATATAGTCATAGCTAATTAATTTGTTTTCGTTATTTTGAAATTAAAATATTAGTTTTCTTCAAAGGAATAGTTTTTGATATGTGAAAGAAGCATTTTTATAATGAAGTTATTGCTCCCATTTATCAACCAAAAATAAAATAGTAAAATTATCTTTCTTAGGCAAATTGTTACTGCAAGCTATTAATTTTATACGCATAAAAATAATTAAACATAAATTTCCTTTATTCGTTTCTTGTAGGGTATCTGAAAAATTTTATGTATTCTTTCATTTCCAAAAGGAGCAATCAAAGAATGATATATAAATCTCATTGAAAAGTTATTCTAAAGTTATTCATTAGTAGTTTATTATTAATTATTATTAATTATAAACTAAGATTTTTTATATCAGAGCTTCAATTTTAATTGAAAACCATTTTTAAGGACAGTTACATGAACTGTACGTGTATATCGTTAACTAAATCTTTCTCTCTCTCTGTAAATATATATATATATACATTTAAAGATGTTGTGGTTGGTAGGCAAAATATGTTTTTTTTGTTCATTCTAAGATTCTAAATAACAAAACCCCACCCACTATCTGGATCACAATGGCATGCCAATTACGTGCTCCACTATATAAGGATATCACCACTTCCGTCTTTTATAATACCGAAAAGTGAAAATCTAGAAGCTTAGAATATATACATATATTTATATATATATAATATATATATATATACATATATATACATAATATATATATATATATATATATATATATGCATTTTTGAATAATAAAACTTACGAACCCCATACTTTAAGATAAATGTAATTGTTTTAAAAGTAAATTTTTGTATTTATTTTATTTCTTCTTAACAAATTCACTCACACACACATATTGAACTTTTCAATTTGTAAAAATATTCTGACTTAAAATAAAAATATTTTTTATCTTTTAAATGAGTTATTGAAATATTCTCATATTTGTGGAAAAAATGAAACACTTTAACAAAGCGTCTGTTACATGTTTTTTTTTTTTTTTTTTTTTTTTTTTTTTAATGTTAAATGGGTTTAATTATCTCAAGATGTAAACATGTGATTCTTTCATGCCTTACCTTTGATCACGCAACATATGCTTGCATAATGATTTTAAAATGTCCGTCTTTACTTGACCCGCGAGCTTATTTGCTTTTGTGTCAGCTATTTGTTGCATTTGTTCCTTTTATTTATACCTGAAACCTTTAATGTTCTAAATTTAACGTTGTAATTGCTTACTTCTGTGATACCAGTGCTGTACATCTGTGGTGTATGGAGTGATTGTAGGTGTTAAAATATAATGTATCTAATTTATGTAAAAACAACGAAAGAATTTAAACCCTCAGGACACATCAAGAGTCTCTGAACATTCAATTTTGTAATTGGTGAAACCACCCCACCTAGCAATGTATTGTTTAATCCATCTGTAAAATAAGTGATGAAGATACCTAAAATCATCCTACGATATAATTTGATAGGAACTCATCAGTTTTTCACTAGATCTGCAATATTTTTCCGTTTATGATTATGATGGCTTACCACTTGTTCAAGTCATCATTGATTGGTGAAACATGTAAGGATCTTACATGAAACACAGAAGATTTTTAACCTCACCCAGGAAGTCCATACATATTTGACTCTCATCGGACCTGGCAAATGTCTTTTTTGAAAATTGACACTAAGTTGATATGTCATGTAAGAAAATACCAACAATATCTCTATAGAATCAACATATTACTGCTCTATTAAGGCTGTAAGCAGGGTGACTAACAGTAATTATCTGTCATACAAAAGAGCACTTTCATCATCAGAGTAGGAGTAATGACTGTATGACTGTGTGAAACAAAGTTTTCGAGCACCATGTTTTCCATAAAGGAATGTGAAGAATGTGATAGAATATGATACATAAAAGAAGCGTAATTCATTGTTAATATTGCATACTGACATTTTTAGGTACGGTTTTGTTCACCTATGACAACAATGTTGATGATTCTGAGGTTGATATGGAATTACAGGTTGATGCCTAGAAGACAAATGGGAGTGCAATCCCACCTCAGTAAAGTATCTCATAATAAAAATACCTACTTGCAATATAGAAGATGTTGCAACAAATTGAATCATAGACATTAATGACTTAGGAGAATTGGGGCCTGCCACACCAATATGCGGTCTTGCCTCACATTTGGACATTTCAGTTATCCTTAATTTAAACTTTTCAAATGGCTTTCTTGAGGCAATTATTAATGACTGCACCTACATACTAACGTATCCACATTGTACAAGTAATAACTTACTGCTAACTTTGTTCATCCAGTTTTCTATTTCGATTTTACAACTGTACGTTAAAGGAATGTATAGCCAACAAAATTCAAAGCTATTTTGTTGGCTATAAGTTCCTTAAACCCACTATCATTGCACTATTTGTTGGACATCCAGAGAATTTTTTAATTGTATCTGGGTCATAATAAGGATATAGCTTCTATAATTGACTGTTACCTATTTACTATTATATATTTCTGGTACATAGTAATCATTTCTTATATTTTGCTTTGAAAATTTATATTCTGACAAAAATTAGTTTCCTCTGACTTTGAGAATTTAATCACTTGCGTACAATGAGTACAGAATAAGAATGCGAAATTTTAACATTATTAAATTGGTCCTTATAGTTGCTTCGTTTTTTTATTTTTTTATTTTTTAACAATTACTACAATAAGATGATATCTTTTAATAATTTTTAGAAGATAATATTCAAAATTACAAGTTCAAAATACACTACTGGCCATTAAAATTGCTACACCAGGAAGAAATGCAGATAACAAAATGATATTTTTTGGACAAATATATTATACTAGAAATAACAAGTGATTAAATTTTCAAAAAATTTGGCTCGATATATATAGATCCTGAGAATTCAGTACCCAGAACAACCACCTCTGGCAGTAATAACAGCTTTTATACGCCAGGGCATTGAGTCAAACAAAGATTGGATTGCATGTACAGGTACAGATGCCCATGTAGCTTCAACACGATGCCACAGTTCATCAACCGTAGTGACTGGTGTTTGGTGACGAGCCAGTCGCTCGGCAACCATTGACCAGATGTTTTCTATTTGTGAAAGATCTGGAGAACGTGCTGGCCAGGGCAACAACCAAACATGTGTCGTATCAAGGAAGGTCCGTACAATACCGGCAACATTCGTTCCTGCATTATCCTGCTGAAACGTAGGGTTTCGCAGGGGTCGAATAAAGGTTAGAGCCACGGGTCGTAACACACCAGAAATGTAACGTGCACTGTTCAAAGCACCGTCCGAGACGTGCTTTGAACAGTGCACCGAGACATGGCAGCCCATACCATCACGCCAGGTGATGGGCCAGTATGACGATGACGAATGCACGCTGCCAATGTGTGTTCACCACGATGCCGCCAAACACGGATGCGACCATCATGATGCTGTACACAGAACCTGGATTCATCTAAAAATATGACGTTTCGCCATTCGTGCGCCCAGGTTCGTCGTTGATTACACCATTGAAGGCGCTCTTGTCTATCACGCAGCGTCCAGGGAAGCCGCAGCCATGGTCTCCGAGCTGAGAGTCCATGCTGCCGAAAACTTCGTCGAACTGTTCGTGCAAATACTTGTTGTCTTCCAAACGACTCCGTTTCCTGACTCACGGCTCGTGACATGGTTGCACGATCCATTACGGCCATGCGGATAATATGCCTGTCTTCTCGGCTGCTAGTGATTGGTGGCCGTTGAGATCCCGCATGGCGTTCCGTATTACCGTTCTGAACCCATCGATTCCATATACTGCTAACAGTCATTGGATCTCGAATGACGCAAGCAGCAATACTGCGATAAGATAAACCACAATCCCGGTACGCTACAATTCGACGTATATCAAAGTCAGAAACTTGCTGGTACGCATTTCTCCTTCTTACACGAGGCATCACAACAACCTTTCACCAGGCAACAATGTTCAAATGTAATTTGTGTATGAGGAACCGGCTGAACAATTTCCTCATTTAAACACAATGTAGGTGTCGCTACTGGCCTGCTTTGTTTGAATGCGCTGAAAAGCTAATCATTTGCATATCACAGCACCTTCTTCCTTTCGCATAAATTTCACGTCTGTAGATTGTCGCCTTCTTATCGTAGCAATTTTAATGGCCAGTTGTGTATTATGAAAAGTCTTTTATAAAAAATTTATCATTTTTGTTTTGTAACCATATATTTATATTGATTATTGATTTACAGTAAGCAAAAGTTTGATTTGTGTCAGTCCCTATTCATTATTGAAACCTAATTAAACGAACATTCTTTTGTATTGTAAATAAATATAAAAAGTTAATTGATTATAAATGAGTTTAAAAAATATTCAAAGCATAAAAATCACTAAAATATATTTTGAATAAACAGTTTCTGCCAGTGTAGTAATATGATTCATAATAAATTTTATCGACAAAAAATTATTAATTAAATTAAAATAATAAAACTTTTCCAGCAACATAGCAAATTATATTCTCATCAAAGCAAATTTCCAAAAATGTTTTTTCAAACTAAGCTAAATAGCAACAAAATCTAAGTAAATATCAAAATGTATTGTTTTAAGATAGAGGGATTTTAATAAAATGACCGGATTTGGACAATGAGCCGGATTTGGTGTTCTTTATTTAAAGAATTTTACCAGAGGAAGCGCACATCAAACGATTGGCCTAACACATGAATATATTGCCCATTTTGACTCCTATTCCAAGTCACTGGATGAAATGGTCCAAAATGAAGTTGAAAAGGCTCTGGAATAAGCTTCGGTCAAACCAGGCGAAACACAACGAAGAAAAATATCTACTGCCCTAGTCTGTCTCTAAGAGATCAAGAGTTCTTTCTTAGAGAATAAAGTGCAGTCAAGAAAAACTGATTGTAGCGAACGGCTGGCAAAATACCAATTTGTTTTCATTACTGTCATGCTGGACATGTAGCAAGTTTCTACGAAGGCAGGTACCCATTTCTAGAAACCATGGAAATAGCCAACAGGGCTTGAGAACAACATAGAAATTGACGCTGAAACACACCGACCAATTATCATTCGTTATTCTACACATAGTCTGACTAGAGATCGGTCAATAACATGCCGTTTTAGATCAGCATCACTGTATCTTCTATCCAATCAATCTGAAAGCCGTAGGAAGGAGAAAAACTAAATAGAGAAACTTTTCAAGAAGATGAGGTAGCATTTGAAAAATCTTCAGTTGACTACAGATAATGGGAACTAACTAGATTTAATAACAGATGATAAGCTTATTCATGGCCTTGTGGATTCAGAAGCTTTCTTTTCCGTAATCTCTGATAAATATTGTTAATTATTGTAGAAAATACTATTTTCTAAGAAAACCAAAAGAAAAAAAGACCACACTAAGAAAAAAAGGCCAGAAACATTGCGCTGAAAAGGGCCGATATATGTTTCGTTTGGTCAATAAAAATTTTATTTTGAGTGTCCTTATAGATAGCCAGGAACTACAATATGGATTTATTGTTTTACCACCTTGTAGTCATGTCATAGTCCTTGAAAGGAGTTCCTTTTCAAGTTACCAACACGAATAGTCTAAGAACTGAGGAAACTGTTTCTAGAAAACATTTGCCAAGATCTCACAGCATTGGCCAGCTGTATGTGACAAAAAGCCTCGATCTTTAACCAAAATAGCAGTTCAATGAATCTCATACTGGCAATGCATAAGCATAATCATTGATGGCACTGAACACTAAGTTTTTGATTGGAATATCACTATACCATTCCTGATTTCTCATACCACAATGAATAAAGTAGGATCTGGTTTGTTAGATTCCAGTCGGGAAACCGAATCATTCTTAAAAAAATGTGCATAGGCCTTGAAGATCCCCTGGATACAGAGTATTTATGTGTATTTTTGAAAAGGGTATATATGATTTGGATGCGAAAAGAAAAATGTGGAATCCACTAAATAATTGTTCCGTCATGATGTCACCTGGATTAAGTGACAAGCAAAAATGAAAATTAGTCAAACTGCAAAGCTCATTTTCTCGAATTTTCACAATGACCGGCAAGAAGACAGCCACGAAGACATATGTAAATGATTCATATTGATGTTTATGCTCTAATGAATCAAATAGCCCATTTAATCTCCTCTCAGAGATTCTCCATTTGTAAAACAATACAAAAATGCTTGATGAAAGTATAATCCAGCCATCTGAAAGTCCCTGGTGAACACTCATTGTTCTTGTAATTCTGATAAACACTCATTTTAAAAAATGAGGGAAACTGTCGGTTTTACGTATACTATCGCAAGCTGAATTATGTCAATAAATTTGGTATTTATCCTTTGTCCGATATTGAAGAAACTATCAGCTATCTGAAAGGTGCCACGTTCTTCTCTTCCTTGAAGCTTTGCAATGGATATTGGGAAACACCTAGAAGTAGATAAAGCAAAACATGAAAAAACGGTATTTATCTCCGAAGGATCATAGGTTTGAAATCCTACCGTTTGGATCCCGTAACTCCTTGGTAACTTTTGAGAGGATTAGGGTCAATTAACTAAATCATTTCAAATAGTCGACATATCTTTTTTTTATCTGGATGACATAATAGTGTTCTTAGAAGCATTTGAAGATCATTTTATCCTATTTAGGTTCATTCTGAAATGCCCTCAGGCAAATAGCCTATTAATCAATTTAAGGAAGTGATTTCTTATGGTCCAGAAAAAGCACATCTCGACAAAGCGAAAGCCTTACCCAATTTTTCTGTTCCGAAGAAGGTAAATGATGTAAAAGCATTTTTGAACTTTGTTTGTACTTCTGAAGATGTAATAAAGGTTTTTGTTTTAAGAATGTGGTTAATTCCAATTTATTGTAAAATAATATATATTATATTGCATGCAACTTTATAACTAGTTAAGGCCAATCAATATAATGTAATATTTTACGTAATGGATTTATTTTGGAGAAAACGTTTAGCCTTATTCTTTTATTATCAATTAGATTGCATTTGATCTTAAAATCAAATAGACTGCGCATTGCATTTTCTAGAATATACTTCATTTAAAGCAATCTTATTTAGTTACACTTAAAATTATTTTTTAAATTAAATAAATTATATAAGATTAAAAAGTATATTTTGAATTTCATAATGTAAATATACGAAAACAAAATAATGACAATAATTGAATACCATAAAAATAATAAATAAAATAGAATAACATATCCACAGAAAGTTTTATTATTATGAATAACTTTGAGAATTAGTGTTATGTTTTCAAAATATATCTAAAAGAATTTCACTTTAAATTAAAAATATTGTACTGCATTTTATTAGGGAGACTCTAAAGCACTCTAATTTAAGTTTAACTAATTCATTCAAAAGATGCCAAATAACAAACAATATATTTCTAACATCAACGGAATTTTTGAACAGGACTTTTATGCGTTTAGAAAGAATTTTTATTTTATACTTCGTGATAAATTTATGTACAGTGAACTTTTTCAGAACATTAGAAATTTTTCGTGACTGATACTTTTCTAGTGTTCAAGAATTTTCCCGAAACTCCCTTACTGGTTCTTTGTCTAAAATCAATTCTTCTGACATTTTGCTCTACCGAGTACACGTTCTTATCAAGCGACTGGACAGCCAGGTCATCCATCATTCCGAGTGATTATTTTTTATACAAAAATAACGGGCACATATAGAGATATATAGGTGTTAAATTATAGGTCTTAAATGAACTGTAAGAAGTGTTTATATATCTTTATCACCTTCAAAGTATATACAGGTTCATTTAATTCGTCATATATATATATATATATATATATATATATATATATATATATATATATATATATATATATATATATATATATATATATATATATATATATATTTTAAGTTTCTTGCAGAAAATTACAGATAAAGTCTTAATATAACTAGATGCAGTATTAGAAGAAGAATATTTTCTATATATATTTTATATGTTATAAAATATTAATCTATAACAATAAAGAATTTGAAGAGAAAAATTATTTTTTTTGTTTGAAGGAAATATCATTTTTGCAAACATAAATGATACCATACAAAATATATATGAATTGATACAAGGGAATTTCTGTTAACTTAAACATTGATGTCAGTATTAATGGAGTGAATTAATGGCAATATAAAGATATATGGCATTAAGGAATTTTTAAACAATCTTTAATTTAAGACCTACCAATAATAAATTGTTGACAATTATTAAGTTATTTGGATTATTTGTAGTTCATCAATATATGTCAAAATGTGACAACATAAGTAAAAATAAATGGCATAAAATTATTGGATGCTTCTTAAGCTTTAAATATTTATTTTACATTTTACACTCTCTGTTTTCATTAAATGTTTTCACATATTTCACATGTTGTATATACTGAGGAATACAAAAATGATTCACTAATATTAAAAGAAAATAATACAAAAATGTATTCATATAAAAATCCACATACATACGTATATAAATTTTGTTTTATTTATTTGAATATCATAAGCTTAAAAAGTGATCCTTAAAAGTTAATAACAAAAACAGGAGAAATTGGAATTTTATTCCCTGCAAATGTCTTTTCTTATGAGTAATTAATACAGTAATTTCTTTCCTTTTTAGTCAAAGGATTGTATAAAATAATTTTTACAATACTAGATATATTTAGGTAAAAAATCTGTAATAAAATGAAAGATACAATCGCTGCAAAAATGAAATGCAAGATGACTGTAAATTATAATATAACTGTAATAGTTATTTATATAAATTATAGAGATAATTATTACAGTCATATAATAATTAAGTTAATGTAAATTTTGAAATTACTGTATCTTGATACAAATGTTAATGCACGCAAAATAATTTTATGTTGTTTATAATCAAAATAATTCAATTTTAAGACATTCTTATTTCTTAAATATTTTTATTAAAATTCTCGATTCAATTTCATGTATATTTAACATGTTTAATGCACCTTAAATGTTACATAACTGAAAGCATGGCTATATTGTATAATTTAGTGCATTTAAGTAAAGTTCTCAAAAGTTATTTTGTTATAAGAATTCCGAATTAGATAAAGAAATATTCATTTATATTTTAGAAAATATATCTTAGATTTAGGATATATATTAATATTTTTCAATGTATACATAGATTGATTGCTCATAACACACACTTACTTAAATGGAATTTAACCGAAATCAAAACATTCAACATTAAATTACATTATTATCCTTATGGGAGCAAATACTTATCACATTTTACTTTAGAGTATTTCCTTAAAAATATGTATATTAAAAGAAAAATAATTTATAAGTGAGTGGGGTGAAATACATTGTTTAGATTGGAATATCTTAAACACTAGTTCATTAAAGCAAAAAATAGTTTCATTTGGAGAAAAATGAGGATATTATTAAAATGATTGCATGGTATTTTTACTACAAAGATATCGTTTGAGCAATTCATTGTAATGCATTAAAATTGCTACATTTTCTCTATTAATATCAAAATGAAAATTGAGAAGTAGAAAAATGTGATCAAAAACAGATGCTTTATTTCAAATCGTCAATTACGATATAAAGTACAAGCAATAAAAAACAGTTTTATATAATTTCTGAAGAAAAGTAATCTTCATACATTAAATATTTTGTTATTTAGAAAAGCATTATATATGTAATTACACTAAAAGGTATTAACACCATTGGTAAATAGGTAATAATGAATTTAAAAATATTAATTACAATTTTTACCAAGTTATGTTGATAAAATTCTACTCAAGCAGGTATTTTCTCATAACACCAGTAATAGGAAAAATAGTTAGGCTTCGTTTTTTTCACATCATGCTTATCGCAAAAAATATATTTATAGAAGAGAAAATAATCTACACACGTCAATATCGGCTCAGAATTGATTACATTCATACAACGTGACTTTCTGAAGCAAACACTTTAAATTTATACTTTTTTTTGTTTAAAAAATGTATGAATTACATTTAATTTATTCTATTATTTCCTTTATGTTAAAAAAAGTTAAAATAGATAATTTAAAGAAACAATTTATTTAATAACAGTGTAAAAGTCCAAATCATGTAGAATTACAGGATAGATATCTATCAATAAATTTATGTTTTTAAACAATGAAATTTAATGCTTTCAATCATTATTAAATATTTTGTACGGAATTACAAAAGTAAACACAAATGATTGAAAAAATTTGATTTAAAATTTTAATCAATCTACATTTTCTTACAAAAATTTCATATTGATTTCAATAAAATTCATCTACAATTATGAAGTCTTTAAATACTTAACAACAATATTTTACGTTACACTATCAACTATACAGAGCTAGTTCATATATTTAATGTAACTAATATTTTTTTAAATAAACCCGATGAGACAAAAGTTCGTTACAATTTTAAAAATTCATAAAAAAGAAGAAAGTAAGATAAAGTGCGGTTTGCAAGGAAGGGCTCACAAGGTATTCGAATTTTTTTTTTTTTTTTTTTGCGCGCGCAGCAAAAAAAGTTTTAGTTAAAAAAGTCGCCTATAGATGGCGCTGACTATCCGAAACACAATGAAAAGGACAACAGTAAGCTCCATTCATTTATTCTGATAGTAACATTTGTTCAATATGACCTCCAGTACATTGTACGACACAACTAAGGCGACTCGCAACGCCCGGTACAACTGAATGCAATATGTCGAAATGAATTGCAGAAACCTGACGACAAATGGAATCTTTGAGTTCAGCCATTGTTGAAGGTGATGAACGGTACACACGTGACATCAAATAGCCCCACAACCAGAAGTCGATCGGAATGAGGTCGGGTGATCGTGGATTCCATGCGATCTTGCAACCTCGACTGATCAGTCTCTCTTCACCAAAGGTACTCAAAAGGAATCGTTTTACTGGATTGGTATAATGTGGTGGTGCGCCATCCTGCATAAAATTTATTAAAGATAACACACCTCTTTGATTTAATGCGGGCACGACTTTGTCACGCAAAAGAGTGAGGTAACGCTTAGCGGTTACTGTGCACGTTTTCCAGTCCAATCTGGGACACGGTTCTTCAAAGATGAATGGTCCGACAATGAATGATGAGGTGAAGCCACACCAGACTGTCAACTTGGCTGGATGCAGAGATTTCGTCGTGTATTCACGAGGATTAGATGTTGCCCATATACGAGTGTTATGGGTGTTGACATCCCCGTGTAGTGTGAAGTGCGCCTCATCCGTCCAGAAAACGTTGAACAACCACTGAGGGTCGTTTTCGATTCTAGCCATAGCCCACTCGGCAAATGATTCCCGCATAGCTGTGTCTCCCGATTGTAACTCCTGCAGTTTGTAGGGATAGAGATGCAATATCCCGTGGAGGATACGTCGAATCGATGATTGAGGCACATCCAATATTCTTCCAGCTTCGCGAGCACTGCTACTCCCAATGAGATTCCGCCGCTAAATCATTCATTGTGGTTTCCACTGCAGTAATTCAGCTCTCCGCCAACGAGGGTCTTCCACTGCGTGGCCGATCCTCCAAAGAGCCCGTTTCCTCGAACCTCTTGACAAGCTTGATTATTCCAGGACAGGATATGGGGCCTTTCTTCGTCTTCAGTCCTTTCGTCTTGCGAAATTTTCGCAACGCAGTAGTTGCTGACTCTCCGTTCAAATAGAACAATTTCACCAACAACGCTCGATCGGGTAATGATAACATTCTGAAAGCGAATGAGAAATTCTCGAGTATCGCGGCCTTTTATCGCAAGATTAATTTGCATAATTCTGCTAAATCTCTCGATGTCAGCGCCATCTATAGGTAATTTTTTTAACTAAAACTTTTTTTGCTGCTAAAAAAAATCCGACTACCTTGTGAGCCGTTGCTTGAAAACCGCACTTCTTTATCTCACTTTCTTCTTTTTTTATGAATTTTTAAAATTGCAACAAACTTTTTGCTCACCCGGTATATATACATTGTAAGTTTAATAAAATCATTTGCTATAAAAGGGGATATGTCATTCTAAAGTAATTGTAATAAAACTATTTTTTATTGCAAAACACAGTAAGAACGTCTAACATTAAAATACAAAATTCATACTCACACACAAATGAAAGATATAAAATACCCTAATATAACTTTAATAATTAGAATGTTAATAATAATAATAAATAGAACACAGTTATATAAAAGACGATATGCATATTTTGTACAAAAACGCATGTAATCTCATATTTATTAGGCTAGAACTTAGACAAATAAATAATTTTCATTACAGAAAATATTTTTTATTTGAAAATTATTCCACATTTCCAGGGTGATCGTAATTTTTCAAACATAAACGAGTTTATCCCATAAATTTAATATGAAATTAACGTCTAATAATAAACTCCGAAAATTTATTCCATATAATAAAATTTTTTTATGCATCTTTAATACAGTGAATACAAATCTATCGAATTTTTAAAAAAAGTCTCGTTTTTTTACAGTATGGACTGATTTATTGATTTTAATATTGATATTTGCGGAAAATAAAACATACTTTTTCCTTAAAATTATATATTTACTATTGTGGAATTTTGAAATAAGGTATTCAGAATTTAATACTTAGTAAATATGACAAACTGCTAAGGTGATTTTTCATGGAACTACTCACTAGTACCTTAGACACAATTTGTAAAATGGCAAATTATAGCAACTGGAAATAATAAAAAAAAGTCTTTGTATTTATGCAGTTCTTATGCATCCATCTTCATTCAATCTTTTATATACATTACAATTTAGTATTTGGCATTTTTAATGAGCAAAAAGAACATGACCCACAGAAAGTACAGACTTTTGTTAATCCTCGAAGTATTAACTTCCAGCAACCAGCACCTTCTACCAATGTGTCTCCAGTTGTGCAATTACTTCTTGGTAAAACTCGAAAGTTTAGGGAGCAAATATGTCCATGAGTGTTTGACACAAGTCTGCTTTATTGGAGAAGGATATTCTATGGAAATGACTGTGTACAGGGTATGGAAAAGGTGGAAATATGATGTTGATCAGTTGAGTAGGGAGGCTGGAACAATATCTCCCAACCAAGTTACCTAATGTTATTTTTGGTCACCCGCACGACTTGCGGCTAGCATTTTCTACCAAGAATAATATACTTTTGCAATTCACTGTTGCTTTATGCTTCTGCTGCAATGCCTATTGCATACGTTCGATTTGATGCGAGCACAGGTCTGCAGTGACCCTTTAGCCAGTTGGTAGCAGCTCATAGGGAATCTCTTGTGACGACTAGTCCGCCAGATACCTACTTCACAACACAGAGCCAAATCGACGCGTCTATTTATTTCCGTTATCGTACGAGTTACGATTGACGAATGTGCATGGTGGACCTACTTTTATAACGACTGATGTTCCTACACTTGACAAGCCGGTGTCTCAACCACGTCATAAACTGATTTGCATACTTATTCTCCCTTCAACCATTGGCAACTCAAAAACCACAAAAAGTTTTTATTTACCTTATAAAAGAGTAATTCTGTGATTTAAATGAATATTAATTCAAAGCATCATACTGTTTCATAAATCAAACAAGAATAGAGTGTTTAAAAATGCATGATTCCCAATATTTAATTTAGGATATATTGAAATTATTTTGCAGTTTTTTAAAATTTCCGGTATGAATTCTAAAGTTTTAAGTAATTTAAAGTTATGAGGATATTGAAACTTTAGCTACAAATATCAGAAACCCAAATATGGAAATCTACTGCAAAAGCGTAATGTAATTATTATTTAGAAACAATCCAGGTTTTCTCCTATTATTATCATTCTTTTAACTACGAATGATTCATTTTTATAGAGAAGCTAATATAAAAATAAACTTTACATTCTAGGCCAAGAAATATAAAAATTAGTGCTTGACAAAAAGAATTCTGTAATAATTACAATTAATTTTTCGAAAATATTTAATACGGTGCATCAGATAATCATGAAATTCAACTTCTGGTATGAAGTTAACTTATAAGTAAGGTTATATTTTATCCTACTTAAGTCAAAATATTGCTGAAAGCGTTACGCAAATTTTATAGAAATAAAATGTTTTAAAAATAATTGCAAACTTAAATATACAAGCTCACAGACTTGCTTTATATAATCCTATTTCTTTACATTAAAATAAATTAACCATTAACTAAAAAAAACGTGATAAACTAATAAAAATTCTGCTAGCGTCTTTTTGATAATGAATATTATCTTACTATAATCAATTATCATACATTAATTATAACAGTTTTATGTTTAGATAATTTAAACCTTCACATAATAAATACTCTGTCTTGCTAATTTTGAGAAAAAGAGAATTGCCTTTACTGAAACTTTCTTATTCCTGTTAATTATTATATATTATAAATTAAGCTTACGTTTCGGTAGAACTGATTAAGGTCTATTAAAATTCAAGAATCAATGTGATCTCTAAAAAATTTTTTTGTTAGATTTATAAAATTACTGAGATTTTCTGGAAAATCTTCAGAGCAAATTAGAAATTTGTCTAAAACAGTACCAATAATACTTAAAAACTATTATGCTTTAAATTTCTCATTATTTATATATATATATATATATATATATATATATATATATATATATATATATATATATATATATATATATATATATATATATATATATATATATATATATATATACTTTTCTGGAAATCACTTATTGGTGTTAATCTAACATTATAAATATAACTGCAAACTTCAATTCTACAATATAACATGCTGGCTTTCGGGATTTATTTTATCAATCGATCATCAATTAAGAAAAAGCATTTCCCGAATAAACCTGGACTTTCACAAACAGAGTTCTTCCTCATAGGAGAGGAGTTTTAAGAAAATATTACACACTCAAGATTTCCGTGAAACTCATTATGAAGCAAGATAACCTCTACTCTCAAACGTGTCCTCGCGACTTTTCCCTCTGAGAAGCCTTTACGATGCAAATGGTTCACGCTGTATTTTCTGCCCCAAGAGCTGAAGTTGACGCCTTTGGAAAATTCACATCAACTCTACTTTCATAGCTGAGAGAAGAGACTGATAAGCAGTTTTTTCACTCTTCCTCTCACATTTTCCCTGTCGGAAAACGTGAAGCTCTTCAGAACTCTGAGATGAATACTTTTAGAGAGTGACGTGAACAGAGCGAAAAGATTCATGCGAAGCTTTGACGCCTGGTTTCGCTCTTCAGGTGAAGGAAGAATGCTTTATTCTAATTATATTCAGAAAAGGTGGGTAAAAAATTGTTAAAAAATCAAGTTTGACAATCATTTTGAATACTTTTTTTTATCAATTATTAAAATGGCAGAGTAATAAACTTATGAGTCTATTGAAATTAAAAAGGAAACTTTTCTTTTTTTTTTAATTTTAATGATAACAGAACTTTTCAGATATTTTAAGTTATGTTGCTAAATAAAAATTAATATATGTTGTTGCTAATTAATTGAGTTTAATGTCAGAAATATATTAAGAATATTATTCTAGCAGGTTGCTTAAATTAGACAAAGGATAAAATGTATGAAATTACCCACAGTTTTTATTTTTTTACATGTTCTAATTTACATAAGTGTCATTTAATTTATTTCTAATTAAAACATGCTAAGGCATTGCCTTCCTATCTCATCTTTATTAATTTAAGATCCAAAGGTTTCATAGAATTAGATTAATAAACCACAAGTATATTTTAATATCTTTTAACGTTGCATCCAATTTTTTACTTGTATTAATCCAGATTATAATCCATGGCATTTTTGTGTTCTTAATGCAGTTCTTCTGTTGTTAGAAATAGAGATTAAAATGAGGTAAGCAAAAATAAATAATGAACAAAAACATAGAAAAAAGTGTTTGATTATTTTTTTGGCAGATATAACCTCTCAAAATAAATTCTATTTGCATTATTTAATTACAACCAAATGTCTTCCTGATTATGTATAATTTGATGATGTAAAAAAATAACAATACTTTTAACATTGTTCTTTGGTTTTGAGTTGCAGTTAAGATATTCAATTCTATGTATTAGTAATATTGAAGAAATAGACTGTTTTAAGCAAAAAATTGCAAGCATTGTACTAATTACATTTATTAATATTTCATATACTATAAATGTTCTTCAAGTGAAATTTTTGGCTGAGTGATTAACTTTACTTTGTTCGTAATTTCTATGCCATAAAATAATTGGTAAATACCAGAAAAATAAATTTAAAAAAAACATTCTGTTTATTAACAAAATTAAAATCAAGTTAAAATTTTATTAATGTTTAATTATTATATTAAAATTTAATGTGCTAATATTATTCAAAATGATTAAATATAATGAATTTGTAATTTGCTTAGGATAATTTATCACAAGATTTATTATAATAGAATTTGTTATTTTATGAGTTATATTAGAATTTATATAAGTATTTGTTACTGTTAGCAATGGAGCATCGTTTCTTTAGTTTTTGGCTATCTTATTGCAGTAACTATCATGATTAAGAGACATTAATCAAGACTGCGCTTGTAAAGAAATTTAGACAAAGAAATATGAAGGATAATTTATTGAAATAATAAAAGCGTATATAAACTCATCTGATCATCAATTATGTACTACTTATTTTTGCTTCATTTTTATGACATAAATCAATTCTTAGTTATGAAATTTTTAGAGCAAAGCAATATATTATTTGCTTTCATATAGTTTGTAGCATTCTTTTGGAAAATTTTTTGTTATAATTATTTCCCACGTAAAATGTGGTATTTTTTATCGCATAACTATAAATCAGATAGAGCGAAATATTGAATGTATTATTTCTATACGAAAATCTATTTCTTTTTTTCCGTATCTGCCATATTTCTTATTGTTGATCTTGAGCTTAAGCCCCCATAAAAACAATACACACTGTGGGCGTAAAGAAAACAAAAGCGACCTCATCTAAGAACTACATTCATGTTCTTTTTTTCCATTTTCCTCGCAGTTTGTTTTTAAGTCTCAGGTAATAATTCGGTTCTTACAAGCCTTTTGATGAGCTTCAACTATCTTTTTATGGCACTTTATTTTCTTCAAAGTCGTTTTTTGAGAATACGTAGTTGAAGAAATACCTTTTTCTCCAAAAATGTGCATAAAATAAATTCAGGAAATGTATACAATAAAAGTAAAACAAATGAAATAATGATGAGAAGAACTGCAATTAGGTTCCATCCATAAATTTTAATTTAACTATAAAAATTAATTGAAATTGCATTTTCAATAAATATATTAGAATAATATTTCTTTTGAAAAAAGCAATTTTAATCCCTATAACAACATTCTTTGAGATATAATTTAATTTATTTTACCTTTCTCCTTTTATTAGGACAAAATATTACTTTATATTATGACCAAACAAAAAATTATTCAACAATCAACTTATCGATCATAAGTAAATTTAGAAAATTGTGTTAAGAGAGAAAAAAATTTGTATTAAAAAATTATGTTAATCATTTAATAATTCTGATATTATTTTAATTTGATTTTTAAAATGAAACTAAGGAATTTTTTCTATGGAAATTAATTAATGAAAAACATTTTTATGCAATGGTACAAAACTGAAATTCTTTGAATAAAATTTTACCACTCTAATATAAAAACAGAATATAAAGCACTTAATATTTTATTATTGATTCTTTGTAGCAAAATCAATTATTATCATATTTATTTTAATACTTGAAATCTAAATTTTTTACTAATAAAAGTTCATTTAACAGCTTGCATGATAATTTTGTTGTTTGAAAGCCTTCATACTAACCATTCATATTCTAATAAAAAAGTTAATAATTGCTTAAGTCTAAAATGAATAATGTAGAAAAAAACAGCATATAACGTGTATTTTTTAAAATACAGCATTTTATGTAAATACAGGATTTACATCTATATGAATACAGGTAGAGAGAAATTTTATATAAAATTTTCCAATAATCTTACTTATGATAAAGAAACTGCAAACAAAAGAAATGAAATGAGAGTATCTATTAATAAATTATTACGTTATTTTTTGCATACTTGCAAGGATTGTATTAAACTACATTATTAAGAAATTCTGATATCTTTATTGTTCTCCTTTAGCAAATAACTACATATTTTTGAAAAAAATGACAGAAAATAATATAAAAAATAAATTCTAGAAGGTTAGATAAAAAATGCAGATTCTATATAATATTAATAATTATTCGCGTATTTATGATATAGTAGAGTGTTTTATACTGGTGATGCGTGAGGTAGATTTGAGAGATAATTCAATTGAAAAAAGGTTAAGTGAAGTTACCATCAAAACTAATACCTTCCACTTTAAACTTATGCATCAAGTCAATTAAAAAACACAATATTGTCATTTATTAAACATCACAGACTATATGAATACCATAGCTATTTCATATGAGAAAAATAAACTTACTAAACAATTAAGAGCAATAATTTTACAAGATAAACATTTTCAGTAAATAAGTGTATCACCAACTTTAAGAATATAACAATGTAGAAAATTTAAATTATATTAATAATATCTGTATTTCATAAAGTAATTTTAAATAATTTTCTACATCAGTTAAGTTTCACATGTAAGCCTAAAATGTTAAAATTTTTAGTATTTTATAGTAATACTACGCATTAATGTAAGTAGATTATATATTATTGTTAAGCTTATAGTTTTGTAGTGTTAGGAAAGTATAAAAGATGGCTTCCAACATATTATGGATCAGAAATAAATCATATTTTTTATAAAATATGCTTGGAATCTTAAACAATAAAATCATTTTAACTTCTTTCAACTGAGCACTGATTTAATTGTAAATGCATATTGCAATATAATTCTTTTGCAATATAATTTCAGAATTTCTTACATTACACGAAAAGGGATATATATATATATATATATATATATATATATATATATATATCATATTTGCCAAACTTGGAGGAAGAAGGGTCAGGTAACACTACCAGCGATATCTTTGGTAAAAGCAGAATGTTTAAAACTGCTGCACAGCAAAAAGTCAATTTTACTCTTTAGATACACATTCTGAAGACGATTTATTTTAAAGATATTTTGTGCTCATCTTAATTATTTAATAAAATATGCATCATCCTTAAAAAGGAATTATGTAAGATAAAAGAATACTTGTAAAAAAATAAACATCAACGCGTTTATATCCCAATATTTTTTTTAGAGGGCAACTTTTGTTACACTAGAGCAATTTATAAATATTAAACTTACGAAATTACATAAAAACAAAAATTAGTGTAATTTAGAGACAAATACTTTGTTTGACGGATTTTTTTACAAATTAAACTATTGATAACTAGTAATAATTCTCCTTATTGAACCATTTATGTAAACCGACATCTGGTGTTTTCTCTGAACGTTAATTATATGACTGCCATCTCGTAGGAGTCTTGGTAGCCTAGTGGTTACTTCCTCCCACAGCGGGCTCGAAACTCTGATAAACATATTAAAAAATAATTATATCTATATATCTATATATATGTGTGTGTGTTTATAGATCTATATATAGACATATATATGTATATATATATATAGATACATATATATATATATATATATATATATATATATATATATATATATATATATATATATATATATATATATATATATATATATATATATATATATATATATATATGTATATATATATATATATATATATATATATATATATATATATATATATATATATATATATATATATATATATATATATATATATATATATATATATATATATATATATATATATATATATATATATATATATATATATATATATATATATATATATATATATATAAATGTATGTATGTATATATTGCATTAGTGTCCCATCTGTTGATTGTTTAAGCTCCTAAGAAAACTCAATAGACAAAATTCCGGTAAAATTTTCTCAGTTTTTAAATTTTTCACTGAAATCACCAAAAATAAGCAGATTTTAATACATAATCGGGAGAAATGATGGAAAATCAGGAGATAAAACCAGAAGAGTTGGCTGCTATGATTCATATATATTATTAATAATTAAACGGAAAAATTATTTAGATGCACCTTTTTGAAGCAATTAAATATTCACAGAAGTAGAAACCAATCATTCGGTTCAAAGAAATGTCTAATAATCTTGGTTGAATATTTTCAAGTGTTTCCCTACTTTACAAATAGAATGGAATCACAAATATAGTATTGACTTATATGGCTGACTTTGAACATTCAGACTTGAGAGAAAGAGAGTGCATTTCAAAGAAGCACAGAGTCGGTTGAAGAAGATTGCTTGCATATAAAACAAACCCTGAAGCTTTGAAAACTTGAAAAAGAAGAAAAAGGGAAACCCTGAAAGATCCGCATGATAAAGGAAATCTAAACACAATATCAAAAGGAAAATCCAATTTTCTTTCGATATAAAAGAAATTTACGGTAGGAAAAAAAACTTTTAAGCAGGAGAGCATTCAGCGCAATCAAGCCGAAAATAGTACATATGAAATGTACATATTAAAGCCATCTATCCTTTCGCTAAAATATTTAAAAATAGCCTTATCAACCGAGATAATGCAATATTTTTGATATTAAAATATGTGTATTGCTTAAATATTACTTTGATTTTTAAACAGTTTTTATCCTGCCTTGTTTAAGAATGCATTTTTTGGTTATAACTGAGCTTTAATTGCAAAGCTTTGATTGCGTGTGGTTGAAATCAAATATCCCAAATATTTTTAAGGATTGCGTAGTAAATGATTAAATTATTACCCTAACTATAAAATGTCCAAATGTATTTGAAAAATAACAGCACTTCTAAAAGGAAATTTCTTTTATTTATTTTCAAAAATATAATATTAGTCGGAAATGGAGAATTCATTATAAAGAGAGAAAATTTCTTAAATTATGCACTGCAGTAATTAAAATGAAACTATATTCTATACCCCTGGATTGACTTTACTGAAGAATGAGATTCCGCATTAGCTTTACTCTCAGCAAAATGGTTGAAAAGTAATAAATCAATTTATATTTTGTTAAGTTAGATTTTGTAAGCAGTTTATATATATATATATATATTTATTTATTTATATATATATCTATATATATATATATATATATATATATATATATATATATATATATATATATATATTATATATATATATATATATATATATATATATATATATATATATATATATATATATTATATATATATATATATATATATATATATATATATATATATATATATATATATATATATATATATATATATATATATATATATATATATATATATATATATATATATATATATATATATATATATATATATATATATATATATATATATATATATATGTATATATATATAAACAGATAGATAGATAGATATGCATATATATAATAGACGGATAGATAGATATATGGTATTCATATTCACGCATACGGAAATAACTAATAAGTATGCAAATATTTTATACTTATTTAGATTGTAGATGTGTATAAATTAAGTTTCTGATTAAAAGGTTGTTATAAATTTTCAATTAAACATATTTTATTAATAAATATTAATAGACAAAATAGCAATGTTGTAGTTTATCAGGAGACATGAGAAGTGATTATGTACATGATAATAAATTTTAAAATATGTATAAGGTTTACAAATTCATACTGTTAGTTTGAATAATTTTGTTACATAGTTTAAAAAAAATAATCATTTTGAATCCCATATTTTAAATTTTATTTACATGAAAAATGAATTTAAAGGCAAAAAAATCGGACTATTATCAAAATAAAAATTTAATGTATTGTTATGTCAATTTGGGCAATAATTTTGCAAAATATAATTACCATAATTCCGTTCTCAATTTGCTTACTAAAAATCTATATAAAGCAATGCATAAATAACTCTTGAATATTTTAATAGAATGTATTTAGTTTTGAAATTTTTGAGGTTTCAATAGACTCACATATTAATCTATTAGTAGGAACATAAGGTTAGTCTTTTCTAATAATTATCAAACATAGTAACTTGGAAGAGAATTAAACATGCTAATGGTTGCCTTAAATTTTTATCTAAGACACTAATAATTTTGCTTACAATTTATTTTAAATTATATTATAGATTAAATTAACTTAATAAGTTATTTTTAGTTTGATTATTATTACATATATTTACCTGTCCTTCTTTATATAATTTACTGCTTTAATTTATTTAAAAAATAGTTTTATTTTTTATAATTTGTTCACAATATGAAAATTAATTTTTCAAACTCATTTCACAGATTTATATGAAATTTATGACTTTTATCGTTATATGGCTTATCAAAAATCTTAAAATATTAAGTAACGTGGTGTTTATTAAAAACAGGTAATAAAATATCTTCTACCTCATATAATTGAATTCAAGTAAAATCTGTTATTGGTTTTAGACTGTTATAAGTTTTATAATAAAATTATTTTAAGAATTTAAATGGAAATAATTCTGCAGTTGTTCAAAAAAAAATCAAACAAAACAGTATGTTTAAATAAATGCTTTATTATTTAAAACCAAACACTAATCAAGCAAAGCATAATATAGATTTATGTAGTATTTGATTGGAAAGTAAAACAATCTGTTCAAAAAGGGAACAAAATTCATATTGACGTCAATCTTTAGTCATCGGAAATGACCTATCTTGTTAAAGTTACAATAACTAACTGAAATCAGTTACTTTGCTTTGAGGATGCAGCTTTAATATGTGCTAAATTATTATCTGTATCATCAATTGAAACACTAGAGATGATAATGACATATGGGACCCTAAAAATTATAAACCCTTGTGTACATTATTTAGGAATCAATTTGGTGATTTTCACAATAACACAAGAATTTAGATACCTTTGCAGTTAGAAAATGTAGATAAGCGCTTTGATTTTGTAATGTAAATACTTTCAATGTAAAAAGTCACTTTTGCATTTTAAAAAGTCGAAATCATGGTTATTTGAACTGATATATTAAGCTAGCAAAGTGATCATTAATGTGATGTGATCATTAAAAGTGAGACTGTCTACAAATGTGATGGTCAGAAACATCTAGCATTAAACATGTAATCAGAATAGAATAAGATCAGTGAAGTAAATTTAATGAGATAATGTTATGTAAAAATATTAACTTTTATTCTTTCTTATTGATGCAGCCTTAGATTCTCTCTCTAGTGCAGAGCTGTTTTAATTTGGTAGAAATAAATATAAATAAAGAGATGCAATGGGTGATAATATTTTCAATAGAAAATTCAATGGCCTACTCAGTAATCTAATTTCATTCTTGATAAATTTTGTTTTGTTTGCTTAAAAAAAAATTGAAGACTTAGCATGGAGTATTTGCGTATAGTCAAGATAGCTTTGATTACTGCATTTTTATGATGATTTTTGTTCAACTCATATCTATCATTTAAATTAATAATTATGGTCAAAAGAACACTATATTAATATTAAAAAATGTCTATATTTACTTAATTCTATTTTTTATTGCTAATGATATGTTTTTAACCCATTATTTTTTATTTTCTTTATGAATTACTTTGATCTGTAGATTTATAGAAATTTAAATTTTTCATTGAAATAAATTTAATTTAAATCACTTTTTAAGTAAGTGTTCGGATTTTAAATTTCTTACAAAATAGAGCATTTAAATTCGGGAGTTCCATGACATATATCCTTATTAAGTAAAACATTAAATGTATTTAGTACTCAAATATATAAGAAAAATAATATAAAAATTCATCAAGAATTAACATTAATAATTATTATAAAAACGCCCATAATCTAATAATTAACCGAAGACAAAAGAAAAACGTAATATACAAATCAACATTCACACATGAAATCAAAAACCAGAATTCACGTAGTTTTTTTTTTTTTTTTTTTTTAACTTCTATGGTGTGAAATTATGTTACCAAACTGGCAGTGGAAGAGTCAACATTCCGGTTTTTAATTCCTATTTTAGGCGAAATATTTTTTGGAGTCCAGTTTATACTGTCGGTCTCTGTTTATTAGCTCACTTATACAATAATTGACAGTAGAATGTCAACCATCCTGATTCAAATTCATGAGTTTCAGTGAATTCTACTTCGAGAAAAGGTGACCAAAAACAACACGATAACATGACTTATAGAATCATTTTAGAGTAACTCACTGTCATTTCATGGATATAAAATCAAATCAAATAAATTTGGAATGCTAAACGATGAGCAGTATTAGGTTGTCCGTTTATGATGATTGATATATACTGTCAATATTTCATTAAAAATATCAGAAAACTCTGCTTTAATAAAATATTATTACTTTTTATCAGTGTTTTAAACTAAATAATGGGAAATAAGTTTCATCAGAATTATTTCTATTCATGTTAGCTAATGGAGTGTGCTCCATTGAGATTAAGACAATTTGAGGACTACTGAAATTAGTTTGCGTAATTTCAGTATTAGATACAATATAGGTATTGTTAAAATTATTGTTTATTTCCGTGTCCCAATTAAATATGGAAAGTGATACCAGATTTTATTTAGCTCAGAGAGAAAAGGGCAGTAGAGAAAAAGGTTTTTTCTTTCAACAAAAAAAGCAAATTATATTAAAAATTAATTAATTTTATGAGAGTATGATTTATGATAAATAAATATACACGAATATACTTCATTCAAAATAATAAATCTTTCTTAATTTAATCTGCGGTAATTAGTAATCAATTTCATTTAATGTTTGATAATGATTCATTTCAAAAAATTTATAGTAAAGAGAATAAGCATGAATAGGACACAATAAGATTGGAGTTAATAGCAAGGATTTCAGGCAAAATAAGTAAATACATTTAGATAACAGGTTCTTTCAAGATCAAGATTCTTTTATATTCGTGGAATGCAAATTACTGATCTTCAGAAGTAGAGTAGTATTCTCCAAAATGTTATAATCCTTTCTCATCCAAATAAAATAGTTATGCATCTATTTTAACTTTAAGGAAAGCATACACGAAATTGACCTTATCCATCATTTCAAAATTATATTAATTTTTTTTGTTTATAAAAGGAAATTGTTTTACTAAAATGCATTTTCCATGTAACTTTTGCCATTACAAATAAAGTAGTTCATTTAAAATTATGTTCCTTCTGCATCGCGTTCATTACTAATAGGATCTCTTTATACAACGCTTACACATGATTGTCTAGGAATGGTTTTTTGTACATTTTTGAACGTTAATTCAAAACTCGATTGAAATCTCATTAGAAATATCATAATGTTTTATTATTAGAAATTGTATTATTACTCTTAAAACGTTCATAAATTAACTGTGCAACTTATAAGACATTTTAATTCAGAACATTTGTTTAAGTTTCTGCATGTACATTGTTTAAACTTTGTATATAAGAGTATTGAAAAAAAACATTGCGAAACAAATGATTTGTTAAAATTTCTGCAATTGTTTGGAAAACACAGTATAAAATCATCAACATGTTTTCCTTTTTTAAAGAAACTTAAATTTTTAAAGAAACTTAAAAATTAGTTTAAAATATATTATAGTCATATGATTAATCTGTTTTATTATATTTTTACAGTTATATTTATTATTTTGTAATGTTTAGCTAATCTGCGCTAGTGCATTTCATATCAATAACAATTTTTCACTAATAACTTAAATTAAATACCTCAATCCATTCCTCAAGAGCTCATATCTCTTATTACAGATCGATAATTACGCATATATAATTCCTTCTATACCTTAAAATATTATATGATCCATGTATTAAATCACTTTCAAGATAAATTTACGAGAATTACAAGAATTATTCTCAATATGTGTAGTAAAATTGACTTTTATAATGAAATGCAATGGAAAATACTAATAAATTTAGATTAAAATTTGATCATATAAATGTTTACTTTATATAAATATATTTTTAAATTAACTAGCATGGATTTTTATGCTGTTGTTGTTTCCTTAAAAGTCTACGGAATGAAATATAATTTAAATTTATGTTAATTTTAATTAAAATAAAATGCCTATTTTAACCAAACCATTTTGTTTTAAGTAAAACGAACTGTATAATATTCAAATAAATTATTTCTACAATTTTTATTTGATAATAATATCTGTTATTTATTTTAAAAAAAGTACTTTTCAAAAACTATTTTTATAAAAACATAACAAGTTAAACACAAATAAATCTACAATAACATTTTTAATGTTTTATGTATCACTTGTTTTATGAACTTGAAAGGCTATTGAAATATTTTTCTTCGTTAATACATATATTTCAGAAACATAAAATGGAGTATAGATTTGGCAACACAAATGTGAATTATCTCCTCTCAAGCATCTCTTTACTCATGCGAAAAGTAATGTTCTTCCCATATCATATATTCTTTCAATAAGATTAAAAAAAATATTAGTCATGTCCACAGCTGAGTTTCAATCTTCTATTTTCCCAGCTTAAAAGACTTAACAGCTTTGCTTGGCTTCGAATACTTGTTTAAATCGTAGTACGATGACAACGTTTCTGAAAACCCATTGTATGATACACTACAATAACAGCTAGGAGACGTTTTTCAAGATATGCCTTCCAGAATAGTGATAAGGTATAGCGATCGAGAAGGCGTGATAAGAATATTTTATAGGATGGATCAACACAGCATATTGATCAGATCAAATGGCTATGTTTTGCTATACTGTTGTACCATACAAAACTTTTGGTTCAAAAATATTAGGGGCAATATTTTTAAAATTTTGGATTTATATGATACACCCAATAAATATTACACATCGATGAAATTATAAAATAATTTAAAACTTTTATATTGGATGAATTAATTGAGTTTGATTATGAAATTTGTAATTAAAATAGAGTCCCAAGTCATTAATTTTAGCTAATGAGTTACAACCATTATAGAAACTAAGACAGTATTTAATAAACACAAGTAAAGGTTTGTTTATAAAATCTTCAAATAAAATTTGCAGAAATTCCATGCAAATTTATATTTTTAATTTAATTTAGGTGAAATATTCCCTGTCTATTAACATTTCACATAGTTTCTAAGTAATTTGATAGAGATCTGAACCTGTTTAGATCACGTGCTTGATTAAGTACAGGTAGGCAAGCAAAACATGCCTCGTATTTTAATTTAATATTCTTTTTCAATATTTTTTATGATTAAGATGTTTGCTTGAATATTTAATGTTCAGAAAGTAATTAAAATGGGAAAATATTAGTTACTAATTTAGCAGATGTTTTTCAAAATAGATCTAAGCACTGAAACATAAAGAATGTCATTTATTCAGATCTGCATTTGTCAGAGTCACAAGGAATATTATAGATGTTTTTTAAGGAGTGAACATTTTAAATGGCAAAGTTTGATATTTTGAACTTTGCTATAGAATATTTTTAAACTTTTTCATCAAAAGCAAGAAGTCTTTACAGTTCTATATTTGTTTCACATGCTTGATATCCTCGGCTCCTTATTTAGAAAAAATTAACAAAATAACACTTTTACTTTTCATTCTATAAAAATAAACTTAAAATCAGCCTTTCACATTTTTAAAAAATGATCATGGAAATCAACTTCTTGGACCACAATAGCTTTTTTTGTAATTAGAAACCAGTTCATAAATTAAAACATATTTGTTTAAAGATAATTCATATTTAGGATCGTAATTTTTCACGAAAGAAACTACTAAAATTTCATGCTAGTAGTTGACGATATAATTAAAATTGAAGGCAGATTATAAATGAAAATAGTTTTATTATAATTTAATTATATTTTCTCACAAAATGAAACATTTTAAATTTCAGGTGTCAGTAATTGCAAAATTATATACAATAATTTCATGATGATTTGTATACGGGAATAATGAATATATATATTTATATAGCAACATTTTTATTTTTTTTCCTTTCTTTTTTTCAGACAGAAAGAGCAAGAAAATTATTTCTTTGGAAAGTTTTAATCACTCAGAGCTACAATAAATCCTTTTATTAAAACACCATACATGAACACATTTCGGAAACATCATATCTCTTTCGTGTAAAATTCAAGATAACTTTGTAGGGAATATGAGAAATATTTTCAAAATGATATGCCAAAATAATGTTTAATATTATAAAAAAAACATGAAAACAAATTTTAAATAATTCGTGATCACAGCATTCAGTATAATTTAAGAGTAGCATTAAAATCTTTTAAGAATATGAGTTATCAGTCTGAATTTTATTATTATTACATGATGAGATTGAGCTTAATACTAAAAATAAATAAATAAATAAAAAAGCAATTCTGAATACATCTATAATTGGTTTTTACTAAGCAAACACGAATAAAGTTCTCCAGTTGTTTTCAGTTTTATCATTTATTTGCTTATGCTCAATTGTAGAAAACACATTAAACTGTTAAAGTAATTAATACATTCACATTTTTTTTATTTTAATAATAAGCAATATTCACTGAAAAGGATAACATTAGGTAGGGAGAAGATAATTCAAGGAATTTTAAATTTCTAATCCTTAATATTTAGATGCAATAGAGGTTTATGTTAATGAAATTTTTTGCAATTTCTTATGTGCTCTTTAAGTATTTAAAGGAAAAATTAATGTCATTTAAGAAACATTTTTTTAATAATTTAGAAAAACATTACGTGAATTATTTTAACTTTTATCATATCTATACTTTAGTTTTGAAAACTAGACTTTTATTGTATAGATAGTAATCTCTCTGTGAAAAAAATTTACTTTCTTCTTAAAATGTTAATATTTTACAAGACGTTTAATATAACACTGCCTTTAAATGTTTTTTTCTTTTTTTCAATTCAGATTAAGTTTCCAAAAATATCATTTTATTATATTAAAATTTAATTAAATTTTTTCACTTTCACTTACAGTAAGTACTCACCTTGGAATATCAAAATTCCTCTAATATCCTGAGAAAAAAATTTAATTTATGCATTAAAAATAACTGAATTTTAATTATTTGATTTTACCATTTATTACAAAATAATTTTTTTTCTTTTTTAAATTACTCTTTTAATTTTATACATACTACTACTTTGAAGTCTTTTGTCAATAATTTTAACATTCAACAATGGTCAAAAATGGCGTCTTCTTGAATAAGTTTGGATTCTCAAGTGGGGCATTAGATCCTGACATAAACTTCCCCAGCGTCAGCAGCGAATGAAAAAAATTTGGTCTTTGTCCCGTGGCTTCCCGTTAGAACCGAGAAAACGCGTTTGTTCCTGCCATTTTCAAAGGTTGTGGGGCAAGGGGTATCGATTACTACAATCGATTGCTCTGCACCGGTGGCGGGATAGGGAGCAGAGATTAGGGGAGGGGGTGAATCCGTGGGGGTCATGGACGAAACTTTACGGATGGAAGGACGATAAATTACGGATAGGTCGTAAAAAATTTCCCCGTTATCGTAAGGGCTGATTTCCCACTCTTTTTTTCTTCTAGACTATCTGTTCAAGTCGGTGAGGCCCAAAATTACAGAAATTATTTTGCAGTATGAATATTCATGTCCTTAAATGCGAGTATAACTTTAAAAGATTGAAGTTTTTAAAAAGAGAGAGATCTCTTTTTCATTGTCCTGAAGAAAATTTTTTGCTATACATTACTCTCGAACAAAAATACATATATATATAGTAATTTATCTTTATAATAATGTATTTCGATATTCCGGAGAAATTTAAAGTCAAAAGTAACGTTGGCTTTGTGAGATTAACCATTCTTTGGCTAAACCTATGATGTGTAAAACCTATTTATCTTACAGACTTTAAGCGTTGGGCTTAATAAGACAAGTAGGATTTATAGGACAAGGTTGATTTATTTTGTTTGCTGTTTTTTTCTTTGGCAATGATTTTCACGCAGCTTGTAAGGAAATGATAAATACTTCCATAGCGTAATAGCATTTATTATAGATTCAGCTTAAGAAGAGGTGGATAGTAAATTTTATAAGATTTACTCAATTGGAGTGATAGAGAAAACCTCTTTAAGTGTCTTTATATATTTTGAAAAAGATAATGAATTATTTTGAACAAAAAAAATTCTTCATAAAATGTGTTTAATAACATATAATAGCTACATTTCTATCCATATATTTTGTTTATCAATCAAAGTATATACGTAATACATAAGCATTTAATATGGGTAGAATGTACAAAATTTATGATAATTAAAACATTTAAACATTTCATATCTTGTTCGTGTTTTTGCATAAAACTGGAGAAAACAATAAAATATTGGAATTTGTTTTAAATGATTTCACAAATCTTCAAGCACATCAATATGAAACATGAAAATTAAATTGTCGTATAAGAAATAAATAAAATATTAGCGTACCCTATGGATTGAAAAAAAGTAAAACATGAAAAATAAATCTTCACAAAAACTTCAAATGTTTATAAAATTTTGAGCATAAAATGTTTTTAAACTTTGAAATGTTTCACCTTCATGCATTATTCATTATAGATTTTTCTCTTTATACAAGAATTTTTTTTATAAATTATGGTAAATTTGCTATTATTGGAATACATTTATTCACATTTGTAGCAAATGTATTATTTTTACTGGTAATCGTGTATTTTATGTAGTTGTTAATTTAAATTTTGAATTTTTAAAACTGGTGCAGTTAAAATATTACTTTCTGTGGATAAAATTCCCTCAAATAAAATAATTTTCGAAACAAGCGTATGACCAAATTTCTGACATTTTTTATAATAGTAATAATTTTGGTTTATATATGTAATTTAACAATTTTGCTTTTTTAATTAATATATTTTATACAGAAGAATACATCGGTCTATTAATAGTAATTAAATTTCGATTGGACGTTTTTATTTTTTAAATTCATTCATTGTATTTAGATTTTTAATTTTAACTATCTTAATATTACACAAAATTTCCTCCTATTAGTAAAGTTATTAAGAGCTATTAAAATTTAATTAAAAAATGTAATGCAATAGCTAAATAAAAGCAATGAGTTTGCATGGCTGCAATATTTTTTTTCTTTTTCCAGTTGCATAATGTGGAGTTAAAAATAAACTTGAAAGTTTTTCTAATCATGCTTAATAAAAATGTTTGATATTGATACAAAATCGTAACGTAAAACTACGAAGACAATGAGATAATGGGACAGGAGGGAAAATGTATCTAATAATTGAATAATTGAAACATGATATCTGCCTTTCTGTAAAAAAAAATGCATACAAATATGATTACAGAAGCGTAATAACTTTAACTAGAAAATAATATCAAAGAGGACTGTTGATATAAAATTTTCAGCTTTTAATCAGAGATATGATAACCCCAATTTAAGTTATAAATTTCTGTTGCTGAAGTAATGTTTGTTGAAATTTTATTTATTTATAGATATTTATTCGGTTTTTGATGTGGGATCATATTACTTTTACTCTTAATACTATTTATCAGATAATAGCTTGCCATCAAGGAACTTAAGTGTAATTCCAATACATGTTTGAAGGAATTTAAGCCCATGAACTTTATAGGAAGATTATTGCATTCAATAACTCCATTCACAAAGAGTTTATTAACAGCAAAAATATCATTATTATTTGAGTTTTAATCCAGGTGAAAAAAAATAATAAACTTTATTACTAGCTAAATGTATTTTAGTCATTACAAACTTGAAATTTTTGAGAGACGCGCAGACGAGAATTGAGAATTTACAAATTAAAATAAAATTTAATTTTAAAATACAAAGTATTTTAACAAAGAAGACGATTTTTTTACTGACTTACTTCAACTTGTTTAGTGTATGATAAATTTTAAACAGAAGAAAAAATAGAGTTTACGTGAGAACATATTCGGGCTATGATTTTCTAATATTTCAAGCAGGATTAAATCAAGAAGAATACGTTCAACGCTTGCAACTGGCATTTGGTGATGAATCTCTAGCACGTGCTACTGTATTCAGATGGTTTAGAGAATTTAGAAGAGGTCGCATTTTTTTTTCAGGATGAAGAAAATCCGCCATCGGATGTAATCCCGGATAATGTGTCTGCCATACGAAAAATGTTAATGGATGATAATCGCTGTACCTATCAAATGATACAGAAGGAACTAAACATTGGATCCGCAGCCATACACAAAATCATTCTTGTAGAAAAGTAGTTTATCGTTAGGTTCCCCATAATCTAACTGTGCACCAAAAAGGGGAGCGTGTCAAAATCAGTAAAGAAACTTTTAAATTGCTAAATGATGGTAGCCACCGCATCATTTCTAAAATTGTAACAGATGATGAAACGTACGTACCGTTTTTTAACGTTCCAACACGTCAAGAAAGTAAAGTATGGGTCTTTAAAGTTGATTCCACGCCGACAATGGTGAAAAAACAACGCGCATTGAAAAAAGTGATGTATGCCGTTTTCTTCAGACGGGATTGGTCAAAGCCATCAAGTTGGAAGAAGAGAAGACAGTCACTGCAAACTGGTAAACCACTAAATGTCTTTGTGAAGAATTGTCTTTGTGAAGAATTGTCATTGTGAAGCATTATTCCGCGAACAGAAATTCTACAAGAACTGAATGTTCGCGGAATAATGCTTCACAATGACAATGCATCTTCACATACAGCCGTATTAACGGTTGAGTTTCTTAAGCAAAAACAAAATAAAGTTATCGAACATCCCCCGTATTCACCTGATCTAGCTATGTGCGACTTTTGCTTATTCTTTAATCTAAAAAAAGAATTTACTTGGAAGTTGTTTTCGTTCAGAAGAAGAGATTGTTGTGGCTATAAATGCATTTTTTCCATCTATTCCAAGAAATGAATGGTTTGAGGCATTAGATCAGTGGAAAATTCGTCTACAAAATTGCATTGATGCTGGAGGAGACTACTTTGAACACGCCTAAAATATTGTAAGTATAATTTTATAAACCTAGTTGTAGCTCAAAAATTTCAGAGTGGCCCTCGTATATATATATATATATATATATATATATATATATATACACACACATATTTCATGGTGCCACAGAAACTGGTTTTCATAATCAGCATGCGTTATATGGAACTCTACACATTTCATATAGTCTATATAAACCCAGGCATCAAGGCTATGGTAAGAAAATATATAAGGATATTAAATTATTTCTTGTATATGCCTCGAGAATTCTTTCACTAATTTAAACTTAATTAAAAGATGCTGTAATGGGAATTTGTGCTTAACATATAATTTGATACATGTAACATCCTTATTATTTATGCATTATATCTCAACATGCTTGAGTATCATTTGTAGGTATCTTCTTTTCTATATATCATTTAATAAACTTTCTGACCGCCCTGTCTAGTGTTCAGAGTGCCTAACTGCGGATAGGGAGGTCCTGGGTTCGAATCCCAGTTAGGACATGGATTACTTTCTCTCTCTATCTATCAGATCCCTATGGCATGTGTTACTGAAGCATTCGGACAACACACCAATATATGGTTCAGTATGAAAAAGTGGAGCAGCGCACCCCATATTGTCAGCCTAGCTGGCACAAGGCAAAAAAAAAAAAAAAAAAAAAGAAATTCATAAACATGAAATATCGTACAGATTAAAGTCTGACAGCATATTGATTTCAAATGAATTAAATATTCATTTAATAATTGATATATGCAGTTTTTTGTATATTCTTAATTAAATAAATGTAAAGTTCAAATGTGAAGCAAATATTTTGACAACTTATAATTTCCTTGTTTACTTTTATAAAAGTTCCTTTTCAATTTTTTTTTTGTTTCAAAATAGTGTTTCATGTTTAGAAAGGTCAAATGTTTTTCTATTTCTCTAACCTAATTTTTTTTTTATTATTCAAATTTTTGATAAGTATACATTTCAAAGTTATTTCAGTATTTTAAAGGATTTGCTAATTATTTTCGTATCAACTAAAATTTATTTAATAATTAAACTATCTGCTATATATAAAAATTATATATCCTCTCTCTCTGTGTAAGTGAAGTAAATATTTAATAACAAACTTAATATAACTACCAATTTTCATTGATTTCGAGTTTTAAAAAACGAAGAAAAAGTTCCATTGATATATTTCAGTGTATAGTTATTAATAGATAAATCTCTTTTGAGTTTTTTTTTTTTTTTTTTTTTTTTTGTACGAAATATGTAATATTTCGTTGCAAGACTTGTGAAGTAAATCAATTATTGTCTTGCTCTTTCTTTACCTCAAATTAAATTTGTATATATATTTAATTTTAACTTTCTACATACTATCTAGTGACAAATTAGTCGTTAAATAATAAAGTACAGAAATTTTTAATATCAGTAAACTAATTTATTTTCAATTATTTTTTTAACTTTAACATGCATTTAGGAAATTTATTATTTGAGATGAAATATTATTTTTATACTGCAACTGAAAAGTCAAATTTAAAAATAAACAGTTTTCATTTCTATTATTAAACAATGTGATTAAAAATGAATAACATTTTCTAATATCATTGTTCTCATCTAGAATTCTTCTAATTGAATCCATTATTCCTGAAAAATGATGACATTTTGCTTTCTCAAAAAGTGTGATGCCAACTCGGATATAATAAATTGTATTTATAGAGAATAATATTGTTCGATATTTTGATATTAGATAATATCTCCGAATTCAGCCACGCTCGATAGAGCTTTTCCTTCCTCTAAAGAGGCAAATTTGTTATTTTTAAGTAAGCTCTGTAAAACAGCGGTGAGGAACTGCATTTAATCTTCCAGGGAGTACTGGTTGAGTTTTCAGAAAAATATTGAATTCCGATAAATCTTTACAAGAAGGGGTATGTTTGAAAAATTCTGCTTTTATATCGTTCAACAGCTGCAAGAGCAGAAGAAATGCCTTTTTTTTCAGCTGACTGAAATCATGAACCAAGCTAAATGGCAAATTTGAATCTAATATAGGGAGTTTAATGGAGAACATATGAAGGAAATAAATAGTGTGTTTTAAAGGAATTTTAAATTGAAAAGATTAATAATATATTTATCAAAATAAAATGACCCACGCTTTTCATTAATTACAGAATACAATTTTAACTTTTACTAATTAAATTTATTTACAAAATAAATAATTTCCTGTTACATTATTAAATGCAAGATTTATTCCATATAAAATCATCAATTAATTTTGAATTATTATTCCAATTTGTATGATTAAGTGGTTTCAATTGTTTTTTAGTTGAAAGATAAACAGTGTTCCTTTTTTTCATTAAAGTAACAGGAATCATATTTTATTCTTCATAAAAATTTCAGCAAAGTTTTTGAAAAAGTATCAAATTAACTAGCAGTCATAATTTTAAAAAAATGCTTTATAAAAATGAATACATTTCCTAATAACATAAAACAATATAAAAATAATATTAAGTTCAATATTTTCAGGTGCTGATTCATCTTACTGAATTCTAAAATAATGTGTGATCGTATAAAATTGCGCATAAACTATTTAGAGATGTCATGTCTCCATAAAATGTTACTAAACCAAGTGTAAACTGAATTAATAACTTTTATTTTAAGGAATTATTGTGGCACTTTAACTTATAAGTTATTCATACCAGCACATTTTATTTAACACTACTCATATAAGCACCTAAAATAATACCTGTGATGTTTAATTTGGTTCAAACGAACTAAATAAATCAATTGAAATGAAATGATGAAATTTTCGAAGTATTATGTAATATGTAGTACACGAGAACACATCTGGTTCATCCTTGAAATTAAAATAAAATGTATATAATCAAATAAATTCCACTGTTAGAAAGGTATTTAAAATAAAAATCTTTTACTTGTTAAAAGTATATTATATTTCAGTGTTTCTAGTTAATATATAATAATACTTAATATTTCCAATACATAAAATATAATAAAAAATAATCAAATAATATTTAAAATCAATGGTAAGTTGAATTTATGATTCAATATAAATATTTTAACTTTTAGTAATATTTTGCTTTTGGTCTTGAATCAGCTATTATGAAATATTAAAGAAAATCAATGGTATTGATTAAGAAATATTTTATTTATTTTTGGTTAGTTTTCAGTAAAGAAACAAATAGAACTTTAAAAATACTTACTATTTTACTGTTATTAATCAGTAGATTCTTTCTGAGTAATTTGACAAGCATACATTTAAACAAGGTTAAGAAGAATATTTAATAGTTTACTGTCATAAACAAAAATAGTAACTTAATCACATTGAAGAAGTTAAACATTAGAGGAAAAGAGAGTTATTATTTAATTATTTAGAAATAAAATATAACTTGCAGAAATAACTTAGTAAAAGCTAGAAGGCAGCAGAGATGAAAAACTAGAAAACAAAATGTGCGCAAATAGTCAAACCGCAAAAAAAAGTAAATATACATAGTTAAATAAATAAATAAAAAGTTAGATAATCAAAATTACTGCGCACTTTAAAAATTTATTGAAAGCTAAATTAAACTCAGAGACTTGAATTCAAAATTCAAATTTCTTTTACAAAAATTAGACTAATTACAATGGTTAAGGTTGAATATTTATAACTTGAAAGTAAAATAAGGGAGAAATAGGAGTGACATTTTAATATCAAATACATCACGCTTTTCAAAACGCTGATTTCTTGAAGCACAAAAATTGATAAATTTTAGAGGGAAGGACAAAAACACAGCTAAATTAATAAAACATTCATATTTATTATTGTCTCACGAAAAAACAATAAGTGAAATTTTTATTTTTTGACAACAAATTTATCCTAAAAATAAAAATATTTTACAATTTTTTGGACAATATTTTCCAATATATTTCACTCGAACACATTTCATTTGAAACTGTGAGGTTGAGTAAAAACTAGTTTGGATACACACTTAAAAAAAATCTCCTGCCAAATCCTTCAAAATTTTGTGGGAAAAAAAACGTCTCAGTCGATGAGGAAAAAATTTAAAATTGTTAGAAAATTTTGGAAGCCTATCCATTAAAGTAAAAGCAGAAATGTTAAAAAAATAAGTAGGAAGTTACAGAGAAAATTTAAATATTTTGGAATGCAGCATTTACATCATAATACATATCGATTAAAGTTTCCAGTATATTCATTAATATTTTTGCAGTTGTCTATATTTTTCTCAATATACGTTGCTTCATGAATCCTGTTTTTGTGCTTTCAGAGACAGTCAGGCCATCATCATTATAATATTTTTTTCCTTTCAGCGAAATTATGTTTCTAAGTTTTCGTTGCTTTTCTCCAGATTAAATGAGAAGAAAAGACTGAAAATTAAAAGTGAGGCCTCATATTTAATCTTCTTTTTCATAAGATTTTTCCTCTGAATTTCAAATCATCATTTATCAATAATAAATTTCAGTGGATAATAATGTGATATATATATATATATATATATATATATATATATATATATATATATATAATCATTATTAATATTTGGTTTCTTTTAAAAAATCAACGAAACAATATTTTTTAAGCATTTCATGTCACATGTTAAAATATATGAATTATGATTGTGTTTAAGTGAATATATTTAGCATATTTTTTTCTCAGATGTACCTTTATAACATCAAGAAATTATTGAAACCCTTATTATAAATGAGAAAAAGCTGTAAACGAATTTAATTTCCAAAATTATTTAGGTGCTTGGAAAATGGAACATTGAAAGGAAAATTACACTTGGTTTTAAACGAGAATCAGTGATTTTGATTTCAAATTTTCTTTTCAAAATAATTCTTTTGAACAAAATATCACAATTGTGCTTTTAAAATCACGAAAGAAACAAAGAAGCTCACTTAATAGATAAAGATGGAACCATCAAAAAATATTTTTTTAAAAAACAGATAAAAACCAAAAGTGTAAAGAAATTAAATTACAAAAGGTGTAAGAGTGAGAGAAAAAAAAACAATTGTACAAAAAGACTTTTCTTGCTAACTTAAGAGAAAACAAATGATATTCCTTTAAATGATGTAGCAAGGAAAAGTAAGACAAAAGGAAAAATGTTATTTTATTTATTTATTTATTTATTTATTTTTTTTAAAAAAGGAGGTTTAGGGGACCACCTTAAAAAATTCCTGTTAAGATCAGTCTTTTATTGATTCAGAGCCACTCAAGTTGATTTAAAATGTTTTGCATATAAACATAGTCGAATGTGAAGGTAATTAAAATATTTTTATTTGCTTATTTATTTTTATAAATTGCTTAAAATATAGTATGATTAAAAATTTAGTTTTTTTTTTTAATAATTATGTCTTAAATTTTTTAAGAAATCAATTTTTTCAGTAACAATAATATATCCTTCTTTTTGTACAGACTTTCATGACTTTGAATTGACTAGTAAGCATTTTATATGCTAAAAAGGGACTTAATGGAATAAAAAGCAAAAAACAGCAAGCGTTATTTACAGACATCACAGATAAATTAAAATAAGTTATAAATATTAACACATTGTGTGTTTACGAGTGTCCACCAAGTATAACAAAAGATATAAGAGGAAAACCTGAAGAAAAGTTAACACAAAATGAATAATTGAATTTTTAAAACTGCCTCTTCAATGTATGTTAATAAACTTGAGATAAAATAGCTTGCTTCTTTGTAAGTGATTTAAAATATGTAAAACTTCCTGTTCTTAGAACCTCTATAGCATACTTTAAATATTATTTTGAAATTTTTATAAAAACACAAAAATTTTAAAAAATAAAAACCATTTTTTATTTAATAACTTTTATTATTTATTACAACAAATTAAGAAACTTTTATTAAAAGAAGAGTTTTCAAAAATATATCTGGTACTTTGAGTAATTGATTATTTATGATACACTTCTTTATCTTGACTTCTTTGCTATTTTTCTTTGCTTATCTTGACTGGTATTAAAGAATTATGTGGGATTTAATTTTTGCGGATTATAAATATATCCCAATGCCTGTAAATAGTCCGTTTGATTTCGTTTGTCACCAAACAGTCATTTTTACACATTTGGGCTAATTAGACTAGTATCTACTGCTTAAAATTGATTCCAAGCCACTAAAAATATTAAAGCCTGTGCAACTGGGATTCGAACACAGAGACGTTAAACGAAAGACAAGAGAGATAACCCTTTAACTCTGTCCAGTATATGGAAATAGAAAAGGAAAGCAAGATAGATAAGCAAAGGTCTTATAACAAGGCTTTAGATAGTAAGATATCAGCTATGCTGAGTAATAGAGTTATTTGTGAAAAATCACAAAATTTTAAAAACATTGTATATATATTTTCAAATAATATCTGAGTTCAAATAAGAAAATATGGCTAGTAAAATATGGTGAGGGGAATATTATGTGAATTGACTAATATACGAAAGGGCTGAAATTTATATTTACATAGCTCTGATTCTAATCTCATGATCGAATTTTTTGTTTAAAATATCGGTTATTTTGAAAGGTTTATTTGTATAATACAAAATACGCAAGTTTTGATTGAATTGTAATTGCCTTACAAACTAAATTGTCTATTTTTAAGATAATATGACCATTACATTGGAGCTAATGCACTAAGTGAGGAGTGTTGTAAATTATATCACTTATGTATATCTATACATTAAAATGATTATGGAAATGTAAGAATTCACATTTTCACATTTTCGAATTTTTATTTTAGAAGATAATTTTTCATTTGTGATTTTATATAGAATGAGAAATATTCACTTTGCTCGATTTTTTTTGTCTCTAATCAACTTGCTAAAATATGGATGGCTCTTCTTGCAGATTTTCTGTGTTATCCTTAAAATAATGAAAAATTATCAGTAAACTGAGGATATCGCTTAAATATATTCTAAATATACAAAATTGCTTTCATAAAAAATCATTTATTGTGTTATTGTTTAATACAACTCTTGTAGTTTGACCAAGGTTTCATTCGGTACCAGTTATGCAAAACGGTCTTCACGTTATTGAGAAATAGGTGGGCAATCATGAGATATTTTCTGTAACTAATATTTTAGGAACATAGGAATCTCATATAAAATTAGTGAAGTGAGTACTTATTTATCTAATTGCATAACCAATGCAATAAATCTTAAGTCCAGTCTTCAATTCTTAAGTAATGATTTAATTGAGAGCATGTAATATTTCCCTGTAATTAAATACATGAATATATTCTATAGCATAATAATAATGATATATTAAAATAAATAAGCTGGAATTATATTTATATCAAAACATTTGAGTACATAAAGAGAATTACAAATATTTTACTGAGAATGAAAGGATGTATTCTCACAATTATTTCACTGATGGTCTAAATGGTTATCTTAAAATTTCAGAGCTAAATATAACTAGACGTTAACAGGAAAATGTATGTTTGCGGTGTCTACTATGATTTATTTTTATATTTCTATCAGTTTGATGTATAAAAGTTAAATTACTATTTTAATCATAATATTCAAAATTAGTTTCTGTCTTACATTACTATTTGAAGTTTAAAAATGTCATTATGGCAGCCATACTAGATTTCATAGTAATAAGATAAGTTCAAATGAATTTCTAATTATTATTGGTGTATAACTTATTTTTATAATTTATTATTAGGTCCAGATACAACTTATTCATGTTATTTAATTCTATGATTTAATTTTATTATTTTACGTTTCAGATTATATGTTTAAATTGATATTTTGATTTTTTTTGTCTATAATAAACACTTGCACTTACAATTTAAGTAATTTGTGAACTAAACTTCCTTTATTTTATTATTAGTCCTTTGCAACACTTAATGCAACATCTAATTTATTTTCGTGTTTTGTAAGAGACATGTTTATATTAAGCTATACATTCTGAGCTTCTGAATATCTATATGGATATTTCATCTGGTGACCTGTTATATTTTACAGAAATTACTCAGCCAAATGCAGTCTATAAATATAAGTATTCCCGTCCATAAAAATAAAATTGGATAATCACATCTACAAAGAAAATAACTGTGGTTTCAGAATTTTTTTTTTTTTTTTTTTTTTTACTACATGTTTATAAAAGCACTGAAAATCTAGGTGTTAATATAATATGAAGCATCTGCTTTGGAATTTAAAGCATGTTAACATTGTATTTTTCTCTCAAATTTTTGAAGAATATTTGAGAAAAATATCACTAGTGCATCCATAATTTTCTGCATTTGAAGTTGAATCAAAAATTATATTTTAGTTTTAATGTTTGTGTAATAAACACAAAAATAATACTCTTATTTAAGCCTATTTCATTGTAAGAATAGAAAATGGTCCCTGACTCATATTTAATGCCCTAAGCAGAGCATATAAATGCAGTTAATGAAAATATACTTCTGGTAGACAGACTTTCCCCCAATTAGCCATTTAGGAACAATAATCCGTAAAAATTGCTTTTCTTTTAAATTAAGCTTAATGCTTACTTAGTATATAGCTCTGCAATCATCATACTTTAATTGATCTTCCCAACTCATGAATAAACCTTCATCGGACATTTTTCCTAATGAATAGGATTTGCTTACATATTTTGATCCAAAATACAAAGTTATTTTCTAATTTTATGTCTCCATGAATTTTCAACTAATGCCATTGTGTTACAATGCTTCTCAGGCTTTCTCCAGAATTTATAATTGTATGCTTTAATTATTTTTTTAAAATTTCTTTGAATTTGATTTCTTAAATATTTCAAGATTATTTCATGTTTTTCTATGAAATGTTGCTAAAATTTCTGATTTCAGGAATTTGAATACAACTACACAAATTGTATTTATCATTTGGGCATTTGGAAACATTAATTACATTTTTTGAAAGTCATTTGCAAGAAACCCAACTAAATAAGTGCATGTTCTAAGCTTCGGAATTCAGATTAGCTTATAACGTATGCATTGTTAAACTCTATGAGGAAGAATTAACTTTGAGCGTTAGATTGCTTAAACAAATACGTATATTACTTAAATTTAGTAAAATAAATTAAAGTATGTAAAACCTCTCTGAGTTAAACTTACGTTATACATAGTTATCATATTCAACATACTTAACATTTATATGCCTCTTATTCATACATAAAAAGTAATAATATTGATTTTTTTCAATGTACATAGTTTAGTGAATACTGCAGTGTGTAAAATTTATAGAATATCTATAAAAGATTTGTTATTTTTGAGGTATAACTAAATGTTACACACATTTTCATGAATCTTTCTTAAAACTGAAATAATATTGTATCTTTACGATGAATAAATGTAATTATCTTAATGAATCTAATGTTACAAATAAATTATAATCAGTTATTTATAAATTTATTTTGCTCCTTTAATAATTCTTATATCTATACTAAAAGTACATATTGTGTTTCTTTAGTTCTTTAATAGCAAATGGTTAAATCTTTTTTATTATTTTATTTTGTCTGTCACAAATTTAATTTGTCTGAGAAATAAAATTGAAGAATTGAACTTACAGGAAATGTTCCAAAATTGATGACCTACCCGTATTTGAAGTCCCCCAATTTGTAGTCTTCATTGATATTTGCTCATCTATGTAAAAATATAACAATGAATTGATTTTGAGATTTAAACTATTTTCACATCCTTTAGCTCTCTTTGCTGTATAAAAGAACAATAACTCTGAATTTGTGTGTGTGTAGTAATTTTTAATTTAATTTCTGCGCTAATTATTATTTTCATAAGGAATCGTCTACAAATGATATCTTACATATTCCACTATTAAGATTTAAGGACATATAACTAAGCATTCCGAGCTATTGCTTCCTAATTCAATATAACTGTTTTGATTCAAAATTGGAGTGAAAACTTAAAACATATTTAAATGTTGCTTGTAATTATCTACTTCCAAAAATGTTTTTAGAATTATTGTTAGATTAAGATACATCACTTTAGCCCAAATTTTAGTTCAGGTTTAAGACTTGGTGAATAAAAACTTAATTTTTTATCATTCATCCTTATTACATGGATTATTTTATCACTATTACATGGATATTTTTATGCTTAGTTGTGATTTACAGGGATTTCAGTAGCGAAGTAACTTCGAAAGAAATACTCTAAATAAGATTTAGTAGGTATTTCATCATTTGTGTAACATTACCAAGTACTGTGTAGATAATTTACAATTATCATATAGTATTTACAAATATTATTTTGAATTTAAATTATGTAATATTTTTTTAAATGAATTATGTATTTATTATTTTTTCTTCCCTGATCAAACCTGAAAATTGAAGCAACAACTGGCTTTGTTTTTATAATTAAAACATGCTTTTAATTCAATCATAAAATTGCAAAACCATTTTGTACTCATACACAATTTAGTCGCTTATATTATTTCAAAAATTTAGACCTCACTAACAACATAGTTAAGAACCTACATTAAGTTTATGATTTATACCATATAAATAATTTAAGTAATAAAATATGTAGTACCACACTATATTTATGTGTGTATATAATAAATAATTTATAAAAAAGACGTGAACTTATTAATTGAATTTCTGGCCTTATTTCAAGAATCGAAAACTTGTTAGTTTTTTCCTTCATCTGGACTCGCATTATAGGATCATACCCATTCTTTTCCAGTCTGAAAACTCATAAGACTTAATATTTTTAGCTTTGTAAATTTACAGCAAATACCAGCAAAACAATACCAGAAAAACATCCGATGTAATACCAGCAAAACAATACCAGCAAAACATCCGATGTAAATAAAGAATATAGTCCTTTTTAGACACCTGGTTTTTAGGCTTTTTTTTTCCGTAACTCGCTTTTGCTGTTTCCATCCCAGTCTCTTTTCAATCTCAACACCTCACCTCTCTCTGGAACCGGTTTTCCACAAGTCCTGGAATAAGGCAGTCTACTCCATGGAAGGAGGGAATGGGGAATAAACAGGATGAAATCTTACCGGAGAATGATGTATAAAAAAGAGCTTCCAGTCAGGAAAAAAAGAGGTAATTTAATTAATTTACAAAAAATACCCAGCCAGAGTGAATACAACGGTATCATGAAAATTTTTTGTCATTTTTATTCAGCGAATCTTTTATTTCTAGAAAATGTTTAATTATTTACAATTTACATATAATATTAATGCAGATCAGAATAAAAAACACATCAAAATTCACGATTTAAAAAATTAAGGAAAAACGAGGAAAATTCAGTTTTTACTGTGAAAATATAATAGCATTCCGCTTAACGCATAAATAAATGACTCTAAGTAGGCATTCAGTATCATACAAAATGCAAACCTGTATGTTGATAAAATGATTAAATACCAATAATATAAAAATATTTTATATATAAAGTATATTATTAATAAAAAAAATACACTAAATTAAAAGTCTTACTTTCATAGTTATTTTATCTACCTTAGAATATATATATATATATATATATATATATATATATATTTGATATTTTATGTTCAGAATCATTTTTTATCTTATTCAATAATTAAATTTTATCTTTAATCGCTTAGAAATTTTTCCTTTAATACTTTGATAATATTGGAAATATAATGCGTACAGAGATAAACTGAAACAATTGACATCAAGCTTTCAAATCAAAATTAAAATTTCGTAATTTTTGATAATAAAATCGCAAGATTTTTAATGAAAGTGCATTCCCAAAGGTTTCTACTGAAGTGTATTAATAATAAGAGTACCAGATAATTTCATTTGCATGTTTCTTAATAAACATTTTGAAACTTAAAAATTTGTATATGGTTTGATGTTTATAAATACATTTACAAAATGTTTTTCACATCATGAATTATAGTTAATATTCGTTATTATCAGCACTAATTTTTAGAAAAATTAGCATTATCTATTGTAGATATTTGACAGTAAAAATAAATGCAGTTAAAATCATTACTGAATGTTTATTTGGAAATTAAATAAGTATAAAAGAAATAATAATAAAATAATTAGAAAACAAAATAAAAGCATTGTAAAGGAGAATATTTTAGTAATTTGTTTTTATTTGACTAAAAATTCGTAACAACTACTGTTAAAAAATTACCAAAAGTTCTTGCATATCTTACCTACATTTTACGCATCGTAGTTAAGAAAAATACAATGAAAAAAAAATACCGAAATTAAAAGTTATTCTTATTGTTATATATACTATAAATTTCTTCTATATATTTTTCTTCGTTATATATATTTTCCTCTATTTATCCGAGACGCTTACTAGGTATTTTAAAAAATAATATTCAGTTTGGATTTTCAAAATTTACGTTGTTTCATAAATGGCATATCTCACAATTTCATTATATTTTATACATCTCCACATGAGCAAAAAATGAATTAAAAACATTTAAATAATACAAAGTATTCCGTGGAATATATTTTCTTTCAATTTAAAGTATATCATTTCTTATCATTTCTAACTCTTTTGGTATTTCAACGCATAAGCTTCTATTTTATCTTTTTTTTTTCAAAGAATACGAGTTATTTAAGCAACAAAGAGTTATTAAGCATTTATGTGTTTTAAGAATAAAAGAATTCCTTACATTCTTTCTGTTAATATATGGAAATAAATTAGCAATAATGCATGCAGACAACTCCATATAAAATAAAATGAATTAAATTCTCTCTTCAAGAAAAATGTACAAAAACGCATCTTTCTTTTACTCTTAACCTTCTTAATTGATTACCTACTTCAAAATGTATGAACTCAAAGACTGTAATAAAAATTGTAATGATTTATTTTGTAGAAACATAAAAATAATTCAGTTCTAGACGAGAAATGATTCGTTTTTCATGAAAATTATTTTCTTCAACTATTCTGAGAGGTTTCCAAAATTACTTTCTAAGTACAGTACAATTATTTATTTGCGTGTCCGTAAACGATAGCTAAAAAGGAACTTACATTTCGCGCAGAGAAAAAGATCCCAAATTTGTTCTTCATTGATCTTTGGCGTTCGACAGGGCTTGGGGGAAGGCAAGTACTCATCAACCAGCGCTACCGTCACAGAACTCTGCTCGGCAACATCTACAACAAATTACTCCTTTTTTCATCTTACTTTACTTTCTTCTTTTTTACCTTTCGTTCTTTCTTTTCTCACTTGTTTGTTCCTTTTGTGTGTGTGTATGTGCGTAGCGACAAGATGGATGGACGATGCAAGTTTATCTTATTCTTTCTCTCCACCCACAATGGCCGGTGTCTCATCAGGAAAAGTTGGTCCCACCAAATCGAAAGAGAGAAAGAAAAAAAATCCACATCTCCAAAATAACTTCAGATACTGAGTTTATAAGAGATAAGACCATGTTCTGGTTTAAAGAAACGCAATAAACTTTGTTTGGAGTAGTTTGCGGCACACCATTTAACACGGTTTGTTTACCAAATGTTTCTCCGAATAAGCTGTTTTCACTTCTTGATTTTCCGACAGCTTCCTTGATGCTGGATCAAGAAGCGAGGTGAAACAGTTCTTGAAAATATTCGGAGCCTTACTTTTTTGGTACGAACGGAAGACATTTCCTGATAATAAACATTCTGCTTTTTACAAGAAACTTCATAAAAATAAAATTTGAATAAATGTAACACAGTGAAACGACACATTTTAAAATAAGTATTTATATGTAGTTTCATTCATTGTAAAAACTAACATCTTGTTTAATACTCATATAAAACAAAGTTTAAGGCGTATTCCATGAAAATAAAGATTCGTTAATTTTTTTTTTTTTTTATGTATTGTTACCGAAATTTTTGTATACATTATCTCTCTCGTTGAAAAATAGCATTTATTATAGATTATTTCTATATTTCCCAGTATTCATAGCTGAAATATATAGAGATTGGTTTAAATTAAATTCCTCATTCATCTATAATTTTTCAAAAAGAAAATAATTTTGATTAATTTGAAATTGTACGATCATTTTCAAATAATGCAATTAATTTTTTGAAGAGCAATCATCTAACTTTTTTCTTTAAATAGAGGGGAATCCATTGGTCCCTATTTCAATCATGAAAATAATATTTTACCCCACACATATTCTACAAAAGCATTTACATGAATAAAAAGTTAATCTAATACTATATTACCTTTGAAAAGAATTAAGTTCCAGAAAAATAACACTTAGAAACAACATGAAGTTGTGAAAAACGATAACTTAAGAATATGACATTTTTAAAAGTATTTTTTCTCAGTATTTCAAACATTTTATTATAAAATTTATTCTATAAGATTGCTTTACTAAATCTGTCTTATGATATATTAAGTATGTAATTAAGCGAGTATTAATACGTAACTTTAATTTTTTTTTTTTTTTTTTTTTTTTTTGCATATAGGACCGAATGTTTATTCAATTATTTTATTTGTTGATATCAACCAAAAGACCACTAATAGTCACTAATAGTTAAGTCAAAAAAACCGCTAATAGGTTGTTAAGTCACACACGCACACACACACACACACACACACACACACACACACACACACACACACACACACACACACACACACACATTTAAAAATATGAAATATTTGTACATCACATATTTACATGCCAACATTTGTAGCTTACTAAAAAAATCACGTTAATATGTTTCTTTGCTTCACAAAGTATCATGCCTAATTATTTTAGCCAATAAACAAGTTCTTGTGTGAAGTAAGATTCAACAATTGATATTTTTGAGAAAAATAATCTTGAGTTCAAATCTAAAAACAAAAACCTTAAGCATTTAGGTGACGTATATGCAGGGCTCTTTATGTTATGCTTTTAAGCGTATGAAATGATAACCATATTATGACAACTTCATTGAATCTGCCATTAATGCTATTTTAAAATTAAGTTTGAAATGATAATAGTGTTTATTCTCATTTTAATATTTTTTATTATCTTAAAAAATATTTGCTGTATACATAAGAAGCATTTTGTAACATAATATTTAGTTATCGATTCAAAAATGATGTCAAAAGAAAATTAACATGAAAGTTATAGGATTCAGTCGATACATTTGGTTTTCTATAAATAATAATGGTTTTCTTAAAAAATGTCTTAAAAATATTCTAAAAATCTAATAAAAATGGTTTTCTTAGCAGGTATTACAATTGAATGTAAGTTATGTTTTAAGAAAATATTAAAAAATTGCATTAAACATCGGACATTAACTTAGTACATGGATCAGATCCGATTCTGTATAATGAAGCAATACTCATTATTATTCAAAGTTTGTGGATAAAAACAATATTCCTTTTGAAATTAGAAAAAAATAGGCAATTTGAGAAAGGGTATGAGATAACTTGAATGGTATACCAAGATTGCTTATAATGGTGATTTAAAAGAGAAGCAATAAAGATTTTTATTATTTTGAAGTCTATACAATAAAATTGTAGATTTAAATATGAAATGCATATTTTAAATTTATTAAATAAAATTGTTAAATAATTTAAAAGAAAAAAAGTATTTTTTTAATTAATGAAAATAAACGAATTTTATTTTTCTAACGTTAACAAAAGGATTTCTTTGATGATCTCCATTGAATAAGGCTGCTAAATAACTTCCATAAAATTTAGTTGAACTTTCAAAGTTCGGAATTCATAATCTAATTTTTTTCTTTAAATAAATTAAGTTTTTCCTCTATAATAACTCTATTAACCATTCTAATGTGATACGTTAGTTGAATTACATGAAAATATTTAAAATAATTATCTTACATTTTTTATTTTAAAAGAATAGTTATAAGTATTCATACTCTTGAATTTTTTATGTTTAAGGAATAGTTAAGAATTCATAACTTTCCCCATTTTATTATATATTCCCCCTTGTGCAAAAAAAAAAATTAATAATGCCTTTGAAAATTTACATTTTCTACTGGGATCTTTGCCAGTTTTTAGTTATCGCCGATTGCCACTTTCAGTGTTTGCTTCATTAAGCAAAATTTTACTTTCTGGTCCAATGAAGTAAAAAAAAATATGGCTGTGATATCGATACACATTTAAGCAATTTAATGTATTATTTAGTATGCTCAATTTACCGCCTTTCTATGAATAATTTTCTTTAATTAAATATGGCAAAAACATAGATGTTAAATAAATCTCCTTCAGAAATTGATAGGTAATGGATATTTGCCATGAAAATGCTGCACAATAAATAGAAGCTAACTATGTCGTTCAGCAAAGATTTAAAATCAAACTACCATGAGAAAAGATTTGGTTGAGAATTCGATATATGTTTCACCAACGAAAACGCAGGCACAAGAAAGTAAACTGCATCATCAGTTTCATTAAGTATGTGTAACTGTCAATTGTGCTACGATGGAATTAGTACGAGAAATTTCAATTAAAAGTGATTTCCTTAATTTAAGCGCTTTACAATTCAATGAGTGTCTCTGCTTTCGTAAATTCCTGTTTAATTTAGTTTTCTCTGAAGGGAGAAAATAAATTGGTAAAGTAATCGATTAAATAAAGCTAATAGAAGTCATTTGTTATAGTCTATAAACAGTCGGTTAATTAAATATCGATATTGCTTAGTTCCAAGAGAATTGTTTCTATTTAAGTTTGCATGGAGATATAGATATAGTTTGATGAAGCTGAATACCATCAAACAGCAGATTTATTTCACTAAATTTTGATTTTTTTTTTAATTTGGTCTTCAGGTCATCCTAGAGCATATGCTTTAGCTTCTATTATTTAACATAAGTGAGTGAAATTTTAAAAAATGGCCTTACCTGACTTAAAAGAACTTTTAAAATCAGTGATTTAAATTGCACCTCATAATTAATTTTTGTTAGTGATTTAATATTTAGATACCATTTAAAACCCGTCTTTGCATGCATTTTCTTCAAAAAAATTCTCTCATCTCTTCTATCACTGGTGTTAGATATATTGAAAGTGAGATATATAATATGTAATTTATTGAATAATGGTTGAACTTTTAAATTTCAGTACTTTCTTTTCATATATGTTGTGTTGTTGTTACTAATGACACTTGGACTAGCCAAGCTCGTTATACCTTTAACTATGTGAATTAAAGTCAATTGTGGGAGCGTCTTTTGTTTAATCAGAGTACCATGAAGGTTAAAGTACGACGTTTGCTCTTCAAATCTGATAGATGGCAGCAACAGAGGATCATCATCCATCAATTTTGCCATTGATCTGAAAGGGGACTAAATTTCTCCAGATCATTTCACCCATGGTAACTGCTCAACGACCGACCACAAGACTTTCGATTCCACACATTTAACGAGCACGTATATCGCATGTATTCGGTGGGTCTTTGGCAGCATTGGGAATCGAAACCCACCCTTCCGGATGGAAGTCCGATACCCTAACAACTAGGCTACCATAGCTATTCTCTTCAAATATATATATATATATATATATATATATATATATATATATATATATATATATATATATATATATATATATATATATATATATATATATATATATATAGTGTGTGTGAGTGTGTGTGTGTGTGTAATTAACTGTGTTAAATAATTTTTCAAAACTTCTGAATCTTATAATTATTATAATCATCAATTTATTAATCTATAATTTGCAGATGTTTTCTGTTAAATTTAAAAGAATTTGAATTATATATGTATGACTTGTATTAGATTATTACATGAGCTTCAAGCTTAAATATAGGTGAGTTGAACAGCAATTAGTGTTCATATTCATGACCTTATATATCCTGATATACATAATATGATAAATGTACACGTGTTTCACATAAAATTGAAATTAAAAATAATTATTTAAAAGTGTCATTTTGGTATTTTGTTTATTGTTCTTAATTAATATACATTCATACACAAAACAAGATACTAAAATATACAAGATACTAAAACACAGTGGCATTTCTTATAATTTTATATAACTGTTACAGTATTTTTAAACTTTTTGAATTGAATGTGATGTAAAAATATGTTTCATTATTTTGAATTTATTGTTAATTAAATCAATTTTCCGTGTTGTTATAAAATAATTTTAAAAAAAAATCAACTTTTAATGATAAAAATCCCATATTTTTATAAAATAAACTTACTGATAAGTCATATATCATACAAAATGAAAGCTTTAATCGTTGCTTTCAAGATGAAAAAAGAAACAAGATCAATGGAGAATATTTCATTTTGTTGATTTTAATACGTAAGCATATACGTTACATTGATATGTAATTATTGGTAGAGTTTATTTTTGATCATGAGGTGTGTTCTTACCACATTTTTGTTACCATATTTTCTGCACTGTGTGTGCTGCACCACTTGTAAACTGTTATGAAACAAACTAACGACTCCAATTTAGAAAACAAAAACATTTAATTAACAAAAAATTTACAAGGAGTCATATTTGGGTTCATAAAACTCTCGCGCTTGCGTAGCGTACCAAAGAGTCCATATCAATTTTCAAAACTGAAAAACGCAGCTTCTTCAGCCTGCTCCTCGCACCAATCGTCTCCCTACTCACCCTCCCCATCCAAGGCTCTGGAAATCGAAAGCGCTGAGTAGGAGACGTTACAGACTAAATTATTCCTTCCTTCCCCGGAGTTTTTTTCTTTTTTTTTTTTTCTACGGAAATCAACCTGCAATGAAAAAGAAAAAAACACACACACACAAGCAACAAAAAGCAAAATTTAGTATTACAGATAGCCCTGATCAATCGGACTCTGGCTGATACACAAAATATATGGCATTATATAATATAAAAATATATCAAAAGAGCACAAAATAATTATGTAATACAACAGAATCTGCAACAATAGATAAATTTACAAATATACACATTAATATTATAAAAAACAATATAATTTTTTTTTTCAAAAATTATGAAACAATTGAAATTTGTATTAATAGAAAATATTTTTTTTTTTTTAAAAAAATTAATATCTGAGTAAATAAAAGAAAATAATTATGTTTGGTTATTCAGCATTCTACTGAGACTATCAGCATTCTGATGTAATTTGCCCTTTTTGTGAACAATATCGAAATTTAGGCTTTGAAGAACCAAAGTCCATCTTAAAAGTCTGGGATTAGATCCTGTATGATGTTTTAACCAAACTAAAGGGTTGTGATCAGTTTCTATAACAAATTTATACTGACTATCTAAATAATATTTTAATTTAGTAACAGCAAAAATTATTGCTGCACATTCCTTTTCTATAGTACTATAATTTTTTTTCAGACTTTGAAAATTTTCTACTCAGAAACAGGATAGGGTGTTCATTTAGTTTTTGATCTCTCTGAGATAAAACTACTCCTATTCCTAAGTTTGAGGCATCACATTGAATAATAAATGGTTTTTGAAAGTCTGGACTGTAAAGTACAGGCTTCTTTATTAAAGCATTCTTTAATTCTATGAATGCCTTTTCACAGTTATTATTCCATATTACAGTTCCCTTCTTGGATTTCCCTTTTAGTAAGTCAGTTAAAGGCGCAGCAACTACCGAAAAGTCTGGTATATACTTACGATAGTATCCAACAAGACCTAGGAAAGCACGTACTTCGGTTTTGCTTGAGGGACGTTCGAAATCGGTAACAGCTTTCACTTTAATATCACCTGGTGTTCTTTGACCTTGTCCTACAAAGTGTCCCAAATATTTAACACGAAATTGAGCGAATTTGCACTTTAAGGGTTTTACAGTTAATTTCGCAAATCGTATCTTCTCTAGAACACATTTAAGATGTTGGATGTGATCAGACCAAGTAAATGAATATATAGCTATGTCATCTAAATAAGGTACAGCAAAATGTTCGCAATTTTTAATATCTCAGCCATTAACTTACTGAAATAATAAGGGCATTCTTCAAACCGAATGCCATTCTCAAAGGTTTATAAACACCAAATGTCGTAGTAAATGCAGCATATCTTTGAGCCTTCGGACTCAAAGGTATTTGCCAATAACCTCGTGTTAAGTCTAATAGAGATATGAAATTCGCTTTCGAAACAGATTCAACGCGCTCTTCAATATTTGGCAATGGATAATATTGTGTTCTGGTAACCTCATTTAACCGGCGATAATCAATGCACGGACGAGGTTCTTTTCCAGGAGCTTCAACTAATATTAAAGGTGATGTGTAATCGGATTCACCTGGTTCCACCACCTTCAATTTCAACATCTTGTCTACTTCCGATTTCAAGATTTCTGTCTGTCGTGGGACATTCGATATGGTTTAGCTATAATAGGTTTATCAGATTCCAACTCGATGTCCAGTTCAGCTAGTTCAGTACAACCCGGTTCATTTGAAAAAATATCAATAAATTGAATCAAAAAGTCTACTCAATTGCTTCTTCTCCTCATCCTCTAATTTTTCATTAAAACAGCTTTCAGGAAAGTCTCTAAAAGGGTGGATGAATTAATTTCAAAACTTGGGATATCTTCATTCTCAGAATCAATGTCTTCATTATCAAAATTAGAGGTAAAAATTAAATTAACATCTTGTGGACGCTGAAAAAAGGGTTTTAACATATTTACATGGTATACATGTAAGTTTTCTTTATCTGTAAATTGTATTATATAATTTGTTTCCGATAGTCGTTTTACTACTTTTCCTGGACCTATCCAATGAACAGAAAATTTACTTGACCTAGAAGGGGCAACGACTAACACAAGATCATTTTCTTTAAATTCTCTTTTCGTAGCCTTACGGTCATACCAAAGTTTCTGTTTTTCTTTAGCATCTGTCATATTTTGCACAGCTAATTCTTGACATCTTTTCATTCTATTTAAAAGATTAAAAACGTAAGCAATCACACTATCTTCTTCAATGGTTTTACCAGTTAAATTTTCATATAATAGTGTTACGGGAGTTCTTAGGTTCCGACCATGGACTAATTCTGCAGGAGAATATCCAGTGCTATCATGAATGCAAGTTCTAAGCGCAAAAAGTGCCTGAGGTAAAATTTTCTCCCAATCTGTACCCTTTTTTAAACAAAGGACTTTCAGTATTCTCTTTAAAGTTCTATGCAATCTTTCAACAGGATTGCTTTGGGGATGCTGTACAGAACTATGCACTACTTTAATACCAAATTTTTCTAAAAATTCTGATGTCAGGACACTCATGAAAGATGTTCCTTGATCACTTTGCAACTCCCTAGGAAAACCCATACGGCTAAATATCTGAAGAAAAGCATCAACCACAGTAGTAGAACGAATATCTGGTACTGGGATGGCATCTGGATACTTGGATGACATGCAAATGGCTGTTATAATAAACCGGTTGCCGCTTGAAGTTAAAGGTAAAGGTCCACAGGCATCAACATTAATTCTAGTAAATATTTCCGGAATTACTGGAACCAGTTTCAAAGGAGACTTTTTCTTATCTTGAGGCTTTCCTACACGTTGACATTTGTCACAAGATTTAACAAAATTTTCTATGTCTTTAAAGCAGTTTGGCCAGTAGAAAGTTTTACACAACATATCTTTTGTTTTTGTTACTCCTAAATGAGCTGCAGTTACCTCATGGCAGATTCCTTTTAGCTGGTTGCGAAACTTCTTGGGCACAACTAATAATCTTCTTATGGTTCCATCATTGTCCATTTTATTAAAAAACAACATTTGATTTATTATAACATATTTATTGTCTTTTGAAGATTGTCGTTTAGCTTGCTCAAAAAGAGGTTTCAAATCTTCGCACACTTTTTGTTCACGAGCGAATTCTTCTGGGGATGTCTTTATCAAATCCAGACCTTCAACTTCGGTTTCTAATGGTGACAAAATTGCATTTTCCTCTAATTCTTCATTTTGTTTAGTTTTGAGGCAAGACCTAGAGGATTTTATTTCAGAGACAATTATCTCTTTATTCGTGCTATTTTCCTTGCGTCTTTTTTGAGCTCGAGTTTCTATAGCATTTATCATATGTACTTTCACCTCTTCGTGTTTTTGGTTTCTTTAATTAAAGCGGCTGTTTTGTTACCTAGTAAATACCTTCCTTGATCCAAAGAATCTCGAAGAACTGCTGCCTTTGTCAAAACGTGACCTAATTCACAATTTATTTCAACCTCGGCAATAGGTAAGCATACTAAAGTTTCATCAAGAGGTGTTCTTAGCCAAACCTTTTCCTTAGTGAACATATCAGGTTTAACGTATTTTCCACAAATCAAATCAAGAGTTGCTCCAGTATCTCTTAAGATTGGCATTTGAATTCCATTAACAGTGCCGATACTAGTGTAGGGAGCCATCAACTCATTAAATGTACTTTTAGCAATTTCATTAGATGCTACCGATTCTAAGTTCTTTTTATTTTGTCACACTGAGGCCGCAAATGACTATAAGAACCACACTCATAACATCAGGTTGTTTTTCGTTTTTCAAATTCCCTTTCATGTGCATAATTTGAATTTTTATTCTCGACTCTTTTAGGAACATGAGATTTATTATTTCGAATTACTTCATTAAACTTAAAGGCACGGTTTTCGTTTTGTTGACGAAAACCAAAATTATTTCGAGGGAGTTTTGTAAAATCTTTAGTCTTAAAACTATCTCTTAAGCTTTCATATTCATCTATTTTCTCTGCCAGATCATACGGAGAATTTATTTTAAGCCATTCCGCCAAAAAATGTTCTTTAATTTCAATTGGCACTCGACGTTTCAATTGATCTGTTACCATTAGCTCCTTAAGCTGTTCAAACGTCGTTATTTCTAATTCCGCAAGCCATTCCGTAAAGTAACTATTCAATTCTTGTGCATAATTTCTCCATGATTTTTCTGTCGTTTTCTGGTGTTTAAGAAACAATTGTCTTAATTTTTCGCTATTTAACTTGAATCGTTTAAGAATAAGTTCCTTCACATAATCGTAATCATCAGCCCTTTCTGGAGGTTCTCTAGCTAACATGTTAGATATTTCTGAAGGTAAAGCACTTACAAGATAAACTACCCATTCGTTTTTTGGAATATGAGCCATTTCTGCTCTACGCTCAAAATTTATTAAGTATAAACTCATCTCATCTTTCTTTTCATCATACTTTGGCGTTATTTGCATTAATTGAAATTTTTGAGCTTGTTCAGTCCTATTTGTAACTGATTCTCTGTTCGAAATTGTGGCATTTGAAGAGATTTCCAGACGTTTCATTTCCAAAATATGTTCTCTTTCTTCGCGCCTAATTCTCTCCTCTTTTTCTAGTTCTTCTCGCCTAATTTTTTCCTCTTTTTCTTCTTGTTCCCTTTTAACTCTTTCATCGATTACCCTATCTAATATACATTTTACTTCTTCCTCGTTGAAGTTTTTACTAGCTAAAATTAATTTTTTAATGTCTGGGATTTTAAAAGAATCTGGAACTATTTCCCCTAACTCTTCCGCTACTTCTATTAAATCTCCCTTTTTTCCCCGTGCTAAAAAAGCCATTTTAATTACTAAACGTTTTATCTCAGAAGAGATGCAATAATGAGAGAAAAAACAGACTATATTATAATACAACAAAAGTATAAAATGGAAAATCAATTATTTCAAAAAGAAGAAAATGTTTAATATTAAATCTACTCTCGATTTCAAGTTATTATCACCAAGCTAATGATTGATACTCAGATAAATTGAATCATTAATCAAAAATGTAAATATATTATATGTATAAATTATATAAAATCATATTCTTATATAGATACTACTATATTAAATCCAAAAATGAAATTATACATATTTTTAATTCAAAATATAGAACACTACAATTCTTAAGAACAATACAAATTAACAGCTTTAACTAATCTAAACCAGAAATCAGCTTTCGATTTCAAATCAATAAACTTAGTTAATCATACACGACATCAAATAATGTTAATAACGTAAGATATTTTAAACATTAAGAATATATCTTTTCAAATTCTTAACAATGTAAAAAAAAACATATACGATTTAAATATCGAATAAATCAGTTTTATATCATATAAAACATTGCAAAGAACAATCAAACACATCAATAAAAATTTCACATTACATTAAATTCAAACCTATTTGTAATAATATACTTTCGTTTTCACATAACGAAATCAAAACCTTTTAAAAAATATATTCCTTTCTTTTTTAAAATCTACTTTATATATCAGTTGAACAATCAAAAAACTAAGTATATAATTGTACTTTTGATTTTACACCTTAATCTATAACAACATAGTTATTTTAACACATATTCCTAAGTGAATTGAAATACATCAACCACATAAAAATTATGAAATACACATTTAATAAGATACACACTTTTCGTTAAAAATATTACACTGTAAATTCGAATACACGAAATACAGAAATTATCTTTTGTAATATGGAATACACCATTTACAAACTTATAAACAAAATTAATTGATGTAACATGAAAATTCACGTAAATAAGATTGGAACTAAATATTCTATAAATTTATAACATTCCAACTATTTATTTTTAATTGTAGCCAGAGAAGGATTGATCAAAATGGCCTACCTGTATTCCAACATTTCGGCACGTAATCCATTATAGTGCACATAATTAATTTTCACAGTGGATGCTAATGCAAAGCATTATAAAAACATCCAAAACCGCTGCCACCAAAAACATAAGTTTGTTATGAAACAAACTAACGACTCCAATTTAGAAAACAAAAACATTTAATTAACAAAAAATTTACAAGGAGTCATATTTGGGTTCATAAAACTCTCGCGCTTGCGTAGCGTACCAAAGAGTCCATATCAATTTTCAAAACTGAAAAACGCAGCTTCTTCAGCCTGCTCCTCGCACCAATCGTCTCCCTACTCACCCTCCCCATCCAAGGCTCTGGAAATCGAAAGCGCTGAGCAGGAGACGTTACAAAACTTAGCTTGAGGAAACACCCTAATTACAGACATAGATTTTAAAAAAATTTAAACTTTGTTAGATTTTCTTAAAGAATTAATTAATCGTTCTTCGAGTTAAAAATGATGACTGCCCTGAATTTATGACTGCCAAATTACACAATATTAGAGTTAATTTGATATTTTTTTTAATTTCCCTCATCAACATCGTTATTTTTTAACGCAAGCAATTATGCTTTGCACAAAAAAAATAGGTTTTTTTATTAAAGATTTTAATTTGATAGTTTAGAAATTTCTTGTTGTATTTATAATTTTACTTTCATAAGCTATTAACAATCTAATTTTTCTAAAATTGAGTTTCAATTAAAATTGCTGTTTAATAAATATTTCCTTTAATAAAAATTATTGCCCATATTGTACTCAAACTTATTTGAAGACTAATAAAATGCTGACATATATGTTGCAAGAGAATGCAGAAAAAAGGATAATATATATATGTTTAAGCGATTTTTCAAAAACTCGTTATGAATGTTTTGCATCTTGACAGAAACATAATATTCCAAAATTCAGATAAAAATTTTAATTAATTTTAATGTTTATGTAAAATAGTTGATTATTTTCAAATATTACTTTAAAAAAAATATATCATATTTAATATCTGTGTGGTCTGATAAACATTCGTAAACTTTTCTTCAATAATGTGTCTAAAATTCTTTTTAAAAATCTATTAATCAAATTCACAACGTAAGAATATTTTTAGAAGTTTAATACACAGGCTTTTATTCAAAGAATGAGAGCTTTATCCATATATGTGTGAAATTTTCAAGTATAATACTCAATACTTTTGACTCATTTAGTCAACTGTATGGATGAGTTATAAAAAAAGGAAAACATCCGTTTACATTATTTGGAATAAGAGTTTTCTTATACTATTTTTAGTAAAAGTTATCACTCAAAATCTTTACGTAGATCAATTTGCAATAAAAGATGAAAAATATTGAAACCAGAAATATAAAATTGGAGAAATATTAAAATATACGATGCAAAATGACAAGAAGAAGGCATAGGGACCACGTCTTCATCACGAGGGAGATGGCCAGCTATGCAAAATGAGCACTCTTTTCTGACATTATCTTTATTCTAATTTCAAATTTAACGTTGGCAACACTCCTACTATTCTAATATATAAATTCAATCTGGTTTGCTGACCTTGGTATTATGTATTTTTCTACTGTATGTATGTTTCATCTATTGTGAGTATTTTTACTTTTCTGCATATATATTTATTAAAATTTTTCAACTAAGTTCTTTTAATACGAACAATCTTCGGGAGAATTGATCGAAGTTATTTAGACATTTGTTCTTCGAGCATGCCAGAAAAGAGTGTTCATTTTGTATAGATGGCCATCTCCCTCTTGATGAAGACGTGGTCTCTATGCCTTCTTGTTGTCATTTGCATCGTATATTTTAGTATTTCTCTAATTTTATATTTCTGCTTTCAATATTTTTCATGTTTTATCTTATAATTATTGGCAAGTCTTTCTTTAGCTACTTTCGCGCAGGCTAGATTTCCTATAATGTGTTGTGCTTCCTATTATATTATATTGTATATTGTATTTTAGTACTGTTTTTATTTCTTTCATATATATATATATATATATATATATATATATATATATATATATATATATATATATATATATATATATATATATATATATATATATATATATATATATATATATATATATATATATATATATATATATATATATATATATATATATATATATATATATATATATATATATATATATATATATATATATATATATATATATATATATATATATATATATATATATATATATATATATATATATATATACTCACATATTAACAATATTTGTAATCGCCGAATGATGTCCAATTTTAAAACAAGATATTGCGAGAACTGAACAGACGTACCATAAATAAATTTTATCGAGTCGTCAGACATCACTAAGAATTGTTTCGACGTCCAACAGTCCACAGTTCATTCTTACACCGTTATGATAGAGAAGACCTATCCATCACTTATGCGGAGTGAGAAAAAGACATCCATCGAAAAATATAAGGCTGTTTTGTATTGAAGAGCATTGAGAAAAGTCCTTTGCGAAACGTCATCTTTCGCTTGGGAAGAAAAGTGCCCGGGCATGTCTCAGAAAGAAATTTAAATAAATATGCGCATTTATCAGAGAGGAAAGCTACTTCGCAAAATTATGATAAATCACTAAGTAACAAAACTGACGTTGGATTCCTCAAAATGCATTTCAAAACAGCGGTCAAAATATTTTAATATTTTCCCTTTTGCCAAGTGCGTCGATCAGACATTAGATCGATATTATAAACTCCGAGCTTACATCGGTCGTTATTTGAAATTTATTTATCACCGGAGACATTGTGAATTCTCTTCCTACTCCGCATGTGCGTTTCGTCTCGCTTTTTTGTTATTTTTTATATCTTTCTTTATTTTATGCGCTTTTAAAGACTTTCCTCGGTGACGCTTGTTACCATCCCCGTTTTAACGTGCTGTTTCTCTGACAGCTGTCCATTACTTTCATTTGAATTTACTTTAAAAACTTATTTTAAACACGATAGAAACCGATGAAATGCTTTTTAGTCAGTTGCTGAGAAACCATCCTCAAACTATGTTCCTGCACTTCTAAAAAGAAACTAGTCTTCAAAGTGACAAGTTTAGAATAAATATATTGTCTTCAAAATTTGCAACAGTTTGCATACATTTAAGAAAAGAGAGAAGTGTGTGTCTTTATTTTTAATTTATATAAATATATCCACTAATGAATCATTCAAAAATAATCACTTCTACGAGACAAACCTTTTTATATGAATTTGCTTTCAATAAATAACATATTAACATTAATAATCTTTCATTTGTTGTTGGTAAATATTACCTTATAAAGTTAAAATTGTTGAGAGGAATTTACGTTAAAATAATTATATATATTTTAAATTTTCCCTCTTACATTTTCAACTATAATACTTTTATTAATATTTATATACTAATTCTCTTATTGTAATGAATATTAATCTCAAAATAATTTTATTGGCAATGACGAAATGTAAGTTGATGCATTCCGAGATTGACAAATGTTTCAAGGATATTAAACAAAATACTTGATCAATTATTCTATCAGGTAATGTAAAATTAAATGATATTCAAATTAATCAACTTCATATTGCACATCATTAATAATTTTCTAATTAGAAATAAGTTTTAGATAAATCATTTTCATGCATGCAGAATTTTTCTCAAACTTTAATATATAGAAAACTGCTTTAAGAAAGAGAACTGTGAAAAATATAACTAAACGAGCAATTTAAATAATGGAAGGTATATTAATGAAATGGCATGACATATCAGTGAATATTATAAAAACCATAAAGTGCGAAATAATTATTCAGAAAATCTAGAATAATGCATGCATAAACTGAACCAGTTTCTTATTCTCTAAAATTTTAAGAAGCTAAGCTCTCTATCCTGCTTGTTGTAACGTATATTCAAATATAATTTATTCTAAAAAGTATATAAGCTCTATATTCTCTGTCGAGAAGAATGGTGTGAGAAAATTAGAAAGTTAACATTTTAATATATTTCAAGAGAAATTTTCGTTGCTGTAAGTTATATTTGAATAGTTTATATTTATGTACATTTAATTTATATGTTGCGAGGTTATACTGATGTTGAGTATAAAATTATCTGCATTAAAAAATTTATTTTTAAAATATAAAATGTATTCAAAAATATGAATTCATTTATAATTTCAAACTCAGATTTTTAAAAATAGAAAATCTGAGATTAAATGTTGGTTTTAAATGTGACTAAAATGCATTTATTTTTTACGAAAGAATTTATTCTGATATAATAGCATTTCAATAGACAAAATAATAGTTTATTTACTATGTTTCATATCTTCACAGTTAACTTTAGTCTCTTATAGTTCAATTTTAATATCATGTTTCATTAAAGCAAGAACTTTCTTTTTATGTGTTTAGATAAATTTTATTTTTATCCTTACATTAGAGTCTCATTATTTATCAATTAACTGCGATCAAACATGAAATATACTAACAGCTATTGGTATTTATTAAAGTAGAAATATAAAATAATCATGATTCCCAAACACCAGGTAATTACTTTCTTTCACTTTCGTGTTAGACAATACTAGTTAAAAGTAAACCAATTTCGAAATTGATTTTACCTATAATGTTTCAGCTATTTCCTAGCATAAAGCTGAAATAAGCAAAATAATGAATTCAAGGACAACATAAGCAATATCTTCAGCTAAAATAAAAAAAAAATGATAAGTATTAGATTTCTCGTCAACTATACAATAAAACCATTACTATTACATATAATCATAAATTCTTTAAAATAAGAATTAAAAATAATTTTTATGATGTTAAATAACAAGTTTTTGAACAAAGAATTATTTTTTGCCTTTTGTTTAAAATATCTTTATTTGTCAAAAATTTATTAGGTACAAAGTAATTAAAACGTTAGATAAAGAAAAATTGCTTTTATAGTAATTCACACACACACACACACAACAATTCAGGCTGCTAATTAATATTTGAAAATGTTATATAGAATGATTTAATTAGCCTTTATACTCAATTAATACGTTTAATAACTTTTGTGCAGGAATATAAAAATTTAGATTAAGTATAGTTTATATTTATTTACTTAAAATGTAAATTAAATGAATATTGTTGTTTTATCTATAATTTGAACAAATATATAGTGTTTGGATTATTAAAAGTATAGAAGATTATTTTCCACTATTATGGTATTCATTTAATTTATTTCTACTACTCTTGCAATTTATTTTAATAATTTGCATCTAAAGTTTATACCTGATTTAATTTCGATATTTCTCATTATAATAATAGTTTATCGATATATTTTGTAATATTGTCGTTCAAAACTTTAAAATTGTGATTTTGAAAAATGTATGCACCTTTCACTCATTTATTCAAAATTTAAATACGCTAAAAATATAAAACACTGTAAAAATACATATAAATTCATAAATTTTAAATTTTGTTGTTCAACAGTAATAAAAACAGATATAATTCATCAAATCCAAAATTTACATTGTCATTATTATTTTCTTTGCTTAATGTTGAGATTATTTGCAAATAGGAAATAGACACACACACACATTGTTTCGAATGTCTACAAATTTATCGGGTATAATTTTTTTTCAGTGCACTAAAGTTACTGTAGAGAAGAACACACATGAGCATTAGAATTTTTATATTTGTAGTTTAATAAAATATAAGAATTTATAGTACTGTATTTAGGTAAGATTTCTATATTTTTGTGTCCATAAAATTAAAAAAAACTTAGTAGAAAAAATTCCTAAAATTAAAATTGATAATTTGTAATTTAGGATATTATAAGCATTTTTATCTAAGATTAAAGTGAGATCAAGATTAAAGTGAGGTATTTAAAGTAAGATCATGTTATTTATCTTATTCGGTATAAAAGCAATAAAATCTTTAAACAGTTTTTATAAGAAGTACATTTTGAATCATGTAATTTCGTCGTCAATAGACTGATATGTTAGTAATTTAAACACTGTTTTGCTTTATTATACAATGAAAATGAATATTAAAATAACATCTCGATTCATCAATTCTATATAATCCAAGTAATAAATATATGAAATAATAATATGGTGTTTGCAATTTTATTGAATACAGATTTCATGATTCCAATTTGAAATATACTAATGCCCTAAAATACTTTACTGAATAGTATTTTTGGTATTCTTATAAAATAACAATTTTCCATATTAACGAAATACAATATAATTTCCCATAATAATTGATTTATATATTTTCATTCATAGTTAGCCACTTATATAGGATGTATTACTATATTTCAAAGGGTATGAAATTTTATGAAATAAATGAATTAATAATTCATATTTCAGTAAATACCATTAAAAATATGACAGTTAAGATTAAAAAAACATTACCTATATATGGTTTTTAAAAACGAAATGTATTGATTTCTTATTCAGATACTAAAATATATTCTTTGATACAAAAAGAAAATAAATTTCGTAGAATACAAGACAGAAATAAGACTGTTTTTACGTTTATAGAAAATATGCAATAAAAAAAAAAGAATATAAAGTTATCACAAATCATTAAAGCTTTGTATTCCTCTATCTGGTTTTAACAGAATATAAGTGTCTCCACTAAACAAAGAATTTTTTTTTCTTATGAAATCATTTTTTACAATAGTTCTGTTTGTATGATTTTGTAGATACTCAGTCAAATTTGTGGCGTGATGCTCTAGTAAATACTTTAGATGACTGAAGAATATTTATCATTTCTCTTCGGATATTTTTCCCCGAAAAAAGTCATGATATTTTATTTTTATTCCGATCTTTTTTTGATAAACTGTTAGGAAGACTTTCTATGTCATATATCATGGCTTTTATTTTTTGCCTCTTTCAATAAGTTTTTCTTTTTCAAGCTACATATTTTAAACGAATAATGAGAAAGTTTTTTTTTTACCATTTCTTTACATCTTTCCTCTTCTAGAAGCCGTAAAATAAATTTATCCAATTTTTTCTTGAATATTAATCGCATACAACTGAATGAAGAATCTGGCATTCCGAATTTGTTTTATTAAATATACAAAGTTAAATACATCAAGCATTGCTTAGGTATTATGTTAAATAATTTAAACTTCGTCATCTATCATTTATTTTAGAAATAAAATTGTTGAGATTATATTATATTAAATTATTTTTAACTGTAAGATTCTGTAAATATGTGAGTGAATTTAATCAGAAAGTAGAATTGTAAAGCATACGAACGTCGTAAGTTAAAATACTTTAAATTTTATGAATGCAAACTGATGCCATATAAGCTTTTAAATGACTATTATGAGATGAAACTACACACATGCATCAGAGCATTAAAAATAAATAATTTATACCCTGTTTATGAATTCCGTTTTCTAAGGGTCTAATAAAATCGTCTTAATAAATCTCAATAGTTTTAAAGTTTTTTTTTATTTTTTTATTTTTTTTTATTTACCAGCATAAAACATGAAAAATTAACTTTTGAAAACTCTTCTTCTATTTTAGTTTTATATTTTTATTCTTGATGAATATTTAAATAAAAATATATATACTTTGACGGAAATGTATATGTACATTTCCTGGTAAATACTTTTCTTAAGAAATAATGTAATGCACAATTTATACTGCGCAATGCTCATACGCATAACTGAACAATTTTTATATGAACAGTTAGCATGTCATCTAACTCTTCTTTTAAGATAAGCACACTTTTTTAAGGTGTAAAAAACTATTGCTTCCGATTATCTTTCAAATATGCATACGAATTCGCCTAATGATAGGATCATATATTTCGGAAAGAAAGTGTTTAGACTAACACCTAATTATTGCACAAAAGGGTGAGATGGATGTCTCAGATTTACAATTCAAAAGCAGAAGTCGGATGTTTTGAAGTTACTGTTCAATGAAGGAAGATGAACATTGTGTTAACAGTAAAGTCAGGCAGACATGAATTTTGTAATAGAAATTCTGTAACTAAAATCTAGTTATTACTTCATAGTAAAAAGTGATTCTGACAATTTTATATCATGCTCACATGTTTATCGTGAATTACCCGAAAGCTTTGTTTATATTATCCCTCTTGAAATACCAGATAAATACTGCTTACCTCAACAAAATGATTAGACTTCCTGAAAAGCGAATCGTTATATCGTTGTATGTAAGTGAAAAAACTATCACAAATATCTAATATTAATATATATGAATTGTTATAATGGGGTTTTTAATTAAAACGTGATTGATGGTTTCAACAAGCAATAGTTTCAGAAAAACTACTTATGGCCTATAAAACAATTAAATTTTCCTATGATAAATTTAAGATGATTGTTATAATATACAAAAAAATAAATATAATGGTACACCTTCCCAAACTTGATGACAGAGTCTAAATAAATATTCAAATAGGAAATGCAAGATTCTTGCATCAGGGAGAGACATAATAGTAAATCAAATATGTAAATATTTAAATAATAATGTAAGTTATGCACTTTAACAGACACAGCAATTTGTTTGAAAATGTTTTATCATTTATATTAATCTAACTATGTTGCAGGTAGGAAGCATAATTATGACAGAAAAATATAAAAGTGCCTACACTGTCTACATGGTTTTAAGAAATATAGAATGTAAAAAAGATATTGATGTTTCCCCATACTATAACAATGTGTCTCTTTCTTCCCAATTTATACACTTTCCAAAGGATGTATTTCTCTTTTCTAAGGGATTTTTACTCCTTAGAATTGTGGAGTTTAAAAGTATGTTTGGTATCGTGCTTGCATCATCATTACTGAACGATCATTCCTTTACGATGATATGACACGAAAAAGAATGAATGGACATAAAATTTTCATTAAAAAGAAATGGTTTACCATTATCGATCTCAGTAGTCGAGGAAAGGAAATGGTCCTCGCCATCATCAGTTTCAGTAGTTGAAAGGAAACTTATTATCAGTTGGGATAATATGAAAGTGAATCATAATCTTACTTCAAAATATTATAAGGAAATAACTTCATTCTTTGTTTAACATAATCCTTAACATTTTTATACTTTAGAGTGATTTTTTAAAATTCTTTTACATATTTAGGTGAAACTAGAACAATATAATATACACGATAAATTTACAAATATTGAAAGAAATGTTTTAAGTTAATGAAAATTAAGGCTGAGTGCTCTATACTAATATGTACACTATACTTATAATGAGTTAAAAAAATATAGTAAAAATGTTTAATTATAATTCTTTCAATTAATATAATACAAAATAAAATACTAACATTATTAAAATAGTTTCAAGAATAAATGAAAGATAAAGTTATTTTGTGGATTATTAAAAATCCTGAATATTTAGAAGTGTGATGGATATATCTATTGGAATCATTAAGTAAAAAAAAATCATAATTTTTCTAATATTAAGTTAATAAAGTAAAGGAATTACACATTTTATTTTTAAAAAATCTGAACCCAGCAATATTTATCAAAGAAAACATGAAATAAATTGCTCTTTAAAATAATAATTTTTATTCATATTTTTAAGTAACATTTTTTTGACAATCTGCAAGTCTTTACCCTTTGTATGACAAATTTATGCAAATTAATGAGCAATGACAAAAAGTATTTCAATTTATAGAAATTAGAATTTTAGTCTTCTTTTCCTTTAATCCTTTAGTAAGTTGTTGATAATATAAAATTTTTAGATATTTCAGTATTAAAATGATATCAGTATGTGATCTAATTCAACGGGCCTAAATCAGAATAAAAAGGAATTTCGATTATTGTAAATAAGTACTTTCATGCAATCTTTTGATTCTGTCTCATCAGCAAGTTATTGATTTATAAATGTGTTTGAGCAATATATTTCAGAATTGAACAATACCTAATTTAATCTTTTTTAAATTTAAAAATAAAATTCGTTTCTACTCACAAATACTTACGGAAAAAGTGTATTTTGTGTACAAATATAATACATCCAAATTTATGATATTTTATTTTATTTTAAGAAAACTGTCAAGATATTTAACTTCTTTTTGTGGAGAGCAAATAACTAGACTAAAACATATTTTTCACTGCTTCCAATACATGTCACCTTGTATTCAAAAGTGTCTGCCTTCTAAAGAAAGGAGATTGATATCATATAAAAAACTTATTTTATTTTTAAAAATTCTAGCTTCTTACAATGTTTATGTTTTTTTAACCATCTTCTTTTTGTGCCCATCAAAAAAATGAAAACATCACAGATTTACACCTAAGCAAAAAAAAAATCACTTTTATCGTAAATTAAAATACTCCTTCATATGATGAATAAATGCTTTACATGTCCATTGTATTTATCGAGTTAGAAATAAAACTTCTGGGCAAAATTATTTATTATTCTGTTATTTAAGATATTTTATAGATATGTCGAATACTGATATTGATTTGTACCAATCAAAGTTATTGAAAGTCACACCATTTTTTTAATGTTCACTTATGTACCTTTACTTTATTTATTGCTCAAAATATTATAAACTTAATTTTTTATTTTGTCTAAAAATTTCCATGTTTGTTTGGTAGTGTATAAAGTTGAATTCTGAATAAAATTGCGATTAGAATATTAAGTATTTCACTAGACTCCTAAACAGTTTTCAATTCAATCAAAGCTCACTGTTTCGACTTTCATAAATAATTTTTGATCATTTCACACCCTTTGCTGTAAAAATATATCATAGTATATTAAAAATCCTATAATATGGCAAATATCAAATTCATCCTCATTTGAATAAAATCATTCAGAAAAAAATGAAGAATTGCGAAAAATATAAGTATGCACAACAAAATTTATTAACGATATTTCTATTGATTCCTCGAATAATAATGCATGGATTTTTTCTATAAAGTTCTTTTAAAAATGTACTCAGTATATTATAATTTTACATCAAAATAACTAATGAAATTCGTTCCTTAAATAGAAAAAAATAAGTGAAACATAAATATTTAAGAAGAAATAAAGAGCATCTATGAAAAAGAAAATAATTTAGGAAAGTAAGAAATTAAAAGATTTTAATAATAGCTGAAGCGTAAAGTTAAGATCTGTAATAAATAAAAACAATATCTTACTTTTTGAATCAATGCTCAGCTAGTTGTGTTTGTAAGTTGAAGTGTTTTGAGTTTCCATTTCTTAAAATATACTCGCTAACTTTTAATGAATACTCGTTATTTAACAAATAATATAAATTTTAAGGTATTATTATTGAACTTGAAATCGAAGCCTCTCTGAGTTTTTAGTGACACTTTTGTAATAAATATTTTAATAAAGGATGATACACAAAGGACAAAGGATATTCAAATTTATAAAAATAAAAGAAATCCCGGGTAGAAAACTCATACGCATTTTAACTAATATCAAGTATTGATATCTAATCAGTCATTCTCTACTGGTAACTTAAAAAAATAATTTATAAATGTCTGCAGAATTCTTCGATTTTATATGCTGGTATATGTGATAGATTGATATGTATATTATATTTATAAGTAAAATACATTAGTTGATTTATTTCGTAACACATTTATTAATTTAAAATTTTACATGACACATTTTAACAAATTAACTGATTTTGCTTACTTTTTTTGTATTGGATCACAATTTTCCATACGGAAGTTATTGAATTTAAATTGACAATTTCTAATTAAAAAAAGTTCCGTTTTTTCTTCATTCTACTTTACATTCTTTACAAGGGAACACATTAGATCATAGTCTTCAGTTTAAATTGGATTCCAAAATACTATAAACACCTATAACGTATCAATCTAAGCAATATTGTAATTAAAATCAGAGTTATTGTGTAGTATAAAAATTGCTGGAACGCTTGAAAGAATTTGCTTATTATAGTTGAATAAAAATGTCTTCATAAAATTGGATTTAAGTGAATATTTATAAGTGGTTTCAAATCCTAAAATTCGAAATATCTACCAAAAACCTGAAACAGTGGAAGACACAACTAATTATAGTGTTTCTATATACGATAAAGTTTGAATAAATAAGATATTAAATTATTATCTGAGAATGAATATTGCAGCTATAACCTATGCTAGTCTGAAATTAATAGGCATACTGCCAATTGAAATTTCTAAGTGAAATAGTCAAAGAACTCAAGTCATTTTTGAATACGTTTTTGTCTCATATTTGCTGATATGTTACATATCAGTGATAAATGTGACATGAAAATCATGGTACTCGCTCTTTAGAGAATAAATGATTTCTCTCACATTCATACTTCTTAATTACTAAATTATTTTTATTACACTTTGTCTGATGTAAATATTTTAAATAAAACAATCATCATATATGCAGTAAACTATAAAAACTGTATTACTACTATATTAATACAATATATATGTAATATATTACATAATTAGGACCTGATTCCCAAAATAACTTTAATTACTATTAATTTAAATTAAACTTATCAGTAATTAAAATATGCAAGAATTTATATTTATAAATAGTACACTATTTAGCGATAATTTTCTGAGTTTTCACTTATTATCATATTGTGAAATTACTTTTTAAAAATACAATATGCTTTTGAGTTTACATATGGTCATCTATGTTTTATGATTTTAAATTTTAAGTTTTTAGATCCAAACATTCCTGCTTGATTTAATTAGTAAAATCAGAAAATAGACAATTTTACAACGCTATCCTTGAGAAATAAGAAAACCATCATAATAGGGAAAGATAGAAATTACATAAGTTGTGGTTATATAAAATATGTAACAAATTACAATGTAATTTTTCTAGATACTAATATTCAAACATTCCTGTTTGATTTTATTAAAAAATCAGAAATAAGACATATTTGCAACCCTATCCAAGAGAAGTAAATAATCAAACAAAATACCTAGGAAAATATTTAATAAAATATCTATGAATATATGAAATAGTTTACATGAACTATATTAGAGTTTGATCATTTGTATTAAATTTTTCTGTTATGGTATTCTTTTGCATGCCTTTCTAATTCAAAATATTTTCCATAACAGCAACTATGATTATTTGAAAGCATATATCAACAATACATTAATTAATTAATTTATGTAATAATGATACGCCTTCTGTGGTTGTATCTTTGATAAAGTTGATCATTTCAGAAATAGTCCTTAATTGCATAAAAAACACTTTAAACACTTTCAGTTTTAATAGTTTATACATAATCACAATTCTTTTACATCCATGAAAATTGCTGCTGTTTTTAAGTAAAAATTGTTCTTATAACATAAATACTTGTGACACTAACAAACCTCTTATATATATTTTAAGTTGCTTTTAACACATCTAGTATGTAAATTGATATCAATATGTAAATTGAACATGAATGATTCTATTAATTTCCTCGATTTTTTACACATAAATATTAGTTGATCACAAATTTTAGATCATATGGAAATAACAAGGATGTTGTAAAATTATAAAATTTTACTTGATAGATTACAAATTGTGTGAGAAATTCAGAAAAATAAGTACATTTTAAACAAATATAGTTACTTTTTTTTCTTAAAACAAGGTATGACATAAGAAATTGCAAAATTTTTTGGGGTATCCCATTATATGTAAGTTTACTTTACCTTTCAATTTTTTTGAATTCAATAAACATTTTTTATATTCAAGAATCATTGTATGAAGTTCTTGTTGAAGGTTTTCATGGAACAGTTGTTTTGAAAATAACTTATTTACAAGATGCCCTCCTCAATTAATTAATTTCAAAAACATTTTCATAATTCAATAAAGATTTTTTATATTCAAGAATCATTGTATCAAGTTCTTGTTGAAGGTTTTTATGGAACAGTTGTTTTGAAAATAACTTATTTGCAAGATGCCCTCCTCAATTAATTAATTTCAAAAACATTTTCATAATTCAATAAAGATTTTTTTATATTCAAGAATCATTGTATGAAGTTCTTGTTGAAGGTTTTCATGGAACAGTTGTTTTGAAAATAACTTATTTGCAAGATGCCCTCCTCAATTAATTAATTTCAAAAACATTTTCATAATTCAATAAACATTTTTTATATTCAAGAATCATTGTATCAAGTTCTTGTTGAATGTTTTTATGGAACAGTTGTTTTGAAAATAGTCTATTTCCAAGAAGATCTCATCAATTTATTCCAAATAAATTGACATACATTCAAAGTAATTGATACACATGATAATCTATTAAAAACAATATAAGAATATGCAACGAGAAAAAGAGAGAAGCTTGAGATTATTAGTTTATAAGGTATCTGACAATAGTGCAATGCTTTTATTTTGTTGGAGTTCTCAAAAACTATTTCTGTGGTTATTTGGAAATTTTATGAATATATATTTTTATACATTGTAATTTTTTAATAAAGTTTTATCTAATCACATACGTTGTTATTACTCATATCAGGATTGTTACACTCTTCTTTGTAGTATTTTAATCTTGAAAATGAAACATTCAAATAATGTAAGATTATGTTATGAAATTTCATGCTATGAAGACATTTTTATCATAATTTATATTCCAGAAGAAATAATGTTATCATAGTATAATAATTTAAACATAAAATATAAATAGTTGCAAAAATTTCTTCATTTATTCAGGTTCTTTTAAGCTGAATTTGCTACACTCATCGCATATGTAAACGGAAATTTTACATCTTGTTATTTTTAATCTACATTGATGTAATCAAGTTTAATGTTTCAAGACTGCTAACATAATTTAATTTTTATTACCAAATTAAATTTGGCTTTTTGTAATATTTAAAATAACTTTCATTCAGATGTATTTACATAGATTAATTTGTAAATACAGATGTCAGGATATATTTAATTTTTAAAAATATCTAATTGTGTAATTTTTTTCTCTTTATTTTATGCACGTTTTATCATAAGTTTACTAATTTTCAATTAAAATGGGATTATTATCAATCTTTTTAATTACATTTCAATATTGCTTTCAATATCAATAAATATAAATCACCACTTCATAAATTTAATTAAAATAAACTTTAATTATATTGAAAAATTTTAATCATCCATCAAAATTATAAAACAAATCTTTTATAAAAAGTTTTCTACCATTTTAAATTATTTTATCTCTGTTTTATAATTAATTCATACTCAGTTTAAAATATTAAACTCAAAAATAAAGTAAAATTTAAATTACGAGTTCAAAAGTCATGTGATAATATTTTCATGTTTTATCTAAAAACAATAAACTTTCTGAATTGAAAATATTAATATTAGAATATATGTATCTTTGATATATATATTGTTAACGCTATTTTAAAAATCATAGCAATTCTAAAAATATTTCAGCCACTGTACATACTTGATAAGCACCCACTCAAAGGCACATATGCACATATAAATTTATGTACATAAATTTGTAGATGTGGGTGTATAGATGTGAGTATATATACATAAAGAGCATACAATAAATTTAATATTTCTGATACTTAAAATTTTCAGTACAATATAACGTATATTTCTATTTCACATGCGTCATGTTTCATATTATTCATTTATGTAAGCTTTGAAAAATTTTACAAGTATGTTACATATAAGGTGTATAAATGTAGTCTATATTATTTGAAGTTATAAAATAATTCTATGTGAGTATGAAAGCTTGTAGAAATTTAGAATGTGTCTTAGATTACTTGACAGGTAACTTAAATTTATAATTAATGAACTGCCTCTAGATACAAAACTTTGACAAATTTAGAATTCGTATTTTTTTCTTTAATACACAAACATTTACATATTACATAATATATGCTGTTTATATTATGTAATGTTGCAAACTTAAACATGCTTTCGGTGATAAAAATTAAGGAATAATATAATTAGTATAATAATAAAATTAATTCTTCTACTTTAAAAAGCATTTAATAAAATTTTAATCTAAAGGAGTCTTTTTTTCTATATAAAGATTAAACAACAAAATTAATGGCATTTCTTTGAATGGAATTGTTTTAATGACATAAGATTTTTTTTTTCAACAATTGACATACAGATATTTTCATAAACTTTGTAAAACTTCTTTTTGCTCGTTCTCAATAATTAACTGACATACGATAAATAATTAAGAACATTTTAAAATTAGTTAAAAATTAAAGAATGCCTGATTTACATTAACTTTATAACTAATTATGTAAAATAAGCAAATTCCATTAGCTGTATTTGGTATAGGCTGAGTTTGGCATTTTTCTTAACAGAGAAATGAAAAATGTTATATATACTTTTTGCATGTAATGCATTTGTTTGAAAAATTATAAAATAAATTTAATTCTTAAAATAGTTTTACGTTTGTAACATTATGCTTATTAAGTAATAAAAGATTTTTTTTAATTTTCAAAATAAATGAATTTATACTGGCAAAAAATATTTAAAATGAGAAACAATTTTCAAGCTTATGAAATGAATTTTTAATTATAAAAATATGATTCCAAATACAATAAGCAAATAAAATTTTATAATTCACACTACTAATTTTCGGAAATTTTTTTCTTATCTTAAAAGATCGACTTTATTGTATTAAAATTATGTTAAGACTTATACATTGAGAGACTTCAAATGCAAGCAAATATCTTCAGACCTATATATTATACAGGAAACGGAGAACCTTGTATATACAAAGGTAACTTGTGTACTCGAGGACAAACATGTGTATCGGCATAGTATATGCGTTTAAGCAGCATATGATAATATGTAATACATAAATAATTAGATTTATATTTAAATGACAATATAATATTTACTAAACATAGAATTTCTAGGTATTCCCAATCTTTTTTAGGTTTACGGGAGGAAATAAATAAATTATTAATAATTGTTACACAGTGAAAAAGCAGTTTTATCTATAAATCATCTCATACGTTAGATGTATATTAAGAATAATTTATTTTTCGTGATAACTAATTGTAAGAAATATATTCACTGACTTTCAAGTACATAAAACATTTATAAATTACGAGAAAATCGAATATTTATTTGTACTTATCATAAAAATGCATATCATATATACTTATCTTAAAAAATACAAAAATAAAATGGTTAATGGTTAACAAAAGTAACAGGTGTTAAAATGTTTAGCCTGTTATTATTTTCATTTATAAAATATTTAATTTAAATTCATCTTTATAATGTCTGCATTACCGTACAACACATTTTCTGTGTAAGTGAAATTTAGGTTTTGATTTAATTTATCAATTTTTTTAATTTACAATTTCTATGAAAAAATTATATTCTTGATTTATTTTGCTCCAACACATAGTATGAATTACATTATATTGTTGAACACTCAATCTATTTATAATTTTATGTATATATAGTTCCAAAAGCATTTGAATTCCTTTATATTTAGATAATTTTGAACATAGACACCATGAAAGTATTGTGACTAGAAACCCAAATGTGCAAATGGATTCTTAGGTTCTAAATGACAAAATAAAAGCTACGGAATTTCATCAAGGAATTTTCAATCAAATTTATGTAACCTAGAATGAAATTGTTAACCTAGAATTAATAAATGAAATAATGAATAATAATTAGCAGTATAAAAAAGCTTCTTGTATCATTTGTTTGCAAGTTGTTAATACTACTTTATTATATTTTTTTAATGTAAATTAGCAATAAAATATGAATAGAGAAATATTCTACGAACTTAAAATTAACATATTTACTATGTATGAGTACCTAATAATAAAATGTCTGAAAACTGACAACTCATTAAATTTTTCTTGATTGAAACTATTTTAAAATTTTCATTGAAGAGTTATTATTTCATAAACTGCGCAAAAATATTAAAAAATATTTAGAAAGTATAATATATCGATAACAAACTTATATTTAGTATATTTTTTCTTAAATCATACGAATTTTTTAATTATTGTTTCCCCTATTTTCTAAAATAAAAGAAGAATAATCATTGTACAAACATTATTCAATCTTTTTTTAGAAAACATTGAAAAAATTGGTCTAATCGTAGTTTATTTTATGATGGAGTTTTTTAAAGAAATGTAGCAATCCTGAATTGTAAGTTATTACTATTTTTCTTATAGTTCAGATCTCTACTTAAAAAACTGGACCATTTCTAGCTGGCGATTGACCATAAATGGCCAGAATTGGTTAACAGAAGAGGAGTTGTGTTCCATAAGGACAATGCCAGGTCACACTTGGTTGGGAGGTTTTAGTGCATCTACCACATAGTGTTGATAAAAGCGCCAAACGATTACCACCCTTTTCTCGCATTGCAAAGCCACCATAGTGATACTGAGAAATTGTGAAAATCGTTTACTAGAATTATTCACTCATAAGGACGAAGACTTTCATGATAGAGGCATTATGAAGCTTCCTTTAAAATTGAAAAAAATTATACTATGAAATGATAAATATTTTACCAAAGATGGACAATCATACACATATTAAATGGTCTTGAATTTCTCGCAAAAATAATGGATTTCTTTTTCCACAACCTATTATAAAGAAATGATTTTTTAACGATATACTTATTGATTACAATCAAATTTAATTACGACAAAATAATTACCACAATAACTGAAATTGTAATAATGTATATTAGTAACACGTATCTAATTTTGTCATTTTATCAAGGTTGTAGTTTCGTTTAAATAAATACATATGCCTCTTAAAAATTTTGCATTACACTTTTATCATTTTAAATGAAATGTTGGGGAAAAAACAGAATATTTGATTTTCAAAATAGTTACATTTCATTATTTTTGTATTACTTTGTCTACTAATAAGTTATATTTGCATCAATTAAATAAAGTTCAAAGCTTTTTATTTCCAAATAAGAAATTATGCTTTAACATTTTATTAAATGTTAAAGCATAATTTCTTATTTGGAAATAAAAAGCTTTGAATGTTATTACATTCATTGCAAATAAACTTTAAAATAACCTTACTAAATAAACCACCGTCATTTTCCAAATTTTGTCAACAGTTTTAAGAACTTTTCGAATAAAAGATTCTATTGCAATGGTTAATTTTACGAGGATTAAATTATATTTATAACTAAACGTGTAAAAACAATTTTATCAAAAGTGTTATCATATTAAAGAATGCAAGTACATTCTTTAGTTTATTCTTGAAATATATAAGCCCAGAATTTAATAAATACCAATTAATAAAGAGCAATTTAAAGTAACTACTTATGTTAAGAGAGGAAATTCAGTTATTTGAAAAATATCAATTAATTGGAAATTAATTAGTTATATTTGTTGTGAAATAAAAACCAAAATCGATGTATTCTTTCAAAAATAAAATAAATTCTTATTAAAATTATAACACGAGGAAGAAAAAATCAGAATTAAATTTAATACGCAAAACAAATTATATTGAGAAATTATATGATTACATATTCAAAATAAAAACATAGATACCAACCGTCAGTACTTATCATAATCAATACCTATTACAATCAGTATAGCTCTATGAAGTAAGAAGAAATCAAACATATTGTGAAGTTTATATTGGGGAATTAGCAATTCATACTACTTGCATGCATACGCAAAGCTCCGCTGTAGAAATTGTAAACAGACATCAACCAACGAAATCCCTCATATGTTGGCAATTAAACTGGTCAAGGAAGAAGATGTACGTATTTCGCGGAAAAAAATGTCTTGAACATTCCCGGCTGTGATTACTCTGGTTGTGAACAGCCCTATAAATGTTTCAAAGGAAAGGAATTACTTCTTTTTAAATATTTCTGTTATATATGTGGTTAATATAATTCTGTTAAAATTACTCACAGTTAGAATCAGTTTAGATTGTTCATCGTAATCAATTCAATCTAAGCCATAATTTTAGATATTTTCCTATTACTATATGTCTCTCATTGTGCACTCTAATTTATTTAACATTTTTTTTAAATCTGATATAAATGCTGTTGTTGTTCTCATGTGCCATCTAGGCTGGCAAATTGGGGTTCGCTGCTCCACTTTTCCAACTGAACCGTATTTGGTGTGGAGTCTGACTTTTTCAGTACACACACATGCCATGGGGACCCATTTATAGGGTTGGCAACCATTCACACCTCTTTCACACAAGGAAAGGACAAAGACAGGATAAAGAGAAAGTACATCCATGCCTGAACCGGGATTCAAACCCAGGATCTCCCTATCCGTAGTCAGGTACGCTAACCACTAGACAAGTTGGCCGGCAATCTGATATAAATAAAAATCAAGTTTGGTGTTTATGAAAATTATATTACTTGAAATAGATTTTTCTTATTTTCCCATGAAGGAAATTTTGCATATTGAGAAAATATAAATATATTTTGTCAAGTGTGAATCTACTTCCTTGTTTGAATACGAGATGCTATTATACATTAAGATTTTGTGCATACTTAAAGAAATTTCTGTGTTTCCTTAGGCTTAAACTAGTTTAAATGGAAATAAACTCGTTTTGTTTGCAGAGACAATTGATTAGTAATCAGAGCACCATACATTCTAAAGTTAAGTTTCGAATAGAGACTCCAAATATAGTTAAGTGAGGTGATAAATATTTATATCAGAAATGTATACCGTTGACGATAACTTAACGAAAAGTTCTGAATGAATAGTTTTAAAAGGAGTCACTGTGTAAATTATAATGTTAGTGTGTCATACCATTTAAAGATTTAACTTCTTATGAAACATCATTTTAACCTTATTAAAATTATCAAGCTAGTTTTTGGAAGATATCCAAATTCCATTTCACAAGGGATGTATAGAAATGCTGTTGTGAATAGGCAGAGACACTTGTCTTAAATTCACAGTGCTTAGACTGCTATCATATTATCTCTCATTAAGAATATGTTTCAAAATATTTAAATTTTAAGCACCATATTCAATATATGATTACTTTAAATTAAGAATTTATGTATTGATTATAGTAGTCATAAATTATTAAAATATTTTACAATGAAAAAGAATAACAATTAAAGAAATGACTTAATATATTCTATATTGAACGCAAAAAAATAATAAATAATTAATTGTTAAAGTAAAACAAAGATTGCTAAAAATTAGTTTTCATACTTTTAATTCCCAATTTTTAAAAAATTTTTCGAAATTTTCAGCTTAGCTTTCTATTATAATTTATTCTCATTACAGTACACTTCATCAAAAAGTATAAGTATTAAAACTCATGTTGGCATATGAGTTGTATGATTATAGTCCTTAATATTAACAACAATATTTTCCTTTAACTATAATTTATGGATAATATTTTTGACAAATTTTAATTTGATTTTCAACTAATCTTTCTCAAATTTACATTTACACTCTTATATCATATCATATAACCATAATAAAATTATATTTGAATCCTTCTATAAATTTGAGTTTTTTGTCTGTTGTCCTTAACTAAAAAAATCTTGACTCACTCAATGAATCCTCTAAAGTTTATAATTTATTTTTTTTAAAATGTTATTCCAATTTTAAAATATCATTCTAATATCAATAAATAGCATATACTAAATCATTTGAAATATCTCCAAACAACATACTCAGCTATAAAATTTAAAACTCGATAAACCAAAATGATAACTTAAGTATCACCTGATTATGATGCTCTTCATTTTAGCAAGTATATTTTTTTCATTTTCCTAAGGCATCTAAAATTATTATTAAAATTTGTTTTAAAACAAAATGAAACAGCATATGTAGATTATCTTATAAAACAATAAAGTAGTTGTCTAGACTTGTAAAAATTTTCACTGTATAGAGAGCAAAAATATTTGAACAAATTTTTATTAACGAAAATTATAATGATATCCTTTACATATATTGAAAGTACAAAAATTATCATTAATAAATAATTTTATACTATTATTTAATTTTAAATAAATAAATAATTATTATCTTAACGTATTTGAAGTATTATTTAAGGAATATATTTAGCATCTTATTTTATATTTAGTATTTAAGAATAAGTGATCAACAAATTTCATAGTTCAATGATTACACAATAGATGGGAACTGTACTCTGCGGTGTTTAAGTACTGTATTATTATTTAGCCCTAATAAATATAAATAGTCATCAAAAATTGACCTGATAATACTAACAACCTTCTTGGAATTATATATATATATATATATATATATATATATATATATATATATATATATATATATATATATATATATATATATATATATATATATTTCTAGTGCATACTTAATTTATTTAATATGAAATATAATTCAATTTACTAAAGATCTCAATACAGATTTTTGTCTAGCTATATATATTTCACATAAGATATATTTTATTTAAAGTAATATTTAATCATTTAAAGTATTTTTATTTAAAGTAATACTTAATCATACAACTCATATATATATTTCACATAAGATATATTTTATTTAAAGTATATTTTATTTAAAGTCTCCATTAAGAATGTATTTTAAGTTCTAAAATTGTCTGAAAATGTATTTCTATTACTTAGGAATTATTAAAATACTTACATTTGATTTGTCATCAAACACATCTTAAATTTAAAATAATAGAAAATAAAGGTGATTTAAATTTTGAGGAAAAGTTCTCAACAACAAATTCTCATTGAATAAGTGTCAGAAAAACAAAAACACAGGTTTGTTCCTTTTTTACTTAAGGCAAACAAGGCGAATGAATCTTACCCGTAAATTTGCCTTCTTTTTCAATAAGTTTTTGAATATAGTTGTTTATCAATCTGTGCCGACAGTCTATTTTTGTACATGAGAGATTTGGATTACTTCATTTTTCTTTCTTTTACATGACTAAAGTACATTTTCAGGAGGTCAATTTTACATAAATTTTAAATTTGGATGGAATATCAAGAAAATATATTAATTAAATGCTAACACATGAAATATATTTATATCATTACATTATTCATAATTTATTTTTAAAAATAACTCCAATATTTTACACGAGATAAAAAAAATATTAGTTTTAGTTAAAATATGAAAATTTTTAAAATATAAAATAGTTTGAATTCTTATATATATTACGCAGGCGTAATTTTTCCTTGGATAAGAAGATTCGTTAATAAAATTTTATAAGATATAAAATGCTTTTTTTGATATTAGTAATTAAATTAAATTAATGATGATTTATATCAAAATTTCAACATTTAATTCTGATATTAAAAGATACCCTTTTTTCAAATGATCTTTTCTACTCATTATTCCTTTAATAAAGTAAAGAAGTTTTAAGCACTTTCATTCTTAAACACCAGAGAATCTTGAAAGAAAACCACGTAGTTGAATTTAAGTACACCACTATAAAGGTAATACAAATAAAATTTCTCCTAAATAAAGTGAGCTGCTGATTTCTAAAATTTGAAATAATAGGCAAAACTCGTACCTTTTAAAAATCTGATGGACAGATTCAAATAGTTTTCTAAAAACATTGAAAAGAATTGAGATACTACAAAGGAAAAATTGCTTATTCTGCAATAGATATAATTTCAGCCAAATGTATTAAATATCATAACTTAAATTAGCATAATTCAAGAATGAGGGACGGAACATATTGATATGAGTCTATGAGGGGAATTTTTCATCATAATAATTTGGAGTGAAATGTATAATGTTTCTATAACAAAATTAAATATGAATTTTATGCCTAAGTAAATCAGTTATTTAAATTAGAACTTCTATATATTTTTAAGACGAATTATGGGTGAATGCAGTGTTTCATTGACTGCAAAATTACCAAATACATGGTATATTAATTTCGAATAAGCTAGTAAAATGGTATTTTAATTTGGCAGATTGAACTAAAAACACAGTTTTATTTGTCAATTAATATATTCGAACAAAAAATCTTGTATGTTTCTTAAGAGTTATGAAAATTGTTAAATAATTCTAAATTAAGTTTCCTGAAATTATTTTTGTAGTCTAATTTTCTAATGAATAATTTGAAAAAGAATTTTTAAATAATAATTTAAATTTATATGAACATGTTAAATAATTATATATTTAAATTTAAAAAGATGATTCTATTTTCTATTGATATAATTCCTAATATAGTAAACATGCTTTTTAAGGAAATGTATTTCATGACGATTTTAATATAGTGCAATACATTTAAAATACATTTATCATTATTTATAAAACATGATGCATGCCAACATACATAAAAAAACAATCCGTTATATGTTTTTTCAAAGCTTATTACATTGAAATTAAAATAATAACTTTAAAAACATCCATAAGTTTAACTCCCAAAACATCATCTTAAGCTTTGGAAACCAAAAATTTATCCTTTTAATGTTGATAAAAAATACAGAGCTTGTTGTAAAAAATAACTAAAAATGTAAGTTTAAAAATTATCCCATATTTCACTTTTCCTTAAGAATTATTTATTCCTTATGTTCTATTTAACGTAAAAATTTAAATAAAAATTAGTCTTTCTAACAAAAAACAAATTAAATTTTTGTTCTATGTACCCAGTGAGGTATCTTTATTTTTTTCAAACATTTAAATTCTTGTGCTATTCATGTCTCTCTATTAAAGAACAATATCATCTAAATAACATAAGACATAATTATACTTTGAGGACAAATAAAAGCAAATTCCTAATAATTAATCTCTCTTGATGACTGCACTTATTTGATATAAGACATTCTTTCATTTCAAGAAATAAATCTTTTTGCAATAACTACGTAATATTGCGAATAATGAATCTGATTCAACTCGCATTCCGGATCTTGAAAAGATTCCAATTTTTAAAAAATAAAAATTGATACTAGCAGTTATTTTGAAAAATGTTAACCAACGCTCCCTTTAGATAATCGTAGATTTCCTTTCTTCCTTTTCACTCTAATGAGCATTTGTAGGGTGGTTAATTCTTGCAAACGTTTCAATTTTCTTTCCTATGTCTCACTTATTTTCTCTGACATAAATGCACGTATAGCTTTTTTTCTGCTAACATTAAATTATTCTAATGAAATATGTATTTCCTTATAGTTTACTAAACAGTGCATAAATGATTTATATATATATATATATATATATATATATATATATATATATGTGTGTGTGTGTGTGTGTGTGTGTGTGTGTGTGTGTGTGTGTGTGTGTGTGCGTGTGTGTGTGATCCAAATTTTAATTTAAATAAAAATTAGATAATTTTATATCAAATCACTCTTCTAATAAAAATATACAATTATTTACTCTTCAGAATCTGTTTTATTTGTTTCAAATAAACTATTTTTTTTCTTGATACATTGAGTTTTAGGTATTGATTAATGATATAATGTTATGAAGTCAAATTGTGTTTTTTATTATTGAAGAATTATTGATCTTTCCTTATTTATGAAAATTACAAAATTTGTTGAGAAAAATAATTAAAAAGGAAAATTGAAAGTCTATCCCAATTTTTTTTATAAATAATTATTTATTCATTATATTATAATTAACATAAATGTGAAATAAAAAATAGCTTTTCTAACTAAAAACGCAAATTAAGTGTTTGTTGTATGTACACAGTGTCTTATTTATATTTTTAAACATTTAAATTCTTATGCTATTCATGTCATACTGCATGTCCATAATAAATATATCTTTCTTTCTCAATATTAATATAATTGAGAAAGAAAGATATATTTATTGGTTCAGATAAATTTTTTCTTCGATAATCCTATTTAGTTAACCGTATTAATAATTAATAAGTTGTTTATTTAATAGCAAAATATTTAAATTACAATTTTTGTAATTTTTTTTAAATAATTTCAGGAATTTCTGAACTTAAAAAAAAACTTGAAAACTAAACGATGGAGTTAAAATACGATCTAGTTTAAATATGCAATAAAAATAGAATTAAATACATCTATGTAAAGTAAGTAAAGGAAGTAAAATTTCACTTATTGAGAGGAAAATCAAAAGTAATCAATGTTTCTATTTACTACTTCGAAAAAGATAATGAATATTATTTGGCTATTTAAATGCTTTCCAAACATGCTAACAATTCTTGAAGCGCACACAATTTTTATTATAAAACGGAAAGAAAAATCTGTCTATATTTGTTTTTTTATTTTATTAACTCATACAATTTTAAATTAAATTTTTTCTAATTGTATTATAATTCTTCATACATAATTTTTCACAATATTTGTCCTTAATATAATAATCATTACATTAAATGTTTCTTTTGCATCATCATTCCTTCCTGAAATCAAGTGTTTATTACTTTCTGAGATTCAGATTATTTAACTCGATACATCAAAACTATTAATTTTTTTATCGTAGTTTAATCATTTATATACATTGTTGAAAATTGACAAAATATTTTTGCATCCGGAATAAGATTAAACAATATTTTTAATTTTCTTCTGTGATAATAGGACACTTGTGAATTGTCAGAAAAGATATCACTTTTGTAACAAACAGTTTTGACATACACAATTCAAAACATGGAAAAATAATTTTTCGTTACTGTTTCTGCAAATAAGAGGTATGGAGTAGAATTTAATCATTTATCTAAAATGTTAAACGTATTTTTCATTTTATCTCATTTTTAAAAAATATCAATAAAATGCTTTAAGAATATTCACCAATAAGCTATACACTTCAATGATATTTAACACTTTTTTAAAAAAATATTTCTTAAATATTTCATAATTATGTCTCAACACATGATAATTTAGGTATAACTGTATCCAAATTCTCAAAGGCTATCAAAATATTTTAATAAACTTGTCTTTTTAAAGTAATGATAGCTAAATACTTTTAAAAATGTTGGAGCTATCAAAGTATAAAATAAATTCAAATTTTAAGGCAGTGATAACTAAATACACATACACATATAAGTTTTTCTTGGCTGTAATTATGGCTAAAAACAGAATAATTAAATAGTTACGTACTCAAAAATGTTTTATTTATTTTTTTTTTTTGAAAATAAATATTCTTATAAAGAAAACACCATATGTTTGTTTTCCCTAATCTTCCTCACTTTCAGCTAAAAAGAGGGCTTGCACATGCAAAGTGAATTTTTATTTATATGTTGCTTAGTTATTAATGCAAATGATAACTCAAGATAACTGACACAGTTAGTTTGGAGTAATTATTTTTCTATTTAAATGAATGTGTGTTATTATCTACTATTGTCAAGAAAGTAATAAAAATTTGCTGATTGTATAATATAGTAGATTATTAAAGAGAGAGTTTATGTAATTAGAATCAATGAAGAATTCTAATAATGTTTAAAAGGAAATGCTTGTATCTGAAGTTTGCTGCTCAATTTTCAGAAAAAAAAATCTAAGTTGTTTTGCATTTAATAATTTAAAAAAATATTAACCTGTATTTTATATCATTACTTTCTTATTTAGAACTTTTGGAATATACTAGAATATTTATTTTTAGATTGGTGTTTATTTTATAAATTTAAATGTATACCCCACGTGAATTTAAATTTCATTTACAAAATAAAGGCTACAATTTGTTAACTTTATTTTTCAAAAATTTTAAAGTTTATGGCAAGCATTTACACAACTTTTGAATCAATCAAACAAATACTAGATGCAGGTTTCCATTTAATGCCTTAGGAACCAATTTGCCTGGTATATGATAAAATGTCTAATTATTGTGTGACAGTCGATAAGATAATCCAAAGTGAAAGAATTGCAATATTTCTAAAGACACTGGCTACAAATATGTCGTCTGCAGACCACTGGATGTCAGAGAGCGTCAGAGGAATTCAAGGAGCTAATATACACTAATTAAATTTAGGAAGGAGAATATTATTGATGACATAATTAAATATTTGACATTATATTTGTGTGTCTATTATAACAATGTTTTTCTGTTTCTCGAAGCATTTTTCTATGTTTTAGTAACTATGTAAAGATTATTATTTAAATTTAAATAAAAATTGAAATTAGGAAAAATACCCATCATTAATTTCAGAATTGTACGTATTTCTTCCAAATTAAAATCTTGAAACACTTAATTTCTTGTATAAATATAGTATTTCATTTAAATAAATAGAATATAAATGGTGTTTTTTAATTATATAAATTGCTGTCTTAATAATTACAAACTTATAATTCTTCATACATATATATATATATATATATATATATATATATATATATATATATATATATATATATACATATATATATATATATATTGCTCTATTTAGTTAAATTAAATGTTTATTAAAATTAATGCTATATAATCTCTATTTCTTCTTTTAACATTCGATACTTAAGAAATAAATATGTATATTAGTTTGTGTCATAAGATTATTTTCAAAAATATAGTATTTGAAAAATTAATTTCAGAATTTCTAAGAGAAAACTGAATTTTAAAATATTTTGTAAATTCTAAATAATTTGTTTTTGACAACTTTTTTATAAAATGAATTTAATGTAAAGTTTTGAATAGAAAATCTATATAATATCAGTATAAAATCTTACAACATACTTGAGCATATAATTAAATGTTTTATGATCAGTAAATGAAGTTCTTAATAGGGAAAAGCACAATTTATCTTCAAAACAAGGAATATTTGAGTGAAATGATCTTAACTAATTAAACAGTTTAGTTGATAAATATTATTCTTAACCTTATTTATAAAGCACTGAGATCGGTAAAATAAAAATAAATTTTTATTGGACACACGTGTGTTTAGCATATAGTTAAAAATGGATAGTAAATTTAAAATATTTACTTTATTTTAAATACACACACAAATTATAATAATTTATTTCGAAATAAATATCTAAAACACTTTATACTGAATGGTTTCACTTGCATAAAGTTTTCACTTTATGGTTTGAACATGTGGATCTCATGGATAGCTATGTAATTAAAGTTCTCATTCGCAGACATTATGAAAAGTCTGTTTGGAAGTGTTTTTTTCATATTCACTTAAGCACGTGCATATGTGAATTTCTCGGTTTGAATTGTATGCGAGCAATTTTTACCTTATGTATGCGTGCAATCGCATTGTTTAATTGAAAGATACACATTTAAAAAAAAAATTCAAAATATTTATATCATTCTTATTTAAAAGTCATCGTTATTATGTACAGAATTTCTTCAAAACAATTTAATTTTAGAGTTCGATACGTAAAATAACTTATAAATTAGTTTCGCTACTTACATAACCTTGCACGTAATATATATGTTTATATGTAGACATATATTTTGACTAATATTCAATCGTAGATATTGCAGATACATAAAACAAATTCGCCATCTATATCTACTAAATGTTTCATGGGTTTAGATGTAATTTGTTATGTTACTAAAGATTCTGCACGATACTTCTCTTAAGAACTTAAAAATTTCTGAGGCAGAATGTCAGTGATGACTTTCTTATAAACGCTGCTCTTGGTTCCATGCTCCCGTGCCGTTCATTTCGATGGAAAATCGATTCACCAAGCTGATTAATATTTATCAAGTTAAGCATACACCTACGAGATGGTGCTTCAGATAGAGATAAATGAGACCATAGATGAGACTAATCGCTCAGAACGGAAGGAAGGGTAACTGCAGTTATGTAAACAGTATTCCTAAGCATCTGAAATTGTTAAGTAAATAAAGAAGAGGGCAAACTTTTGGAAGAAGCAATAATTAAGCATGTACTGTGTGAAGAGAGTTATCTTTAAGAATTATGCTTTCAAGAAGGTGAAAAGGTAATGAAATCTTTTCCACGCGTATAAATTATTTAAATTATCTCTAAAGATTTTGAATAGCGTCCAGTGTTTAATTGAAAGAAACTAAATAAGCTTGGATGTCAAACTTTAGAAAATATGACTTGTATCTAAACGTAATTTTTTGTATGAAGAATGAAAATTTGCAAATATAAATTTATATTTATTAAAGGAAAGAAAACCATTCCAATTTTATTTCTTTAAATCAGTTTATATTCGTGATTTAAATTTTTCATGCATATTCAATGAATTTATACACATGTAATCAGTTCATGCAATAAAGAGTAAATATGTATTAGAAATTTCGACAATTTCTATATTTACACACGTGAATATAAATGTGTAGATATGAGTATAAATATATCTACACATAAACATATAAAGAGAAAAATTGTTTGATAATAAAAATGTATTCATTTAAATGGTTTTATTTTTCCAACATACTTTTTATGTTTAATTTTATTGTACGTATAATTGTTCATAGCTCATTGGTAAATTATCTAAATGCTATTAAATTATCTAACCGTTTAAAATATACTATTATGAAGACTTTAAAATGAGTTTTATTTATAATCCTTTATCTGATAATCACAAGAATATAATATGGGATGCTCTAAGAAATAAACACATGAAAAGGGGGAAAATTCAACCAAATAAAGTTTGGTAGAGTTGTTTCAAAACAACAACAAGCATATTAATTACAACAACAAACATATCATAAATTAATAAAAAAATTATTTCATGAAGTCATTGTTTCAGAAAGGAAAATCATTGATTTTAAAGTTTAGTATAAGGCCCATAATACAAATTTCCTTAATGATATCAAGCGGGATATCAATGTATCAATTTACAATTTACTTTTACAAATTTATATAAATGCGAAAACTTCCATTCTATTTTACTTTCTTTATAAAAATCCATGAAATCGTTATTTCAAAAACTCAGAGAAAACTACTAAGGTACTAATAAATTCTAATTTTACGTGTATGTATTTTATGTGTATCTTGCCAGAAAGTGCCATTTTGAACTCCACTTGAAATTTTTTGTCTGAGAGTATTTGATTATATTTAAGCTGTAGCATGTTAAGTTATAATCGATTATAAATTATAATTTTACTATATTAATAAATTTGTTTTCCTAATTAAGCGTGATACTTAATTAATAAAATAAGAAAAAAATTAATTCATTAAATTAGGTAATAAATAACACCAGTTTTAAATTTTTTATATGGAAGAACATCCATTCAAATTTATAAATTATTAATTACCTCACGCCACTTCATTGAGTAAAAAATACAAAATAAGCATTTGGAAATAACTTACAGAGTCCATATTAGAGAATGTTTCAACTGCTTTAATATATCTACTATTTTGATAGTTCAGGAGTTATAACATGAAAAAGCCCATGATAAATGATTTCCAATTACTATTGATGCTTTACCTTCTGTTTATAATTTTAGAAAGAAAAAAGCGATTATAATGTCTTTTTCTTAAAAGATGAATAAATAAATTCTGGCCAATATCATCAATTAGCAATTTACTTTTCAAACTTTTCACAAGTGAACTTTAAAATTATTTGATTAATTACTTTAAATCATTTAAGCTTTTATGTGCTGAATCCTACGTTTACACAAATGAAATTAGAAATTACAAGGAGAAAATCTTCCCTTCAGTTTGAAATACAAGTATTCATAAATAACAAAAGCATTCTCCTGTCAATAATACCAGAATAAAAGTAAACTAAGAACAAGTAGAAGTATCAGAAATCAACTTAATAATTGAGGCTTAGAACAAACAGTTTCCACACAAAATTACCCTGTATCTTTCTCCTGGTGTCAAAACCTAATTAAATTTTTTCACTATAAGCCCATGAAAATTGTGGCGTAATGATACTTTCGCAGCACTTTTAGAGTGGCGTAATGAATTAATCATTTTATAAATATTATTTATTATTCTTCATTTGAAATTCCAATTAAAACCGGATCATTTCCGCTGCAATAAACAGGGCTCGGTTGTCCAAGATGCCAAGATTTTACGGTAGGTTTTGTTACCTTCACTTTGCGGTTTTAAGATAATTGCCCTTCTAAGCTAAGCGATTATCTCGAAAATTGATGAGAAGGCGTTTATTATGAAATCTGTTGAAATACTTGAAAAATTATGTTTTACTATTTATCGATGAAAGTGCTTATTTTAAAAGGAAAATACCCAGAGCCTCATAAATTATTTTTTTTAGTTAAGTAAGTGTTACATTCATTTTTGGATAAAATATTGTCTATACTGAATCAGTAAGAATTTATTTTAAGTGCCAAAAACTCTTTCTTTATTTTTATATCATATGATTGATAGCATTAAAGGGATTTTCAGTGGATGCATAGAGGTATTAAACAGATATGATTTAATGTTATATTTTCGTATTATAAATTAGTTATGCTTCACTATGTTTGATTATTTAATATTTTCAGAAACAATTCAAATTATTTGAAATGTTTTCTTTATTTACCAATATTAATTCGTAGGAAATTACAAATAAAAATGCAAGGATTAAAAATGATATTTTTTAATAAGGAAAATAATACAAAATAATATTAGATATAAATTATAATACTTAAAAATGTATTTAAATGAAAAGCAGACATTTATACTTTATTTTTATAATTGCATTGCTTTCCAACAAGTAATTATGCAAATCTATTTAAGCAAATTTTAGCATTTCAGATAAAAATATTATGATTAAAATGAAATAATATATTTCTTCCTATTAGCATTTTAATATCCTTGTTTACAATTTTTCTCAACCTTTAAAATTATATGAGAATATTATAATTTTTGTTATTAATATAGAAGTTTTTGTTGAATATTACTCAGCATTAGTATCTTAATTAAAGGAAAGCATTATATTGCATAATCTTATGCACAAGTGAAAGTTGTTAAGAAGAGAAAAGGAAAATAATTTGCACTTAATATAATATATGCTAGAAAAATCTATGTGACTGAATAATTAAAATAAATATCTCGGAAACTAAAAGTACAATTACAAACCATTTCAATAAATCTTAATTCACTGAAATATAATGAAACTGAAATGAATTTCTTTTAAATATGCGAAAAAACTATGCTGACAAAGTTCTGATTCATCTTTATTAAAGATTTGCAAGACTGAAATGCATAATTCAAATTATTATATTCTTTGGAATCAAGAGATCTTACAATTATACTTAATTCTAACAGCTAAAATGTGTTAAAAATTTCAAATATTAATAATACACCGTTATATATGCAAATAAAAATAGTGTAATTGTTATATTTTGAGCAATTTATTTCAATCTAAGAAAACTATTTCATTCATTAATATGTAAACAAAATGCTGTTTTTATAGCAGGATTTTTCAATTCAGAATTAAAAATTAACTAAGTTAAATAGTATGAATTAAAAAAGTAAGGTGATGCTTTTTATTATTATATATAATAAAACTAAAAATATTGAAATCAAAATTTTTAAATATAAATTAATGTTTCTAATTAATTTTGTATTTTCGCGCTTCTGTTTATTTGGAATTGAGATCTAATTCATGTGATCAAATGTTATTACTCCTGCAACCACCGTTAAATTTATTTGGTGAAATTAATTGATATAACTATTTTTGTCATCATTAGATCAATAGAAAGTATTTAATATGTATATATATATATATATATATATATATATATATATATATATATATATATATATATATATATATATATATATATATATATATATATATATATATATATATATATATATATATATATATATATATATATATATATATATATATATATATATATATATTGACATTTTTATTTAAAACATTTATTTGAATTTATTTTTCAAAATGCTCACTATATGCATCGTAAATTTCATAGTTTTACCATCCGAATTGAAGTACTTATGTGAGTAATGTATTTAATTTTCTTTAAGTATAATAAATTTTATAAACAAATGTTAATTTATTTCTGCAACCTTGATACAAATTTTTTCTAAGAAAACAAAATTTGTTCATCATTTATTACACTCATTTTTTGTTTATTATAAATGCAATTAAGAAGGTTTTTTTTTTTGAGATTGAAAATTTGAAGATTATTTTTTAAAAAAAAATGTTTTCTTCAAATCATTATATTTTAATTTTATTATTTTTCTTAAATCAATGATTTCATATTCATTAAATTGAATGATGTTATTATTATGTGCACCAAAATTTATTTTCTCGTTTCCATTAAATATTAATTTGAATTTAATACAAGAAAATATAAAATATTCTATCAAGCTTTCATTGTCTTATTTCAATATTTTTTCTATTAAAATTTATTTTAATTTACTATTTCTACTAACTGACTAAAGTTCAAAGTGTGGAATCTCTAATTGTCTTTCGTTTTTATTCATATCCTTTTACTTTCTATGATTCAAAAGCTGTATTGTTAAATTCCTTTAGATTTTATAAATGTATGAAAAAATGCATATATATATATATATATATATATATATATATATATATATATATATATATATATATATATATATATATATATATATATATATATATATATATATATATATTGTAATCAACTGTATGCATAAGGACTTATAAACACAAACGTATATAGAAATTCTGCTTAAGCTACTTTGAAATTCGGTATGTTTCAATTATACCAACTGTGTTAATTATAATAACTTAGTTATTGCAAAAAAAATTAACACTATAATCCCTTTGGATCAAAAGATTATTTTAAACCAAGGGGATTATAGCGTTAAAACTTGGGATTTTTTATCACAATGAAATTTGTAATTTGTATTAAATTTTTCGCTGGAAAAAAAAATAATAATTCGAATAACCATATGACTTTTTGCATTATCGAATGGTTCAGAAAATATAGAAGGTTTTTGACTTTTAAGAACACTTTATGCAGCAGTACATATTATAAATTGATATGAAGAATATTTTCTAATATCCTTAAGTAAAATATTTACACATATGATATGATATTTTGTCTATTTATATTGCCATCAAGTCAACTTATTTATTTTCTATTGAGAAATTTTGTATATTTTTATGAAAATCTCTGCTTGAATCTTACATAAAAATTAAACAAGCTTGTTAATTTTCCTTTATATGATATGGTGTTTCTCATAATTTAATGATTTTTATGCGAGCCACTTGATTACAGATAGGGACTTCCTGGGTTCGAATCCCGGTTCAGGCATGGATGTACTTTCTCTCTCTGAATCCTGTCTTTGTCCTTTCCTTGTGTGTGAATTAGGTGTGAATGGTTGCCTACCCTAATAACAGGTCCCTATGGTATGCGTGTGTACTGAAGGAGTCGGACTCCAAACCAAGTACGGTTCAGTTGGAAAAGTGGTACAGCGCACTCCAATTTGTCAGCCTAGCTGGCACACAAAAACAGCAAAAATGATTTTTATGATATCATCATTGTTATAAAATTTTTCAATGAATAACATCTTATTTATTTCGCCACATTGTTATTTATATTACTGACACTTATTTTGATTTTATAAATGTTATAAAAGTGAAAATTATTTCAAGCAACCAATGCAAGATGTTATAAAATTTAATTTAACAGCTTGCTATCTCAGCCATGTACTTTTTAAATATTTCAAAATGTTGAAAGAGTGTTCTAGTCAGCAGCATGAAGCTTAATAACATATTTTTTATAAGTTGAAATGACTCTTTTTTTGATAAAATTTATTAGGCTGAATAGTAAATTTGTGAAGGAATAATTTTTTTCTGAAAATTTTATTTTATATTAATTACAAATATATAACATTATGTTATGTACTTCTAAGATTATTTAAATAACATTTTGAAACCAAAAAAAACCATGCAAATTCATAACACCCATGCAACATATTCAAATAAAAACATTAAAATCTACATTATTTTCATATTTATTAATTTTCATATATTCATTCTATTAATTTTGATAACGTTATTAAAATCCAACAATGCATTTATGCTACAAAAAGGAACGATTAACTATATTTCGGAATTAGTTCAATATATTGAACGTTTATTTTCCTGATAACTTCCTACATGATAAATGTTTATCTGCTGACTTTAAAGAATGAACAACTACTTTGTCCTTGAGAATTAACCACCGCCTAAAAATTCTCTATTTATTTTGGAACAGCCTCGTTTTTCGACACCACTTGTTATCTTGATCTTATTGCTTTTCCCAATATTTTTTCTCTTCAGTCGATTTGTTTTTGTTCTGGTGTGGACAATCCCAGCTCCTCCTGGAGAAAAAGTATTGTCCATGGAGCCCAAGGGAGCTCCTTCCCAACCACCTGGGGGCGATATACTTTCAGGAGCAACTAGGCTTGGTAAGACTTTCTATGGATCGAGCAATAGTTACCAGGAAATGATGAAAAGAAAGAGACCAATATAATCAGAATACGTTTTCATATAGCATTTAACGTCGTTCAGGGGTTTCTCTGTTTGCTTGCAAAGTACACAATTTTGTCGTCTTAATGAGAAAGTACTCATTTCTCTAAATTATCAGAAATGTGAATGATAATGCCGCAGATTTTCTCAATAAATAAGGAGGAATTTTTTTTAGACTATTTGTTAATAAATTTAAACATATCATTGAATGATATGTACTTATAGCTTTGTCATGCTTTTGAATTTGTTTTACTATTTTCCTCAGATATTCAATATTATGTTTTAAATTTGGAAGTTCTATTTGTATTTTTAATTTAACTATGATAAATTATTTTATATAATAAATATTTTAAAATTATAATTAATATTATCTTATGCATAGATAATACGCTATCTTTTCTCCTTAGGTAATGAAAAATGTTGCATTTCTTTTTTTGTGTGACAATGAATTTTATACTACCTATCATTTTTCTAAACACTCTGTATGCAATAGATTTGTGATAAAATGTTTCAGATTCTTTTATTTTACATTAGTTTAAAGATAGTAGCAAGAAATTTGTTTAAAATTACAATACGTCATTATAAAGAATCTTATTTTACCTTTAAAATCCAATTAATGAGTATTAAAATAGTAAATCGATTCATAATTATTAGCTGAAATCTGTGGTTCGTCAGATGTTTTATGAGCAAGTTTAGAGAAAAAGATTTTTAGAAGTGAATAAATATGGCCATTTTTTACATTAGAACTAACAAATAAGCATTGAAGGTTTAGAATCCTCGTTTTATATTATTAAAAATCTATTTTAACAATCTCTGAATAGAAATTACGTTAATTTGTTTTAGAGTTCTTTCTTAACAGAAATAACATACCTCTGGCAGTAGTATCATATATGTAATAATATTGTTTTAACTTATTTGATTCTTTTTAGAACATACTTTAAAATGTCAAAAAATAATTTTAAAAGTTTCTTATAATACAAAAGAAAATAATAATATTTCTCACAAACTCTTTTTGTGTAGTAGCACATATAATTTCCTTCAATAGCTTTGAAATTAGTATCTTAAAGTCTCTATCTCTCTCTCAATAAAGTGGGATAAACACAAGAACTTTAAGAATACCAGTATTGGATTGTGAAAGAGAAAAAGTGCTATAATGACGGTTAAATTCAGTTTTTTGTTTGTTGCCAAACATACAATTTATGCTTAATTGAAGCTCGTAAATTTTAATCTCTTTTCAGACTTTTAAATCTCACCATAGGAAATTTTTCTTAAGTTTGACTGTGATGATACAGATTATTATGAACTACTTCTCTAACACTCCTAGATTATTTGAGTAACGTTTTTAATTCTTCAATTTCTAAGAAAATTCTCATTAGATTTCATAAATGAAATATCAAATTTAGTTTTCTTAAAAATTTACACCTAATTTACTTTTCCAAAATTATTTTTAACTATCTAATATGTTTTCTAATGACCTAATTGTTGAAATAAGTTATAAACTTCAGATGAAAGTTTCACAATACCTACATATTCAAATGTATTTAAAATAAATTTTAATTTTAAGTTTGCAAAAAAAAAAATCATTGCTGTTAATAAAAGGTAAATTTGACATTTATAAACTTGCTAATTTCCTTTATTTCAGCTGATATTAATGATTTATTCTTTGACATCCCAATATCGCCTTATCTATATTCTTTTATTAGAAAATAATCATCTCCGGTAAATTATGTATTATCTTCAGCTTCTATTTAGCTTTTCTTTCTAGTTCTTAACTGACATCTTTTATCCAACTTCTGAAGCATAATCGCAAATTTCAAAGCATTTGAGTAGAATGCAAATCTCAAGAGAATTAACAATGTAAGTAAACGTTATACTTAATGAAAATAAATATTTTTGAATCGCTATAATAGAACATTAATGCAATACTTGCATTTATGTCATTCATTTTTACATTTCACATCGTTTTTTGCAGCCTAGAGAACGATTTGTCAATGGAACCTTGTTTACAGTTCATTTTTAAACTTTTCTCTTCAAAGTATTTTCATTTAGTGCTGTTTCTATCTGCATATAATATATGTTTCTCTTCTTAAGTAATTAAAATGTAGTCGGGAATACAAACTCTAGTTTAAAACACATTTTGTGACACAGTTTTTATTTTTTTTCCTTACCCATACAATTCTCCCATGTGTTTTGAAAATAGAATCCTGTCTTCTGACCCTTTTCCATCTATCACACTAATGATAGAAAAATATGCAAAAATTCCCCCTTTCTCCCCAAATTTTCTTTAATGCAATCAACTTTACTTCAAGCGTGTGGAAGTGTCATCTAAATTACGTTCCTCATGCAGGGGTTCACAGAGGGCGAGCATCTTATCAAATAATAGGGGCAACCGTCAGTAATTCATTTTTTAAATGCTGATCTCACGGTCTGATTAATTTTAATTACTTCAAAACTAGATTTTTACTCATGTCCATGTCAACAAAGGAGGAGCTTCAACTTTTTACTGACTTAGTGTGGAAGCACACTTATCTGAATTTAAAATTTTTTTGCGATGTTTTCATCGATCATTAAATGTGAAAAAAATTATCTCTAAGTCTAATAATTATGTGTTAAAATGGATTCAAATTTATATTTTTAAAACGAAAGTCATATTTTTATTTTAAAAAACTGTATTGATGAAAAACTCGCAAATAAGGTTTTCATTGATTTTCCTTCATAGATTTTAAATGAAGTTTATTTCTAAAACGTTATTAGTTAATTAGTTAAAAAAAATTCCTTTCATTTTTCAATTCATGATGAAATATATTTTCTTACAGTAACTAACAAATGTGATTATATAAACGTAGTGGCATCCATGACAAACAGACATTGGGGAATTAAATGTAGAAAATGATTTGATAATAAAAATGGCTGATAAAGAAACAATGTTAAATTAATGTTGATGATGTTCTATGGTCAACATTTTTCCAAGTGAGTTATCAGTTAGTGCTTTTTGTAGCCTAGAGGCGTCGTAGTCAGCCTTGTAAGTGGAAAGTCCATCCCTTGACTCTAGATAATGTTGAGCAGTGGAAGACAGATGTTGCCTTTTTATTCGCACAACCTAATAGACGTGTCTATGTTTATCAGTCAGGACGTTTTGCAGACTCTCCCCCTTGTAAAATACGTAAGTACATGTGCCACTTTTAGCGAATATTGCTCTCAGAATGCAAACATGCATTAGACACATAAGAAAGCCTGCAATTAGTTTCCAGGTGTTATATCTTTACACATTTCAGTTAAAAGTGAGGATTACCTGTTCTAATTACATGCATATCTAAATTCTTTGCATCTATCGAAAACAAGGCATTTGGAATTTTATGTTTTCACGGTTGCTTCAAATGAAAATAACCCACCATCTTTGAAACTACCTCACAATCCGCCTCCTTTGAAAATACTTTATAGCGCACCATCTCTGAAAATACCTCATATGAGGCCAAGAACCACTGTGGATGTTCAAGTTTTTTACAAAAGTTTTTAGTTTTACGATTGTCCAAAAAATATTCTATTAAAATATAAAATTGAAGATTAATGGGACCATAATCCAAACTAACACAAACATTTGTATCAGGGGTAGGTGTCATATCCAAGACAAATTGCATTACTGATCTCACTTATCAAAAAAGGTGAAATTACATTAAAAAGTTTGAAATATGTAAATGCATATTGTTTACTTTTCAGAATTTATATTATTTTAATTATATATTTGAATTTAACATTAAAAGAAAACCATTCTAAAATTATATATATATATATATATATATATATATATATGTGTGTGTGTGTGTGTGTGTGTTTATATATAAAATTCGCAAAATAAAAATCATGTGTATTAATTCAACATTATGTATTAAATTAAATAAAAAAAAATAGAATTTATCTTATATAAACACTAAATTGTCTGTTGTTAATAATATTAAGAATCTCTGTCCTCCATAATCATGAATAAACTATTGAATTTTGTTGCATAGTGCCTAAAATGAATGGTGTGAAGCTATCATAAACAATGTTGCTCTGGATCATCTATTTTGATGGAAAGAATGCCACCTTCAGCGATCCATGAAATTTAGCATTTCTTGTCATATATCAAGCTTGTTTTTTTTCCTATAAAGCTGCAGAATTCCTTAAAGTGAGCTTTATTATTCTGAAAAGCTCATAGACTTTCTATATTAACATACTTATTTCGATTTTAATGTATTTTTACCTGAAAGTTTCAATAATTTTTATTTTCTAATTTAATATAATTTAATAAATCTCAACCAATATTTATGCTTGCTTTCTAATAATCTATTATAAATTTTGTTATTCATACTATTATAAGGAAAACTTAGAACCAAGACATATTTATGTATAAAATTTTAAAAAAAAATATCATTTTATATTTGCTTTTATAATTTTTTCTAGCTTCCGGTTTTACTAATCATTATATTACATATTAATAAATATATATATATATATATATATATATATATATATATATATATATATATATATATATATATAAATATATATATATATATATATATACTATATTTACATAAATATTAAGAATTTGACTATCTATAGTTTTGTAATTTATATTATTTTAACAAAACTGTTTTTAACCATGTAAGGAAAATTTTCTTAATTGCAGCTTAACAATGAATGAAAGCAATTTTCTAAAGAATATTAAATCGGATTTGCATCTTAAATGTTGGAATTTATTAAAACTAATTATGCATCATCTCATGACTAATTAACGATCTTGCCTTCAGTTTAACAGTTCGTTGGTTTGAATCTCACCTTATGCATGATTGTTTGTAGTGGTTCGGAATCCACTTTAAACCGTAGGTACCGGTCTAATTAGCCCTCGTGTGCAAAAAATGACCGTTGAGCGACAAACAAACAAAACCAAACCATGACCAATTAAATTAAATATTCCACATATTTGTTTGAAATCACAAAAGTGTTAAATATTCACTAATTATTAACTTTTATTTCATTTTTAAAGTTTTGGAAATAAAATAATATAAAAAAATAAAGAAATTTTATAAGTAAAAGAAGCATGATTAAAAGAAAGCTTTAAAAATTTATTTTTTGGAAAACTATTGTATGTAAATTTTACCAACTAATCATTCGCAATTCAAAATTTATTAAATGTTTATTTTATTCTCATTAAAGATTTAAGCTATTTAATCATGCATTTTCATTCATGTTAAGTTTCTTTTATCATGTTAAATATATATTCTATAATAAAATAAATTTTATTTTAGAATAATTTTCTTTATTAGTTCTTAAAAGCAGGATTTAGTTTCAAGCACATTTTCTATTTATAACCATGACCATATTATCAGTTATATTTTGAAAGCCAACTCTGAATGAGTTTCTTTAGAAATCTATTGAAAAACCAATTATAAGATTTATTTTATAAATTTGTTATTCAGCATTCATTTTTATAAAATTATTATTTTATAACAGGCAAACGTTAACTTAGTTTTAAGGAGCAATAACATTATTGTTAATTGCTCCATTGTTATAATATTCCCCATGCAGAAGATGTGCTTTTCACACATACATTAAACCTCATGAGGGTTGAGTAATCAAGTTTTTGTTAAAAATGAACTAAAAATTTCAAAATATTTTTCTATGGAAAATAAGTACGCTATTCAATTGTTGAATTATATTTTTTAAATTAATGCTTAAGAATATTGTAATTTAAACTGATTAAGAATTATTTTTAATTTTTTAGATAAAACATTTTAATTTAATGTTCAAGGATAAAACATTTGTTTAATCGTAAAAGCAGAATCCCGTGCTTCTATTACGAATTCTAATTCAACATACACATAATATTCTGTGCACATAATATTCTAATACATATAATTGTACATAATATTCTGTGCAATAAATTTCAGTTTTATTATCCTTTGGTTTTGGACACATATCAATTCGGCTTTTGTCGGTTTCTGGAATTTCTTTTAGATATTGAATCCGTACTGGTCCACATGAATAGGCTTCTTTAATTTTCTGACAGAATTCTTTAAGAGGCTTTGCATAGTTTTTGTCTTCATATGTGACGCTATTAGATTTAAAATTTAATTATTAATAATTCTTTATGTCTATATTGCATTTGAGGATTCTTTCTTAACATTAGAAAACTCTGGTATTTATTTCTTTGATGTTCAAATCGCAATAAAAACAGCCATGACGCATCTTTTGGTTTTAGTGATATGTGTGTAGAATATGATATAGACACTGTATCTTTACTTTTTCTGTTGCATCATAAAAGAGCAACATATCTGGTGTTTTCTAATCAAACTCATCAATAACCAAGTTTTGAGAGGATTTCCTATTTTGATATGGCTTTCCGTTATTTGAAAAAGTTTGATTTTTTTTCACAAAAATGTTTTATCCTTGTTCAGATTCTTAATCCTTTCCCACTCTCTACTTAAATTTACCAATACTATCAAAAGAATTGCATGTTCCATACTGTAGTTTATTCTCAGCTTGTTAATAATTATCTTCTGCAGAAGATTATGCTTCATCAACTAGAGTTCCCAACATTCTATATCTTTTTCATAAACAAACATTCTATATAACAAACAAACAATCAACAAACATTCTATATCTTTTTCATACTTAATTAAAATATGTTTGCACATCATTGTTAAGAAATAAAACAAACAAATGCCCAAAACACTCTGGAGCACGAAAATGAGCTGCTTTTGGAAGGAATTTGAAACGATATTTATCGCATGGCACAGGGTTACCTCTATACCATTTGAATACCAAGAAATAATCACTTCAAAGGAAGGAATTAAGAGCAGGTGAAAAATTACGGTTACCATATCAAGGGGAATGTCAAACGAGGGAATACTCAAAAGACAATTGATTACAAATAGTTTTCCCAGACTTGTTGATTTTCCAAGCTCTGTGCCCTACGTGCCTTCCAACGTATTAAGCACATGTTATTGTGAGGTACAGAAATGTTTACTCTTATTTTACACTATATTAGATATGTTATTAAAGGTTTTTTCCATGAAACATTTAATTTAATGAAAAGTAAATTAAGAATATCTTAAGTCTAATATGCCAAAATGGATTTCAACTCAGTTATTCATTTCTATGCAAAATGTTGAAATTAAAATTTATGATGGTAATCTTTGTCGAAGAGATGTTTAATACTCAGTTTATGAAAATTATTCCAAACTACGCCGTCTTTGGGCATTTAAAACAACAGTAGTTATCATTTTAGAAAAAAAAACACTCAAGAAAATTATGTTTTTCCATCACAAACTGGCTATAATGAAAATTGTTCGAAATACAATGCAAATGATGATATGGAGCTGTTCGAATATGGAAAACATAATAATTTTAATCATAAAGAAAAGCTCCATAGCTCAGATGCTTAGAACACATTGATGCTGTATCATTCAAACACATTGTGTCGATTGCGAAGAAAGTATTTAGCACAAATTTGAATTTTAAAAAGGCTAAAATACAGGATGTTTTGTTTATCAAATAATAAATATTGAAAAACATAAGGATTATTTATATATTCTCTGAAAAATATAGATCATCGTAGGAAAATATTCTGCAAATTATTTTTAACAGATAAAAGTTAACTATATTTAAAGGACTGCACAATAAATTAATCTTATATTATCCTCCAAAAAGGAAAAACATACTAAAACATATTTCAAAATTTATAGAATATTTTTTTTCACAAAAACATGTATGATTGTTGCTAGTTTGAAAGGAAATAAAAAAATTAAGGAAGAAAGAAAGATTTTAGGAACAAACCCCGAATATGAGAAAAATATATCTTTACCAACTTTTCATTACCAACAGGATTTTAAACCTGAATCCCATTTACACTGCTTCCCACCACAATTAAGTTACATAATTGATATGTATCTCTGATTCATTAAGCCCACTATTAATTTCCTTAAAATATAGAACAAGAAACGTGCATTTAAGTTATCACATTCATTCTAATATTTGTTAAGTTTCTCGATGTATCATTCATAGAATTTTACTTTTTTAATCCTTTTAAATGGGCTCTGCTTACATATTAACTAGAAACATTCAATACTAAAGGGAAAAACACTTTTAGAAATAAGGAAAAATGATAATTGTTAGAGAAATTAAAGAAAGAAAGAGGATTAGGAATAAAAATTATTAGATTAAACACTTTAAACCACACATTATATTTAAGATTACCAATTGCGAAACAGTACATTCTTAAAAACTATATTAATTTTTTAAAAGCTGCAATATTCTGAGTATTCTGTTTTGTCCTGGTCATTGTGAAAATATGATGCATTTTGAAATTTATGAAAAAAAAATACTCAATCATAAAGGTTATATTTTAAAATATATGTTGTTTTTATTATATCAGTTTGTGTTTGTTACTGTTATTTCATACATTTTCCTAAAAATACATAAATAAGTTTGTCAATTAAACGAAATTGCTCATTTGCTTATTAAAATTATATAATTAAAAAAACTATAATCTTTATGAAATACTCAAATATTAGGATAAGAATTATTTCAATTCGATCACTTTTACTGAGTTGTTTATATCACTATTTTTGTCAAAATTTTTTCAAAGACGATCATGAATTATTTTTCATGATCTTCAATTCTACGATTTATTTTTTAAGTAATTACTTTTTAAAATTCTCTAAAAATGCAAATATATGTAACTTTAATTCATGTTAAAGGAGACGAAATTATAGCAAAACAATTCATAATAATATCTATAAAGCAGTGATTAGTATATTAATATTTTTAGAATTTAAAATCTTCCATATAGATGTTGTTTATACAGCTAATGATAGGTTTTTAAATAATTTTGGTATTATTAAAAATGAATAATTTAAATTTTGAAATTTTGATAATCTCGGAGAGAAAAATGTTCTCAGTTAATAATAAATGAAATAAATGTAAGCAATTATTATGAACAGAAAACAGTTGAAATTTAAATTTTAGAATGTTGATCCTTTTATCACAGTTATAATTTGTAATGTCTCTGTGTGTACTGTTTCGAAATTCATATTTTCTTATTTCAGATTGTGCAATATATATTGCCTACATTGCACAGTATATATACAAGAAATAAAATCAAATATTGTAAAATTGGTTAGATAGTGTATTTAGTGAGAAAAATGTTCTTAGTTAAACTTCATTTTATATACATTTTAAGCATATTCTATGAGAAATGGATTAATACCATTAAGGTACATTATCTTGTGCATAATTTACCGAAACTTATTTCATCATAAAAAAAAATGAATCACACATGTTTTGAAATAGAAAATAAGCTTCAAAATATATTAATAGATTCCCACTAGGAAAATAAAGATTAAGAAGATAAGATTTTGAATCTTATTATTTAAAGGAACGTTTTATCAACAGGACATGATTTGAATGCCCTCAAATGCTACTTATTGCTTCATGAATGGACATGAAGTGCACAAATAGGAATCTATCCCACTTTAATGATTTATGAAGACTCTTGTGAGTTTGGGTTCCGTCTTGCAGACAGGTCTGTTGGACACCGATAAAAAGACCGAATTTGATATAGATGGTGAAAAGGGTGAAAAAACACCTCCTCAGATAAGAATACCTCCTTTTTGTCCATCCCATTGCAACCTTCTTCCAACATTTTGCCCATCAATCATTTTTGATGTATGAGTTAAGAAGATAAAAGGAAGCCACGGCCTTTTTGTAAAGCCTTTTTACTCAAAATACATGCCTCAGAAATTCAAGTATCGAATTTTAGCACAACGGAGCCTTTCTATCAGCGAATCAGGAGAAAACTGGGACCATCTTAGGTTGTCATGTTTTATATATAACCTTCTCCCTTAAACTCTTCTCTCTATAAAATGTCATATTTACTTGCCACCCCAGCTAGGTCGCATAAATTTTAGATGCTTCTTAAGTCCATATGGCGTTACATAAAAACTCTTTTCAGACAGGATTTGGCTTTTACGTAAAGTGTTATTAACCAATCAGTTGAAGTTCAGGGAGAAGTTTTTTTCCATCAAAGGATTAAGAAGCTCTTAAGATTTTCTTGATTTAATGATCTGTAACTTAATCTATTATAGCGAGTTCTTTTTATGGTACAGCTAAATTAATATGCAGCTCAATTAATTAAGGAAATTTGACACAAAAAATTACTTTGAAGATTATTAACTTCTATACTTTTGGAAATTATTTTATTAAAGTAAAAAATATTGGAGTAAAATATTACCAACATAAATATATTCTTTTAAAATTCAAAATGAAGAATAAACGTACTGAAATAATTATGTAAGAATAGACTCAGTATTAATTATACTATTATTTTTATAAAATGTATGTCATGAATTATATTTCTAATAAATAGCCTTGTTTAATATATGTTTTGTAAAGTATTTTATAAGATTTTGTCATAAATTTTGAAATGAAGATACTTATACAAAATTAAAATTATAAACCGTTAATTAATGATTCACTCTTTTTAATGGATAATTATTATATTTTCAATTTAATTATAGAAATCAGTAAAATATATTTTTAAATCAGTCAATTTTATATTTATTTTTCGATTAGTGTAAAATTCAACTTAGTATTATACATGAAAAAGAAACTCATACTCCTAAATATGGTTTGTATTTTAGGGTGTATTAATTAATATTAATTTTCATGCTTTGTTATATTCGTCATTAACAAGTAAAACCTTCTGTGTCAATATATTGCGATACAGATTTGTACCCATATATTCGATACAGATTTAAAATAAAATCTTTTTTTTTCTAGAATTTATTCTCAGAACATTTATTTAGGTATTTCATTCAGTCAAAAGCATTTCAAAATATCTATCTATTTTTAATAATTTTTTAAAATTTTACTTTCTTAAAATAGTTTCTTCAAGCATTGTAAAAAATTATCAATCTGTAAAATGAAAATAAGTTCCTTATATTTCTTTGTAATAATTTAAACTAATTTCTTAATGATTAAATTAATATAGTAGACCATTTGTAAGTTTTAAAATAAATTAATTCAATTAGATATTACTGCATTTTCATGATAGTACACACTGTTACATGATTCAGGTTTTTTAAAACTGAACTGATATTATTAAGGATTTATGTAATGACATTCAGTTTTGAAATATAACTTGTAATATTAATATAAAATTATGAACTTCAAAATATAGAATAATGTTAGTTTTGTTATATCTCAAATATATATATATATATATATATATATATATATATATATATATATATATATATATATATTTACATGTTTTAATATGCATAATTCAGTAGAACTTTCTTTACTAAAATTGTATATTATAACTGTTTCAATAGCAAAATAAATAAAAGCTTATGATTCTTATTAATTGAGCACTAACATAGAAAAAATAGCTAAGCAGAACATATTACCTTATTTATTCATCAAATATATTAAAACAACAATATATATTATTTCTTAATGAATTAAACATTTTTGTAATTCTTACACTTCAACGTAATTACAAATAATTAAAAAAATTTGCATAGATATTTTAAAATTTCTTGATATTTGAACTTCTAAAACTTAAATATAATGATTTTCTGCATTTAAATTTGAGTAATTTGTAATTTACGTGCAAAACAATTTACTCATTAGACGTACCAAATTCCTTTCTATTTTATTTGAGATTCTTATCTGAATAAATAAATAATAAATTGAAATCAAATGCTGAATACATCATTAATTTAGCTTGTTTTTTTACAAAAATACATTGAGATATGTTGTTTTACTTTAAGGCATTTCCATATTAAAGGAGTAAATTTGAAATATGGTGTAATTAAGCACTTCAAAACAAGTTTTTCCAAAATAAAACTACAGTTAAATAAGCATAGCATTTTTAACATTTAGATTACTATGAAAGCAGCAAGTGAAAGCAATGATGTAAAATTAAAAATACTTCGTCCTTCTAACTTAAACAGAAAGTCAAATAAGTAAATATCTGAATACCACTTGAATTTATTATATATAATAATAATGAGTTTCCTGACTGAGCCCATTAACGAACTCAAGATCAAAATTAACCATTAAGTTAACGTTCATAAAGCGTTCTTTATATGGAACTTAACATTGCTAAATTCGTGTTATATTATAATTTCAAATTTATAAAAATGATGATAACTCACTTAAAGAGCAATAATTAGATTTTTTTAAGAGATATAATAAGTATAATACTAAAAGAAAAATCCCACGATATTCGCTAGCGAATATAAATATAATTAAGAAATATTTTTCAAAATTGTATGTTTGATAAAACATCAAAAGCCGCAGGAAATTGTTCAAAATTTAATTTATTTCTCAAACTACTTTAAAGAAAATATGTCAGTTCTTAATCCTTCAACTTCAAAGCTTCAGAATCTATCAAGTCGCAACTATAGAAAAGGACGCAATAGAGTGTTTCTGTAATGCCTTCCTAATTAAATTTAGGGAATCTCTGAAAATTTAACATCTAAATACTTATGAATGAACTAGGACATTCCCTGGGAAACAGAAGATTCTTAAACTTAAACCTTAATTAAGAAATTTTCCCTCAACGGGAAGCCATGAAAGGAAATGTGAAAAGAAAGACTAATATTGTTTCGCCTCTTTTTTTTGCTGATTAAAAAGCAAAAGAATGAATAAAAGAAAGACACTATGTTTTTAGCAAAGTCGAAAGTTTCGAATTGCATTAATTTAAAAAAGACTAAATTTTTTCTGATAGTAAATAATCGTGATATAATAAAGAATAATGGGATAAAATAAATACACAATTTATTACTGATTTCTTTTAAATAAATAGAAGATTATCTCTCTTTCTTTAAAAAAGTAATGTTGTTTTAATTAATAATTACATGAAAGTGAAAGAGATCATAAAACATGGTTGGAAAGACTGTTTCCATTTATGAAGAAACAAAAATAATTAATTTTTAATGGGAAATGCAAAATAATACACGATATTTGTGATTTTCTTTATTTTTCAAACTTAATAAAAAATATTGATATCATTATACGATAATATTCTTGGCTTGTGTTTGTTAATGATATTGATGTGATTACTTGACATAATGTGCGGCACGGTAGCTTCTTTTATCAAAATTCAATAACACAAAAAGTAGTAATGATAAAATGTTGGCGTGGTCTCGTTTCAGAGAAGAAATCAGATGTTGTGTAAGATTGTGGTTCAGTTACCATCATGCATTTGTCGTAGAAGAATATTCTAGGCGATGTCTTGTTTCAATGAGAAATTATTTGGAATAGCCAGCGTGTTCTCCCGATTCTGTCCTATGAAATTTCTTTTTGTGGGGGTGTTCAATGTAAGGAATCATTCAAAGAAAATCGGTAAAATACCTGCCAATGGGCAAGAGAAAGTGATGAGATGAGAGCAGCATTCGGTTTACTTAGAGTATCGTCAATGGCAAGCATCAAGCATCACATTCCCAATATGATATTTATAACTATGCAAACTAAAATTTTAAATGTGTAAATTTTGTATGCAAATATATATATATATATATATATATATATATATATATATATATATATATATATATATATATATATATATATATATATATATATATATATATATATATATATATATATCCTTAATATGCGCACGTTTTGAGTTATTGCAATACAAAATAAGGAAGTTATTTCCCCGCACAATGCATATTCTGCCAATATAAGTGTTCTGGTTTATAATTTCCAAGGTTGTCTTCTACTTTGGAGAATTTTAAGAAAATTTCATTTTAAAAACAAAAGATTTTTCTGCCTAAAAAAAATTAAATAAAATATTACTTACATTTTTGTTTCATAAACATATTAGTTATTGACTAATAAGCAGATGTTAAGAATAGATAGTTAATGGATAATTAATAGATTTTCATGAACTTATAATGCCGCATCTTTATGGTTTCGAATCATTTATCTCATGACGAATGATTCGAATGCCTTTTTTTACGAATTGGTTATTCATAACTCAAGCAAATTAATAGGAGGCAACTATTTTGTGCTCTAAAGTTTTATTGTGATAGTGAAAACGAAATATAAATATTAAAATTGCAAATATCTGAAAGAAAATTTTCGTTTACAATTTTCATTTAAATGATAAAATTTGATATTACCAGATATTTAGTTGAAACACACGTATTTATTGGTATATGGAATAAGATTTGAAGTATATTTAAATATGCAAGTAATTTTATCATTCATCATTCATGGCGCGCCAACCCACGATGGGCCACCTGAACAAGTTTCTTCCAACCACCTCTACTGGCAGCTAAATTCCAAGGACCCTACAGTCTTTTTGGACTGCATCCACCCATCTCAGATTTGGTCTTCCTCTTCTTCTTACGCTGATGGGTTTTACAAAAAAAATCCCTTAGTGTTTTATTATTCTTTATTCTAATAACATGTTCAACCCAATTGAGACTGCTTACTTTAATGTGGTGCATAATATCTGGCTCCTTGTACACTAGATAGATTTCTGTATTGTATCTTCTGCGCCAGATACCGTTTTCCTTCGTACCTCCAAAGATACTTCTTAAAAACCTGCGTTCAAGTATGCCCAAGTAATTGTATAGCCCTCTAAAATGTTTGGCATCAATAATTATTATTTAAAACGTCCTGAAATACATCAAATTCATAGAATAATATTAGGTCTCTAATCTGCGATATTATTTTAAAATGAAAAGTCGAAAAAGCAACTTCAACTTCGTTTGGAAGATTGAATCCCATTAAAAATCTTAAGGTTACCCCCACACATTCTGTATATGCTATATACTCGTATATGTTTTACGCTTCCTCCTATAGCATTAATGCGTTTTATTTATTTTGGTAATGATTTGTAATCTCATAGCAAATAGTATCGTCAGATGCCGAAATATTATCCTAGACGGTGAAAGATTATATATTCTCAGATACCATGTTTAATTACATATTGTTTATTTTGACTGTAACTTTCTCATGTTGTCTCCATAATGACAAATATCTGGTAGTTTTCAAAATTTAGATCTTTTTCATTGCTATATTCATTTGCTTTGCTTGATAAATTATTGTATTTTTAAAGACCCCATACTTGTCTTATCTTTTGTATTTTACTGCTGAAACCTAGAAAATTGTAGAGAGGAAATAGTTATAAAAATACAGTTTTTATTGTTATGTCATATCTGTAACCAGTTTTTTTTAAGTAAGGTATACATAAAAGGAAGTTAAATTAAAATAAAAAAAAGTTAAATTAAAATAAGGTATTATTATATCTTTATCTTAAAAATATTTTTAAATGCTTAAAAAATCTTCAAAATTATTCTTTAAGAAGAAGCCAGTGTATCTTATTAAATCGACTTGTTCAATAAACTTGTGTATATAAAATATTACTTTTCTATTTCAGTAATATATAAGCATTATCAAGTTATCTATATCTTATGTATTTTTTGTATATAATTTTAAATATCTATCATTGTTTTCTTATTTTATAAAAATAATATTAATAAATACATTTAACTTACTTTATTTTAAAATAATGTATATATAAATGCAGCTCTTACCCTTTACCTCACACAGTCAGTCCCCTCGAATGACATCAACGTATACTCGAAGTGAAAATCTTCTCTGGATGTCATTAAAGGAGGTAAAACAAGAATCAACGTGTTTCTGTCGTTGCCCAAGACATCAACGTGTTTCTGTCTACCATAGTAGCAAGGGAGAAAACCTGCTCCATCCAATGGGTTCCTGATTATGTTAACATCCTGAGAAATGAACAGGTGGACTCCCTCGCCAAGGAGGCTAGAAATATCAATCTCCCTCCCACGACTACTACTTGCTTCGATGCAAACGCCGTTGCAAGGCATCAACTTTGCGGGGGACAAAGGAAAAATGTTGCCTACCAGAGCTTAATCCTGACCGTGGTATCACCTCTACCATCAGCAGAATGCGGACAAGAAGGGTATGAAATTCATGCCAGACGGATCTTGAATACACTCAAAATGCTGACACTGCGCAGGAGTTGCATTAGATCCGAGGCATCTCTGTTGCCTCGACCCTCTTCAGCATCGACCCCTACTGCTGCATTGACACACTCTATACTAAAACAGCTGAAGATGTGACCAGGGTAGTGCTCCATCCCTTTGGTCCCATAAGACTTGTATTTTTTTACTTTTTTTCTTTTTTGGTTCTTCTCTTTGCACTTGTCACACGACAACAACAAAAAAATGCATAAGAGAATTTTATTAATTAAATGCGTATTCTCTATATAGCTTAATAGGATATTCATGTAATGTTAAGGATGAATTAATAACATATTTATGATTGCAAATCGTTTCAAGAAATTTAATTAAAAATTATTTTTCAGTAGATAATTTCACAAATAATTTTGCATAATAAGCACTTAAAAGTTTTGAAATCCATATTACTTTAATAATAAAACTGCAAGGATTTTAATAAAACTTTCATATTGATCTTTATCGATGAATTAAGTACAGAAAAGGAACTATTGAATTAAATGATGTAAAATTCCCTAAAACAACCAAATGGCATGAGTCAATCCAATTTAGTGTGTAATTTCAAGGGAATTGAGAGATATATCTAACTAAATCACACACAAAAATGATTGCTGCAAAAAACATATTTTTGGTAAATAACATTGGCTTAGGAATAATTGTTTTCCCCTTTTATAATCACGAATGGATTTCAGTATGGGAATGAACATAATGTGAACGATGCAACTGAAAGTAAATTTTGATGAATCAATAATTTGTACTTTAACCTACAAGGCAAAAAAAGAAGACAGCTTACAAAAATCAAGAAGAAAACACATAATTTAAGTGGGAGAAAATCAATATTCCCTTCTCCAGCTCGTTCATTCTTTCATTTCAAATTGTGTGAAACGAAGACAAAATGAATTACTCTAAACGTCGCAATTTCGCTTATTTTATTGCTTACAATTCAGTCCATTTCCTGATATACTTCTGAAAAAAGAGTATAAAATCAAAAGAAGGAAGTAACCTGGATGATTACATGAATCACTGAAGAAAAATTTGTACCACTGATGCGAGAAAGGAATGATTGAAAAGAATAAAAATCTTTCGAATTGTTATGTTCGATTTTTATCTTTTCCCTGATGCATTTCTCTGAAGGTGAAGAAATGACTGGCCCTTTAATTATTGGTTCTTCAACTTTAGAAGTTTCAAACTGTCTCTTTGTGAAACTGTTAACTGCAAAAATAGGTAGTGGCTCTAATTGATTAATGAATTTCTTCAAAAGAATTATTATTATTCTCCTCCAAATGGATTATTTATAAATAATGCATTCTGTATTTTAATGTTTTTTTCTCTTTTATTTAGGTTAATATTCATCAAGAAAAAATAACTCAAAATGAGGAAGAAAAATAATGTATTTCTTCCTTATTTTAGGAGAAATTTTATTCGAAGTATTACCACTTTACAGGTACAAAATCTTTAAGTAACTTCATACATATTTTCTTTTTTTAGACAAATGTTATGATAATTAATTTCGTTACAGTAAATTATTATATCAATTTATTTTTAGAAATGTATATTTAAAGTGATCAACTAATTCTGAAACTATTGTAGCCGTTTACGGTTTTGAGAAATAGTTGTATGTTGTCAATGGAAGCCTAATAATTATAAATTTAAATTGATATTAGAAATCCAAATTTTTAGTTTAGCGAAAATATTTGAAATATTTATCCATTACTGAAATTATAAAAATACTTTTAGTGTTTTAAGAAATTTTATATTTTATGTAACTTAATTTACCCCTATTAGATTATCATTAATTTTATGATTAAGTAGTTCTCTAAAGTGAAGATTGGAAAAATAGTGATTGGTATTCTTCTGGTAACGATTGTCTGGTCTATTGGTGCGATAAAATTTTGTTTAATATTTTTTTCTATAATGTAATTTGGTATGAAATGGAAAAAAAGTGCACTTCCTGTCTTATGTTGCATTTCCCAGCATCAAAATATGCATATCTGTTCGCGTGCCATAAGCAACAGAATCTGTATTAAAGATCGGAGTGCTATCAAAACCGCTTGGATTTTTTCTGTAATCTATTTTGCGCTGCACATTAAACAAATTTTATACTTGAAATATGATTGTACAAGATAATAATAAAAATGATTCAATGCTATTCTGTTTCTGATTTTGAAAAGACAGATCAAGAATTTCATTATATCTGTTATTACCTAAAAGTCACATCACAGTAATGAATTTTAGGCTACCACAATCAATGGTTAAGCAAAACAGTAAACTACAGTACAGTTTGATCAATCTTTATTCATAATTCATAATATCATATTGATCATTTTTATTCATAAATTACCTAAAAGTCACATCACAGTCATGAATTTTAGGCTACCACAATTAATGACTTTTCCTGCATATAGAATGCATGAGATAAGTTTTAAGAAAATATAACCAAGTATGATTAAAAAATGAAGAATCCCTGATCATCACTAGTGCAATAATAATCATTTACATATTCAAAAATTCTGATTTCTGCACGAAACTTGACATTTTTTCATGCATTTTTTTTGATGGAAAATAATTTTAAGGGTCATTAGTTTTGAACAAAATTATGGGCCCATATTTATTATGCATTTTTGTTATGGATGTAATGTAATAGTTTCCTAAAATTTCAATAAGCAATACTTAAGTACTCATATTCTATAAGTGCATGTAAACAATGAGTTGAAAGAGTAAATATAAATGTGTTCTTACGGACGCAAAATGTGACCATTGAAAATTGCTAAGCATATTCTGTTGTAATATGTTTGCTAAAATTTTCATTGCATCTACAATTATTTCTTCAAAGACCATAATTGAGGATATTAATTCCCAAAAGAGAAATTTTGAAATTGTCCAGTTTCAGAATAAAGATGAAGTTAATTGTTGAAAATTTACTCTTCATACAACTGCAGTTCGTATTAAAATTTACCGTAATAAAACAGATGCTTTTCAATATTTCGATTTTTTCATTATCTTGATAGTACGTTTATTAATAAAACACTTATTCCTGTCAATAATTTTTTGTTAATACAGCTGATATTTTAAAAAAAAAACTTTAAATATTTATTACAGTTGAAAATGATTACTTTATTCTTTAAGATTTCTGACGTGTTTCAATTTGTAATGAAAAATAAGAATTCTTTAATTCAAGTAAATTTTCAAGGCTAGACAAAAACCAAAACAAAAATCTTTTATAAATTAATTATTAAGTTAATCCCTGAAAGCAAACATTTATTTTATGTGTGAATTAATTAGGGTAATTTTTTATTACTTTGCACTGTCTCAGCAATCTAGGAAAATTAATTAAGAAAAATATATAATAAATATAAAAATAAATTTTTTTTGCATAAAAAAATCCTATTATGCAATAGATCATTAAATACACTTTTACTTTACTCTCAGATATTTTTTGATGCAGATTTAAGTACAGACAACGCAGATATCCTTTTTTACGTTGATTTAAGTTTTGCAATTCATTACTTTCTAAATTTCTTCGTTATATTTTTTCCATTAAGGATTTTTTTAAATTTATCAATGTATTACCTCAGACGAATTTTCAGTCAATGTATTATATAGTTTTAATATTTCATTAATTACTATTCAAATTAACTATTATTATTTAACTTTGTTTTGAAAATATTATATATATATGTATATATATATATACAACATATATAATTGTATATATATACACACACATATACATTGTTATCGTTTAAATAACCTAAATTTCCATTTTTTAAAAACTAATCGAAATTAAAAATTAAATAAAATCTACTTTCCTTGTCTTTATTTTCAATTCCATAATTTAAAACAATAATCCTTATTTTTTTAAAAAAAAATTTAGAATCTAAATTTATACTTACATGATATCAATATTTTGTACTTAAATTCCCAAAATCAGGAATATAATATAATATAAACTATTTCATTAATGATGCATTAAAATCAATTCACCCTTATTTTAGACTTAATATAAAAAATTAGGGTCATAATCTCAACCTTACAAGATCGACATGAAAATTTTAAAGGTCAAAGAGGGCAAACATTTCTCACTTCGAACAGTGGTCCTGTCAACAGCAGGAGCCTGCATCTCATGAAATTTTATCAAGACGACCAGTTTGTGGCTGTCAACTCTTGTACCAAATTCTCCTACTGCTTGTCCATGGTCGTTTCATCAAAACTGGATCAATAAGGAGCTTTGGAGACCCAATATTCCCTTCCGAGTTTACACACATCCAATAATACTGATGTGTAATCAGAATTTCATCTAGGAATCTTTCACTCTGGAGGATCTGGCGCTTTCATCTGTACTGAATGCCACTAAGTGTTTTGGTAGAAGTTGAATTACTATCCACTAGCAGATTACAAATTACCAATTGAATATTTCATGAATGGAATAAATATTTTATTTTATAGTCCTTTCAATCTTGCATGCTGATAAAAGTTACTCAAAAACCAATGCAGTTTTCAATTAAAATACTGCAGATCTGAATATTTGAAATCATGATAAATTGACTAACTAAAAAAAGACGTTTTTAATTTATTTGAATATAATAAAGATATAAGTATAAACTAAGTTATTATAATGAACACTCAATTAAATTAATTTTTTCAACGAATTATGACAACACATCTATCATTCAATATTTCAAGAACTAAAGATTTTAATTCATATTTAGATATATTTTTAATTCAAAAACGTTTCACTTAATTTAATAACAAAATTAGTTTGGTACAAAGATGTAATTGATGCTAATATTGTAAACATAAATTCTTTTCTAATTATATTATATTAATAACTAAATTTTACTGATATTATGCATAACTCTTTTATTATTATCTTCCTACCTAATCACATCAAATGTAATATTTTTTTAAAATTGACATATTTTTTTAGTTTACATATTTCTTAAATTGTGAAGTAGGTTTTTAACTGACCAAGTATTAGATGGTCAAATTGTTTATTTTATACAAAGCAAAAATTCCTTACAACGACCAGTAAACACAGACTGTCAAATTGCTGATATAAGATAAATTTGTCATACACTTCAAAAAAATATCAAATTATTGAAATTGGAATTTGTTTTTTCTTTGAAGAAAGGAAATATTTCTAATTTGGTATAATTATTCATCATTTAAACTTTTTATATACCATTATTTTAAATATTAATTTCTTTGCAACTTTGCAAAATGTATAAAGGATCAAGAAAATATATGGAAAGTAAATATATTTAAATTGATAAGTTGGATATTCCTATTTATCAAAATGGTTATATTTATTCTCAAAAATATATATTTCTTATAATTATTTTAAGTATGTGAAGCAATTTCTGATATTTCTGTTTACCATTTTAAAACTTTTTCTATTTAACTTGGTAAAATATATTCTTTTCTTTGATAAACGGTTTTCGAATTATGATTGTGCACCTCAGCTGTCTAGCAGAACAACAATGGAAGTTTCTAAAAGCAATCTTATTCCGGATCCAAGATGTTGCAAGAGCGATATCAGATATATTGTGCTATTTGAATTTCAATGCAACAGTTTAAATGCATGTAGATGACTTTCTGATGCCTCTTATATCTGACTTTTAAATGTGCTGGAGCGGATATTTTTTTTACTTCAATTCCAGCATCGTATTTCTTAACGCTTAGTCACAGTGAAGAACCTGTTTGAAATTATAGTCGATATATGTGTGCATAAGGAAAAAAAAAGATATAAGAAATAATGACTTTATTTAAAATTCGAAGCTGATAGAAAAGTAAAATACAATAAATATAAAATATCGCAAAATATTTTATTTGATGCATATTATTAAAGAATAAAAATGTGTATTTTGTTATTTTTGAACATTGTGAATATCAGAATTTAGAAAGCAACAGAAATGATGTAGTTACAAACATTTAAACAAATAGTGTCTGAGAATGTAGGTATGTTTTTTGTTAGTAACACATTCAAAATTACTTTTAATGTATATTAAAATAAAATAAAGAATTTTGAAAAAAATATGAAGTATATCAGCATTTTGAGAAATTATCCCACGTTTTCTAAATTAACGCTATATTGAAATGTGATGAATGGAAAGCTGTATTTTGCTTACAGGATATTATAATTTATTAAATAATTGAACTAATATATTTGTTAACTTTAATAAGTATACATACACATTTTTAAATTAAAATTGTGGATTGTAAAAAAATGTAATAAGTAAACGTTGATTCAACACTATTGCCCTTATAGTAAATTTTCTAATTGAAATTGTTATCCATATAATCACATTATATGACAATGGATATCATTGTTATCCATATAATCTCAAACTTTTATTAGATATAATGTAAATAGAATTTTTTACTTAAAATATATTTGTAGCTTGTTAATGAGATATCACATCATTAAAGATTTGTTTGTATTCAATCTTAAAAATATTAATATTCAATCACCTTCTATGTTATTTGCTTACACATTTTCAACCTATTTTATTTTTAAAAACTGTTTATTTTAAGTATATGTTTACATATGAAATTTTAATAAAATAGTGCTCATATTTGTATAAATATATTAATTTCTCATAATTAATCATATCTATTCCTCTAATTAGCTCATTATGACTCTTAAGTTGATTTTTATGCATTTAGTTATTGTTTAGATGATTTCCTGAACATACATTTTTCATATTAATTTCAATACATGATTGTGATATTAATAATTAACAAAATGTTTAATTTTAATGATTGCATTTAAAATTTCTCCTAAATAAATAATGAGTTATAAATGAAATCACTTTGATTTTATCATAAGATAAAACCATTTTATTTTCCAATTCCATGTGTAAATAAATTCATAACTAAAAATTTTTACATATTAGCAACAGGGATAAACAAAAGAATGCAACATGCATTATATTATTTACTAATATTCAATTTTAGTAAATTACTACCAATACCATATAATTCTTCAAATTAATTCATTTATTGCTTATAAAATAATATTCATAATTTTAATTTAAACATTAAGTTAGTTTTCACAACGAATGAAATGAATTTCATCAACATTTAAATCAACTTATATATTCCAAAGAATCAAAGGCAAATTAAAAATTTAATTGTTTAAGTTAAATTTTCTTATAAAATACAATTTTAATGTTATTTAATCTCTCTATATATATCTATATAATCAAGAAATTATTTGATATTTAAAACTACTTATAACGTCAAACAATATATATCATGAAAATATTTTAATGATGATGAAGTGGCAAAGTAACGGGTAATTTACCATTTTTCCAAAATTATTACACAGATATTCTAAAATTGAAGAAAATATGGATTGAATAGCAAACATATTTTAATAAACTTGAATTTCAAAAGTTCATAAACATTTACACTAACTTATACTATTGCTAAAACTATTATCAATTTATGCATTAATTAAATTAGTCAAAGGGCACTGAAATAAATCACGCTATAAATAAATATTAAAAAAAACGATATTAGGTGTAATTCTTTTTTTAAAAATTTACTTTATATTATACTAATTGTTTGAAGACTGATATGTATGTATGTTATGCTTAAAGTAAAATGAAATAACAAACTAAGTACAATAACGTAATTTTAGAAAATTGCAAATGTGAATTTTAGCTTGGTAATTGCAGATATAATTGCAGATGATAAACTCACTTCTTAATTATAATCGTTTATTTAATTAATAATTATACATCAGACTAATTACTATATAACACACTATGACTTCTTTAATTATAGAAGTAATATTTTTTTTAAATATAGATTCCCGTATTTTCGTGCTTATTTACATTTTACTTATCAGTTCTTTTTAGTGTTACTTAAGTAAAGTCTATTATGTGTCTTGATTAAATTATTGAGTATTATGCCGATATTGATAAAATAATTTCAAAATATATCCAAAAATTTTAGGAAGGCAAAATATTTTTTGTGTAGCTTTCATTAAGTTTATTTTATTTACTATAAATTGATATTTATAATTTAATAAGTGTTATAAACACATAAGAAATTTTACAAACATTTATTGCAACATCTGTTTTAACTATTATCTAATATATTTCAAATATATATATATATGCATATCAAACTTTCTAAAAAAATATCTATCCATGTTGAAAAAGTTTTTCAAAACAAAGTTGTTTTTTATTTTCATAATAAGTATTTTAATTTCTTGTAAAATTCAAAATACTGTCTAAATGATTATATTTTACAGTTTAAAATTTACTTATTAATAATTGATAATTTTTTTCATAAGGATAAGAGATAATTATTTATCAAAAGTTTTAATTAAATTATACTTACAATAAAAATATTTTGTCTTGATAAGTATTATTAATTTCTAAACTTTGTATTAAATTTACTCAAAATATAAGTTTTGAAAAACATTTACCAAAAAAGAAATTCTTAGGAGAATAATCACTTAGGCTTGCTAACAGAAGACATTCAGCTTTAAATTATCAATTGTTTAATTTATCAGTGTAGTCTCAACATTAAATAATACTTAGATTTTTCAGAAGGGATTGCAAGAAAATATCATTAAGGACTCAATTAAAATTTAAGAAAAGCCTTTTCGACAGTCTAATCCTTTTTAAGAATTAACTAGATATTAAGTCTAATTATTTTGTAAAGAGGCAACAAATTATATAACAAGACCAGTGTAATTATTTCTTTTACGCTAATTGTTAACACAATAGATAGAGAAATTTAAAGACTTCTTTTCGTGATAAATCTTCTTTTAACCTGAAATGGCTTTTGCTAATCTGGGGATTTGTTTCTTCGTATAACAACCTCTCCTACTTTCTGGAGAGTAATCAATAACAATACAAAGTTTACTTTGACTTCTTTTCTAAATCTTCGGCGCTTAGTGAAGCTTTAAGCATCCAATCCTTTTGTAAATGCAACATATTTCCAACAATTTTCTACGATGAATTCTGATTAGGAAACTTAAGCAATGTTTATGATATAAAAAATGAGCTTCCACGTTTTCTTGCGTTTGCATAGAATTAAACTGATTTCATATTTCTGAACGTTATTGTACCAATATCATTAAATCAGTTATTCAAGCGAAAATGCGTATTATGTTCCTTGTAGAAGAGTCAGAATGCTTTGTGAAAAGAGAAATGAAAACGAGAAAGATGAAATTCTATACTGTGACGCTTTCTTAAGAAATATGTTTCCCAAATAAATAAGCCGATTTGTTATATATTAACTTCCGCTTAAAGCATACTTCAAACAAAAAACAGCTTAAATTGAAAATATCGATGATAATTGATAGTAACATTGAATTTTTCTATACTTAATAAGAAATATCGATTAATATTTTTTGCTTTGTTATTTATATTTCCTTCATTAATAAACTCAATGAATTTTTACAAATGAATCACTATGCCATTAATTATTTGTTCCTATAAATAAAACTAGGTGTTGTTCGTAGATTTATCGTGTTTTTCATTTAGATTTGTTTTTCTCTTTCCAACCATCAGATATTCGTCTATTCAGATATTAAATCTAATAAAATGCGAAAATTATACTTTAAACTACAGAAAAAACTATGTCATGATGGCTTAGTCTTTTCTGTAGCTTAAAGTATAATTTTCACATTTTATTAGATTTAATAAGAATTCTGTTTTCAAACTGTAATCAGGATATTATTTTATTATAATTAGCACAATTTAAGATAAAAATGTGTATTAGTGCACCATTTACAAATCCTATTTTATTAATAAAATTATAAATTAAATATAGTAAATTTTCTGATTTTAATTTGGCAAATTATAAAATCTTACAGAAGTTGATTTCTTAAAAATGAATCTAGATTTGACTTTTTTTAACATTGGATATTATAGTTACAAATGCTTGGGACTGCTTTTTAGAGTTTCAATGGCAATCATAAAATGAACTCAAATTTTATGTAATTAAGCATGCTTATGTATGTGCACATATCTGAACATGTTTAATTATTTAAATATTTTTAGGAAAAGTTTGAGTAACATGAGCAATACATTGCTAGGAAGTGCCAGTATTATTTATGTTTATATCAAAATATATGAAGCTGTTTTATATTTTACAAGTTATTAGACTTGTAAAATACATTACAGCTTCATATAAATTTTTGAATGCTAAAATTTAAATTCTGAAGGAAAACAATAATATTCTATTTCCATTCATTTTCTTAAACTATTTTTTATATAATTCTGCTTTGTAATATTATTCCTCACTTATAATTTATATCAGAAAAAATCAAAGGACAACTCATTATTTCAACATTAGATGAACACGTGATCAAATGACTGCTGAATATAAAACGGGTTACAAGAGCCTACCAGAAACTATAAATAACTTTGTCTTTCTAAGAGCCTAGCAATGAGCACATTGGGAAGAGTTAGATCTACGTTCCAGCCCAAATTGTGGTCAGTATTTGCAGGAGTTGAATTTAAAAATGAAAATTGTAATTGTAAAAATTTCCGTTTATAATTGTACTGTGCCATGTTTTGAAAATTAACAGGTCAATGCAAAATATTGCTCATAACTTCATCAAACAAGATATGCAGCACTTTTATTCATTCGGTTATGCTATATTGCAAGCAAACATTTAAAAAATGTATGGGTCATTTTTTTCTGATTAAATTAAGTGAAGGTTTTTCATGATTGAAAATCTAGTATAATAATCACCAGCAGATCATTCGTTATTCTCACTCCGATCTTTTTCCTAATCATTACAGTTTTAAGAAAATCTCCATTGTAATGAAATCATTGCAAACTCTGAATGGAATTTACATATTTCAGCGGATACAGGTAGGAATTATTTTTTTAATACCTATATGTCGCATAATTGTAACTCTTTAAGCCAATCTGTACTGATGTGGTAAAAAAATTTCAATTTCAATTATTTCATTTTTCTTATGTTTGAATGTTTTTATTTGCTTTTCAATTGGAGCATTGCAACGTGGTTTGAAATATATACATACATTTACCAATGTTAACTAAGTTTTAAAATTCAACATTTTTAGGTTTATTATCATAAAAATGAACACTTTTTTCTTTGAAATCTCTCTCTAACGAAGGGATTTTTTTCTAATAATATAAAAGAAGAGAGATATTTCTGTAGTACATCTGAATCTATAATACGTAATTTTTCTGCAGATAAAGTTCAATACATTTTAAATTGTAATTGTATCCACTAATTTCTAAGCGAAACTCTATAATGATAATTTCCCATACACAAACATTTTATTGAAAATCCGGATTCTCATAAATATAAATCAGTGATTTTTTTTTCAAGGACAGATTAATTTAATAATTTATGTCGATTCAAATTAACGAGAGAGCTGTCATATAAAAGATGAATATGAAATGCTTTACAAAAAGCTACATATAATGTTTTCTTTACAGTCATATTAATCATTATTTTTAATTAATAATAAAGTTGATACTCTTTTTCTATGAACATTAAATTAAGTCATCAGTTATTACTAAATCATATTAAATGACTATTATATATAGAATGACATTTTTTTTACCAACTAATATAAATATGTTAAATAATAATCTACATTTTATAATGCCGGCTTATTAATGGTGACAATCAATATTAAATAATAATAGTTTATAATGATCACAATAAATAGCAAACCATTTTGAAATATATCAAGTGGAAGAGAAATTTTGATTTCTTTTTTATCTCGAGTTTTGTGTTTCTTTAAATCTAGATTTTTATTACAATAAATTTAACAATTATAAATAAGCTTACAAAATAATAGGATACTAATAGTCAATCATTGAACTGAAAAATTTGATTTTATATTAATGTCACAAGAATGCTTTTAAAACTATATCTATTATTTAAAATTATTTCTTTTCAATATCAAATAAATATTCGTGGAAGAAAAGCCCTTTTGAAAGGAAATTCTAGTTATCAAATGGTATCGATTATAGAACATATGTTTTCAAATAAAGACAAATGAGGCTCTGTTACTGAAAAAAAAATAATTTAATGAAATAAATGTTTGCATATATTAAGCTGCAAAAAAATTCTTTACTATTTTCAATAATTTAGTATGTAAATATTTTTAAACACTAAATAGTTATAGCAGTCTTGAGCATATATATCAAATTTTTCAACATGAATGATTTCTTGGTCACATATTCTCTTGTTGAATTACATCATATTCATAATTGCACAAACACACATAATCATCTATTAAAAAATACATTTTCATTTAATCTGGAAATGTTGACATATGAGTAAAATGTTAATTTCGAAATTTCTTATGCTTCTCATTTCCTTTTTTTACTACATATTTTCATAATTGTGTCGATCTTAAAAAGTAAGAAATGTTAAATTATTTTATTATCTTTCTAGGGCACATATTAAAATATTAACAGTTTGCATTGTTGTTATTAAAATTAAGAATACAAAATAATATACTACGTATTAAAATATTAGTGTAACATTTGGGTTTAATTGGTTGCAATTTTTTTATGATGGAAGTAGATTTTTTAGCTGTAAAAAAACTTAAATGTTTTTTTTAGAAATATATTCATTAAATATAATGAAGAGCGTGCATTTTTAAAATATGGAACAAAATTAAGATTTTGAAAAAGAATGATTTTGTTTTTATGTTTTGGTTGAAGCAATTTTTGTATAAAAACTCTTTAAGGTTTAAAGCTTTTTTCTTAATGCTTATTCAAAAAAAACTAAACCAACGTACAATTAACGAATAAAATATAATGCTGTATTCCTCAATGGAAATAGTATTAAAACATTAACAAATTTGAAATTTTCTAATTAAATAAATGAACCATTATTCATAATCATTTTATAAAAAAAAAATATTTAACTCTTAATGACAAAAATTAAAAAAATATTTAACCTTTTGTTTACATGATAGTTTTAATAAAAACAATTTTTAAACAAATTCCCTACTAATTGGAATGTGGCAATATTTTTTTGAAAATTTGAGATAAGTAATATTTATTTGAAAAATATGCACTGCTTGTTACTAAAAATCAGTCAAAACAAATTCTTTCTTTCTATTTCTATGTGATGCTAATATTGATCATGTGAGCTTGCAATAATCTATCAGCTTAAAATATACTTTGAGATTCACAAACTATACATAAAAGCAAATATTATTATATTTTTGAATCCAAGTACTTATAAAACTGCTTAATAATCGTTTTATAAAATTTACTTTTTTAGTAAAAATTTCAATAAACACATTCAAATGATGAAATTCTAGTTATTAAATGTTGATTTCTCTCTCTAACTTTCGAATTTATAAATTGGTTAATATATTGATTCATACAATCCTTTCAGTGAGCATGTTGTAATTATAATTTTATTATAACAATGTAATTTTATATATTAATAAACCTAAAGAATTATAGATCAGTACATGAAAGAATAAAACAAACAATGACAAATTGGAGTCAGGAATATGTGAAATATTATAAAATGCAAAGAACTAACTATAAAGCTAAATAACTAAATTGTGGTACATGTATATTTCAAAAATTAGGCTGTATGAAGTAAAATTATTTTAATAAGTTATCATTAATCAACGAAAAATAATTGAATAGAATGTATCATCTAAAATTAAATTTGTTTATTTATGGATCATTTTATCATTATCAAACGAGTTACTTTTGTAAAATAATTAAGAAATAAATCACAGAATTCAACAAACAAATAAAAAGTTATGTCTCTAAAATGACTTTTTATTATCAGGGAATTATAAAACTATTTCGTTTATAATAAACTCTGCAGTTTAAGCATTCTATCTTCATGCGCATTTCTTACCGCTTATCTTTTCACAAGCTAACTAAGCATTTCGATAGTCTTAAGATGGCATTTTCAACCTTATTAACTTCTACGAACAATTTTGATTGACATAAGTTTGCGTCTCGCAATCTAAAATTAGTTTTCCCCTACTACTTCATAATGTGTTAGATTTGCATTTTCCTCACTACTTCATAATGTGTTAGATTTGCATTTTCCTCAGTAAAAGTGTAACACATAGAAATTGCTCCTACCTCTCTATGGCAAGTATTTGCATATTCATCCACTTTTACATTATTTTCCTCATTGAAATTCGTGTTCATTGCAAGTTATACGATATTGAATAATGCTATTCATGCCATAAACAGGAAATTGTGCGGAAAAGATAACGAGTTCCTAACAGAAAATATTGTTTAAGATGTTGATTCGGTTTTCATGAGGTATTTTTTTTCAATTAACATGTTTGGCAAAATTTCTCTCATATAATTCACGTGCAATAATTTAAATATTTTGTTAAATAGGAAGAATATGTAGAGTTTCATCGCAAGAGGCAGTTCTGATTTTTCTTATTTATTATGAATAACTACTGATCCTTATAAGCCCGGAACCAGGATCTTAAGAAGAAAGAAAGCGGAAAGTAGGAGCAAAAAGACGGAGAAAAAAAGGAAAATAAATGAAATGAAGATAAAACACAACTCATTTCCAGAAAGGCAACAGTAAGCAACAAAAGGAAGTACCCTGAGACGGCAGGGAAAGAGCAGTAGATTTTAAATGTGTTTCTATGAGTCCAGTATTTCATTATCGTTTCAATAAGTTAAAAAAGAACGTGAGAAAATATTTATATCCAGTTTACTTCTCAAATATTTTTTTATATTCATTTAATCATAGATAATGAATATGCGCATTTATTTCATTTATATTTACATGAAAACAATGAATATTTCTTATAATCAAATAATGTGTGCATAAAGCAAACAATAATTTTTGCGTACAGTTATACTAAAAATGATGATTACAAAATACCTTAGAGCAGATGAGTGTAATTTATCTGGCACAGAAATTATTAATATTTTGTTAAATAGCTATCCAGTCAATTCTTCAAATAGCTTGTTGTTATGTTATTAGAAAAGATATGTCAATGTCCGTGTTAGAAAAGATATAAAAGTTTTAATTCGATATAAATAGAAATTACATTAAATGTTCTTAAATTCACGTATTTTTTCTTAACGTAAAATATTTAGGTAAACATTCTCTCTGGTTTTATGGATCTGACTTGATCCATTGTTATTGAATTAATACTTAAGAAATAATAGGCTTAGTTAAACTGATCACGTTATAAAACTTAAAAAAATCTCATCAAAATCAGTTTAAATTGTAAGCATTAAATGTAACATTTCTTAATAAATACTTAATGAGTATTTATATACAAAACTTTATTTAATTTTCAATGAAAACATTAATATTTTCTCTAAGGAAAAATAATACTTATTAATCTTAATATATTTGCAAATAAAATAAGTTCTTATTTACGTGACTTATTTTTGTAGCACTAATTTGTCAATAAAAAATTAATTAACTTTTATTTTATAAAATAACAGGTATAATAAATGAAAAATGCTAATACAGTAAATCATATTACTCGCTTTAAAGTAAATTTGACTGCAAATGAACTTAACTACAATTCACTTACGAATTTTCTGCATGGTAAATTTCATGCACAACAATTTTTATGCTTTTACATAAAATATTGAAATGTGTAATTTTATTTATCTATTATAGTTTTTTAATTAACCATTGAAATATGTTTTTAATTAAAGTAATAATATGAGTTTCTTACAATTTTTAAAAGAATATGATTTTAATGCAGTTATGCTTCATTTGAATCTATTCAAATATTGTACATGGAGAATGCATAAAATAATTATTTTTTTCTTATTTTGAAATGATATGTTTAATGCAATTATGATATTCTAAAAGAGAAAAGTTTTCAACAAAAAATTATGAGTAATATTTTCACAGAAAAAAAATTACTCATATTTTTTTAAAACTTTTTAATCGGAAGATGTTAAACATCACTATGCATTTTAAGTTTGAGTAAAATGCTTGGTAAAATGTTATTCTATAGAAATTCATTCACATAATTTATTTCTTCAGATATTTGTATTAATTAAATAAAAATTTAAATAAATTAATTTTACGTAAAACTTTTATTCAAATGCAATTTTTAAATTCAAATAAATATTATATATTCCATAAACTATAAATAAATGCAATTTTTAGCACTCAAAAAATCACGGGAAAATAAGAAAACCTACTGACTAAAATATACTGCTTTACATTAAATTGATTTTAGAGGGATATTTAATTTTAAACAATGAAACAAAAATGTTAATTATAAAATCACTTTTTATATTATACATAAGATTTGATCGATGTTACAATAATAAACTACATGCATTACTTAAGTTCAAACAATACATTTTAATATTTTCAGAAATCATATTTATAATTATCATATTTATATTTTCATATTATAATTTGTTGTTAGTATGTGTTTGGTAACAAGTAAGAAAAATACCTATTTCTCACTAATTTATTACGCTATTAATTTGCTTATTATTATTTTATAAATGAAAGTATGATTAACATTATTAATATTTAGTCTATGCATAGACGTAAAGTACTCACTTAGCTGTTTACATCTATTAAAATATTTTGACTATACTCATTAGTTTAATTAATTATTCATTTAAAAAATTCATGGAAAACTTAAAATGCGGAAATTATCAAGGAATTCGTGAAATTTAAAATTTCTAACACACACACACACACACACAAACACACAAATTTTGTATAATAGAAATAGATTCTTCTGATGAAATAAGTTTCATTTCATGATCAAATAATCTGAGTATTATTTTGTTAATTAGTATTGCATTTTTCTGCGAGTCATTAACAACACAACATCTGCAAATCCTGCATTTAAATTGTATCATGTTTTCTTAAAGGAAAAACAATGAAAACTGTAGAGTAAAATCATATAATTTAATAAACACATGAACATTTTGTCTTGAATACTAATATTGCATAAGATTCTAAGCAGTTTATCAAGTGCTTGATAGTTTACATAATTTTAGTATGTATAAATGTCTTATATATATTTGTGATACTTATATCTTTGTGATATCTAAAATATTCCAAACTGAGGTAAAGAAAATTGAAATTGTGTAAATATTTGAGGGAAAGCTAATATAAATTTGAGAATATTTGAAGGGATATTTTTAATAAAATTCATGAAACACAAACATATTTATCAACTCTTAATCATCTGTTTATTGGCATACTTAATTTTAAATCATGATGGAGGATTAAATGCATTCTTAAAAATAATAAGGCTTATTAAAATATGTTGAAAATAAGCAAAATGATTTGTTTATAGAAAATATGAATCCTATTTTAAAATACACACCAATGCGCATTATAACAATTTTTTCTGATTAGTAGAAAGAATTTTCTCTTATTTTTATTTGCAAATAATTTATTAAATATTATTTTAAATTCAATCATTTGAATACACTTGAAACATTAAACAGATACCATAACCACCATACCTATTAATGTAAGAATTTGATATTTGAAAAACGTGAATTTATAAATACTTCACCAACATTTTTCAGCTTATATAAAAACTTACACGTTAACCTAAAGTTAAATTCGGTTAACTTTAAAATAATTATCATATATTTTTGAAATATTGTTGTTTTATAAATAAATGAGATTCAAGTGGTAACATATTTTGTTTTTAAATAAATTCTACCGTGCATTGCAAATATACTCTCTTGAAAAAATTAATTTGATGACAGTAAGAAAATATATCACTTCATTTGTGCTTATCACGTCAACTATAAGGAATCATTTAACTTAAATCACAAACAGAAAAAAAATTAATAAGAAGTTCGTATAAATGTAAAAGTTAAACTAAAATAAATAAATATTAAAGTTAATATGCTCAATGAATGCTAAACACTTACAATTTGACTTTAAATTATAAATATCATAGTTAGTATAACCATTAAAAAATTCTTAAAATAAACAATATCTGCCTACTAAACACATCCCCTGAACCAAATTATCAGTATATGTAAGTATTCAGTACACAAAAACTTAATATAATCAAGTATTTCCTTTATATTCGGTTTTTTGCACAAAAGATTTTACATAACGTATTAAGCTTACATTTATTTTTATTTCTGGACCATTTTTTTCATTACTAATTATATTTCAGGCATGAAAAACTATATACTGAATAAAATGAATTTAGAAATATTTTTGCAGTTATCATTGTTTTCTGTTAGCAATTAGGAATATTACAGATTATTTTCAATTATGAAATTGAAGAGCATGTAAGAATTGATGAATTGTTTTCATTGTGTATATGTCAGTATTAAAAAATATACTAAATTTGCATGAAAATCCTTACATTATAGGCAAAATGTATTTTAATATTTATAAAGAAACATATGCTTTTAAGAACTATTTTTCATGATCCATCATTTTCAATACTGCAATTAATGTATTTATGATAGTAAAATATCTTTAATTAGATGAATGTTATGATAGTCATTTCAATGAGTTTAAATTGCTCTTGATGGGATTGAGCTAAAATTGATACCACTCAGTTTTTTTATATCTTAATATCAACAAAATGAAACATTTCATATTCATTTCTGTGATAATTATAATTTAACTATAAATTTAGAGTTTTTGCTTTTTATACCTGCAGAAATAATAGAGCCCATTTTTCAAAATTTTCTTTTTTTACAGTGACACACCCAGTTATCAATTAGAAATCATCTCTGGAATAATACGCGTGGGAAGTTTATTTGGTAATTTTCATTATTCCCCCGTCGATAATCCCCTTAGCGAGAAAAAATTTAAATTACTATCCTAAATATTCCATTTACATCATTTATTACATAAAAAGGCCTGCGTTTTTAGAAAATACTAAAAATAATAATTTCTAGATAAATATTATAAACTAAATAACTATCTCTTATTGAAAAAAACTTATTTAAATACCAATGTATATTTCTCATGGAAACTCTTTAGCAATTGCATCGATTTTCAATTGCTTAGGAATAGTGTAATAGCAAACATTTTTTCAATGAAACAAAACTAAATATTGCTGCATTTAGATGTTTCTTTTTACCTTTGGTTACTTGTGACCGTAATGTTCCTTAAGTTTCAGTATTTGCAAATTATTAATGAATATTAATGCAATTATGAAGAACATATTAATTTATGAGTATCAATATTATTATATTAGTTTAACTGAATCAATTTTTAAACTTTGCCACTACTATGTTATATCATAAAGCACTAGAAGGCATCATGTACTAAATTAAGTTATACTATTTTCTTATCTTTTTCCTCCTTCTGAGGAAGTAGATAAATAAGATCTAAATCCAGACACAGAGACATTAATCTAAAAAATAAATACTATAACATTTATTTTGAGTAGCTTGATGAAGCGGCACAGATTGGTATCATTTCAATTCATTACACCTTAATGCAATTTTATCATCGAAATACTCGAGAATAGCTCTTTTAACTGGTAATTTTTTCAACGAGCACTGGAGTAGAAATTAAATGTTATCTTGCTAATTTATTAGCGTAAACAAGGGGTAATTACTGCAAAAGAATTTAACTAATATGTTTATCACATGACATAGATTGCATTACCAGTTCAGTACTCTTTCGTTTTCTCTATGAGGACTTAAGGCAATTTGTTTCCCTAAAGTGACATTCTAAATTGTTAATGCGGATAATGAGTAGCTTAAGTTTGTAGCAACAATCGAAACTTAGTATTATATAAAAACACATACAAAAGAAAGTAAAGAAATATCATTATATTTGGTTACGGCATCTATTGAGTGAAAATGTAGCATTTGGTGGAAAACATTCTAATATAGAAAATAACTTAAGTGTCTTCTCCTAAAGAGACCAATTCCCACAACGCCATTTTTGGTCATATGAAAAATTGTTTTATAAAAGTTAGAAGTATATGTGAAATATATTTATAATCATGTATATTTAACCCACCATTACAAAATATTTCTAATTTTTGACATTTAATATTTTTATTTTTCAGTGCAAGTTGCCCATTTTTCCTCATATCATTCCAATTAACAACATGTATAATCTATATAAAATAATTTATTTATCAAAAGAAATTAGTATGTTTTATTGTCTTTTAATATATTAATTATCATAGGTAAAGAAAAGACGTGACAAGAAATATTTATTAGCTAATATTCTTATAGCTTGTCAGATTGCATTATATTGTGATCAGTTAAAAGTATAGTCAGTTTTATGAATACATTTTTTGAAATTCTTTATTTAGTACGAAATAAAAACTTTGCTTTTAGAAGTTTATGCATACATTGGTTTATGCATATTAGTGTAATTATAGAGATATATAACAAATAATTTTAAAAAAATAAGCTATATCAGCTAATATACTTATCAAACAAACTGCGTGGTGCATGCTATTACTGGAAATTATTATTAAAATATATATGTACTTATTTTTACTAAAAATAACACTTTCTCTCATCAGATAAGAATTGAAGAATAATGAAAGAGAAAAAATGCTATTAGCTAATGTTGATCCAAATATGGCGTCTAAATCTCACTTGTAATATCTTGCCTCCTGATTCATAGGTAATAGAAAAAGCGAAGGGGAACGTTGGGTTCTACTTCTGCAAGTATTCTAGCTTTGACCGTATTATTCAGAAGAAGAATTCAATTAGTATAATGGCATGAGAAGATTATGTTGTCACTTTGACGAATTGCAACGGTTCGCGTAGGTCCTAAGAAAACTAGAAAATTAATGTCGATTGAATTTTACAATTTATGCTTTTTCTACACAACTGGAATTTCGTTTGGAAGAAACGGAAAACTCTCAAAGAATCTCGATTCTTGTGTGCTACATACATTCCACAAAAGGAAAATTGTTATACTCGCATAAATAGATTTTTCTTATTAACCTATGATGGTTCACATTCCTTGCAATTCAAGTTAAGACAATGTATTTTAATGAAAATTGGAAAATAGAATTGTATTGATCAATTTAAATATGAATATTCTTTAAAATATTCATTTGTGTTTATATTTGAATAGCAATACAAATTCAGAATAATGCTGTGATGTTCCTCAGAAAATACAAGTTCATTTAATTAATCAGTTTTTTTTTTAATTTTAAAAATATCAAAATTACTTTGAAAATCTATGATTCATACAATGAAGAAAATATCAAAGCATATTCTCCATGCGAAACCATTTTTCGATTGTAAATATTTATGTATCGAAAATAATTTGTATATTAAATTTTATTTTTAAATTTTTTTTATCATTTTAATTTGAATTACTTACACTGAATAACTTTATTCTTCTCATTCACTTCGTGTTGATAAAGACATACTTTGACAAATGTTTTTTTTTTTTCTTTTTGACTGATAGTTAAGAACAGTTTTCGGAGTGAAATAGTAACTGAATTTTTTCATCACTATCGATAATTTGAAAAACTGTATTGCATTTCTACTTTTGAAAAGGCATTTTTTGTGTTAACGATTAGAAGCTTTTCGTGTGTCCTTCTTTCAAGACAATTGAATAAACTAACAATAAAATATCCCAAAAACTATCAATTGAAAGTCGATAAACAGCCATCAATCTGTCAATTATTTTTAATGTTTTGCTTAGTAAATTTTATTTGGACAGTATAGACCATTTCGGTGTGGAGTAATAGGTGTGTTTTTACATCACAATTATTAATATGAAAAACTGCATTGTATTTCTATTTTTCAAATTTAATTTTTTATGTTAGTTATTAGAAGCTTTACGTGTGCCCTTTTTTAAAAACAATTGAATCGAATATCAATAAGGAATGATAACACTTATTAAAAATATCCATAAATAGCTGTCAATTTAACTATATAACTCTCAATTTATCGATAAACAAGCATCAATAAGAATTCATATACCAAATAGATGATCTTTGATATTAGATTATCTGCTGTAAAAGCTTTAAAAAATTGTAATCTTGTGGAAATATCTAAAACTATTATTGATGTTATAAATTTTTAATTAATGAATATTTGATTCTTATCAAATAATTTCAAGCAGACTCGAAGTCTTGAAATTCAAAAAAACATTTAAAAAATTGTACTTTAAAATTAACTAACAAGTATAGTAATAAATATAATAACTAAAATGTATTTTAGAAATATTTGTAAAAACATGAGGGATATAGATAATTTATTATCTATACTATTAGTAAATACTACTAATATATAACTTAATGATAATTTACAAAACGCAAATTAATGTTAGTCTCAATTTTTAACTAACTAAAAGACAATGCATTGTATTTACAAATGTAGAATTTGAAAGATAAATGGGTCTTGATGTTTTCTCTGAGGGAAAACACTGACAGCTGGAAACTTTCATTAAATTATCTCAGAAGATAAGCAATTTTTCAGAGAACTAATTAGGCGTTACCCTCGTTAAAACGCGAGAGGCAGTTTTTTTTTCTTTTAAAACATTGTGGCACTTCAAAAATCTTGGCGGAAAAATTAAATTTAAATACATACATAATTATTCATGTTCTCCCTTTTAAGCAGTTTTTAAACATCGATCATGAGATTGGGAAAATTATTGAGTATATTTACATTCTTTACCTCTGAAGTTCTCAAACACAAATTTTATTACAATTGATTAATAAGGAAGTAAAATTTTTACAAAGTTTTAATACCTGAAGTCTTGTAAGCGATTTAATTCAAGACATTTTTAACAGATGAAAAATGAAATAAAAGTTAATTTAATGACAAGTAGTCTGCAATATCTGGTTATACTGTGTTGCTTTTATCTACTATATATGATTGAAATTTTCATGCTATAGTTTATAAATTTGGTTCAGATCCCCAAGTATTTGAGCTGGTAAATAATTGCAAATCAATTATGGACTTTCATTAAGTTTATGAAACTCTTATTAACTGACAAAACTATACACGTAGTATTTTCAAAAATATTAACCAGTGGCATTGATTACGAGTTCGGTGCATAGTATAACTATAATTTTTCTCTTCGTTATGTGCATGAATTGTAGCATATAAAATATTTGAATTAAATAAATCAGCTTAAAAAATTTATTCTGTTAAAAATATAAAGTACACAAAAATAAAAACATCACTTATAGACTTTTAATTTGCTTTCACCATTCGAAATCATTTAAGCAATGCAGGAACCTCAAATTTAGTAAAGTGTAAAGTGATTACAAACAAAGGATGAGATAGGGTTAAGTATACAAAATATCATGTTTATAAGTACTGTGTGCTTCATCTGATGCTTCTGTTTCACTTAAAAGAAAATCTTGAAATTGTATGTATTTTCTTGGTAAATTTGTAGTATATTAGTATATTACAAATTTACGTTTACGTATACGTTTCAATTGTTATCAACTGCATGATAATTATTTTCTATAAATTTTGCAATTTAAAATTAAAATCTATCATAATATGACATATTTTCTTTTTAAAATTTGTAACAAAATAGTTCTTATCTAAAGAAGCTCCAGAGATATATTTTTAAATGCGTGGTTGTATTGATGACTTCTCATTATAAATGTGTAAATATGTGAATCATTTGTTTTATGTTTATTTTATTTACGCACTTTTTAAAAATTTTATTTCCGTGAACATTTACCTTCACTGCCATTAGTATATTAAGTCTTATTAAAAGTTTTATTCGCAATGAAAGCTAAATGAAATGAGTAGGGATTATTTCTTCCCTCTGCTTCACCTTAAATACTTTGTTATCGGGCAATCTCTTGAAGTCATGGCTACATGTTCATGGACACGTCGCCATAGGAGGAAACCCTTAGACCTTTATCGAATGAATAGACTTATCGGTCCGTGATCCATAGAATGTCCATTACACGAAGGGGTCACGCAGTGGCTGAATTACGTCACACGCTCTAAATCGACTGTCTGAATCACCCGTTTACTTCTAGTTCAAGGAAACCGGAACATCTGCTGCCAGAGAATCTGCACTTCAAGGACACATCACGATTTGTGTTCTCCAGATTCTCTTATCACGGAGAAGGCAATTTGGTGGTTTGTCAACCTAAGCAATTTCAGTACTTTTATTTCCGCCACCTGCCTGCATGTTCCAGCAAAGTTGAATTTGTGTTAAAGAGATTGCTCTGATTTGGACTCTCTAGGGCGTGATAGAGCCATATTATCTCGTTATTTATAATAAGGAAAGATTAGAAAATTGTTCGCACAACAATTTTATTAGAGGACTAGCTTTCACACTTGAATGAATAAATAAAGTGTTCTGGTAATATATACATTAAATAATAAGTTCTCTTTTTAAATATGTACTTTTACCAATTTAAAATATGTCCAGTTTATTATTATGCTGTAAAGATAATCGATTATAATAATGTTCATAATATATATATTATGGTAGTTATTTAAATGAGCAAAACATCCTAGAAGTATGTAAAAATTCTTTCATATGCACACACTATATGCGGTTTCAAAATTAAATTAAAATTGAACATTGCATTGTCAAAGGTTTTTATAACATATTTTAGATTAATTAATATTTATTAATACACAAGATAATTTTAGAGCATATTTGTGGAATACAGTTCTAGTAATTCTTGACTGAATGCAGCAAACTATGTATATATATATATATATATATATATATATATATATATATATATATATATATATATATATTACAAACTCTGATGTTTCGAGCCGCTTACTAACAAATATTTCTTAATGTCTCGTATAAAAATTTACTTTCACGTATAACTATATGGTTTTATAATATTAAAATTTAATTCTTTTATGTTATTCCATTCTTTTAATCGAATTCTAGTTTTCAAAAAGTAAGCTCTGATCATTCTTTTCTTTATATATATTTTTAATTAGAATTAAAATACGATATCACTTCTATAAACCTGTTTATTACTTTAATAACATTGTTTATTAATTTTTATAAATGATTTATTTTTGATATATGGGAAACAAATAAAGCTCTTTTCTTCATATAAAATATGTAAAATAACTGTTTTAGCCAATTAAATTATCTTATTTTATAGACTTATTCAATGCCCGAAACTGTAGCATTAAGGCTCTTTTTTATAAAATAATAAAGAGAAAACTTGAAAACTGCTATTTCCTTGGATGGATTTGATATATAAATACATTTAATATGCTATATATAGTTCCAGGCATTGCAATTGATACATTAGTATGGTTCACAACTCTCGTGTCACTTTTTACATTCAAGAGTGAAGTCAATCGGGTATAGAGTGATAACACAATTAATAAGTTCATCTTCTTTTTGGTATAGAATTTAAGTACAGAACTACTTTCATAACTAATGTTTTCCTATACCCAATTAAAGCAGCAATAGAAAAGTGCTATGTATACTAAAAATTCCATAGAAATTATTGAAACTTTTACAAGAAACGACGACGTGTTTTTATTTTACTACCCTATATAGGCAAACGTCAAACATTGATGGATAAAATAATATTAATGACTAGTAGTAAAATAATTAAATTTAGAAAAACATCTATACCAGTTGTTAATTTCAAAAGCCAAACACTCTCAATGGATTATATAATTAACTTAGGAGTTTCATTCGATCATAAGTGAATGTGTATCGCTAATTTAAAGTAAAACAAAAACTAAGCCTTTTGACAAAATTATTTGAGATTTTATCTAAATATTTTTAAGCACTTCATATTTTAACAAGCACATTTTTAATCCTATTTCATCTATAAACTACCACAATAGAAATACGAGCATAGCTTCTATAGTTGCACACCTCAGCTCTAGCACATTGAAGAAAAAAAGAAAAGATTATCTGTGAAACCAATAATGCAATACTGAAAAATATATGTATGCAGGTTGATATATCTGCTTTCTTGTTAAGTTACCATATTACTTTTGAATTATTGGGTAAAAAATGTTCTAGAGAATTCCCTTCACAGACAGACTGAGAATTATCGGAAAAATAAAAAGTAAGATATTACTTGTGTAATATTTAATGTGCGTCAATGACAAAGTGGATCTATGCAATTCGTACTTGAGCTAGAACAGTCCTATCTAAATATAGTTAATTCTAAAAATAAGGAAATCTGATAAGTTTGAAAAACGTTGGGATTTGACTATAAATTAACTATTGTGTCTGTACCATATCTTATTTTATTCGAAACTAATTTGTTCATTACATGAATGTAAGCGTTGGCAACACTTTTGAAACGATAAGGAATGATGAATTTTTATTTGATATTGGATAATTCCATTCATTATAATTTTAGTAAGAGAAATAAACGCGAAAAAATAATTATAAATTAACTAAAAACAATCTCTGCAGAAAGAAGCAACGGAAGAAGCAGTTAAGCAACGGAATTTAGAGATTTTATGCGATTGCAAAATATATTTATGTTGGATGTCATTAATTTTTTGTGGATGGAATTTTTTGTTCAAATAAACAATTGTTTTAAATTTTTGACTATCACTTATGAATCGGCTATTTTTCTATGTAGATATATGAAGTAATTGTTCAAATTCAAAGCTATCAGTAATTCATTGGGATTTCTCTTAAACATTACAAAATACATGCAAACCATTATAGACATATTTATTAAAAAAATATACTTATTTGTAGTTTAAAATTTGCTTAAAGTGAATAATTAGCAGAACTTAAATGTTTCACTGCCAAAGATTTTCTGACCATGTATTGATCTTATCTCGTTAATGCTGTACTTACACTTATCATATAAAGGCTATGTATTAACCTTAGCATATTAAGACTATATATTGAGTAGGGCATTAAAGAGTTCCAAAGTAGAACAATAAAAAAATTCTGGCACAAATATATAAGTAAACGTAGTACTTATATTGTCACAAATTTTTACACCTAATAACAACATTTGAACTTATATATAAGGACTCCTTACCTAAAACGTTATATGAAGTATTTTCATTTAAATTGTTTGTATAATTATTTTAAAACTATCAGTAATAATATTTTTATTTCACAGATCGTTACAGACTGTGTTTTTGATAAAAAACAAAACAAAATGCTTCTAAAACATGAATGTTTGTTAAGTCATGCAGTTTATGTGCAGTTAACATTTTTGTTATAAAATTTATCATCGTTTAAAAAATATTTCTTGATTGTTTACTGTACCGCTAATTGTGTTTTTAGAAATTATATCTATTGAATGAATACTTGAACTTATTCCTTATGAACATGTAACTTGCTTTGTAATTTTGATGTAACATAAAATAGAAAATGCAAAACTTATAACAAAAGAAAAAAATTATTAATAATATATTCATGCTATTTGATTCATCAGTCATTAGGCTATATATATATATATATATATATATATATATATATATATATATATATATATATATATATATATATATATATATATATATATACATACATATATATATATATATATATATATATATATATATATATATATATATATATATATATATATATATATATATATATATATATATATACATATATATATGTGTGTGTGTGTGTGTGTGTGTGTGTGTATATAATTACTAAATTAAATTGCTACAGTTTTACAGTTCAGAAAGAAATTTTAGGCCCAAAAAATTTTAAATAGTTTTGTTGAGAAATTTGTTTATCATAAGTTAAAAATGTAAAATTTATTTCTTCATGGAATTCTGAATTGAAACTTGATTGATAAAATCAAATAGTAATTTTATTTGCATAAAAATAAAAACATAGTATATTTATGGAAATATTATTAAATAGTCATATTTCTCAAACATATGGGGATAAATTCACGAAACGTTTGTCAGAATGTATTCATCTTTACACTTTTGTGAGGAGATAGATTTTTTTTACTTACATTTCATTTTATCATATAAGTATTTTCTACTCATTTTGAATTCAATTGAATTTATACGGAGTAGTTTGATTCCTTTCATTAACTCTCTTGATTGTACTTTTCGGATATTACAATAATATTATATAAATCCATCTTTCAAAAAACAGCTGCTTATAAAATTTTCATATTAATAACTTATAATGAATCAAATTATGTAAATCATTCACTTAAAATAATAGCCAGTTTTTTTTTTTTAAAATATTTATTTCATCAGTCATTAGGATATATATTTATGTGAAATGAACAGGCGTTATATAATGTAAAGTATAAAAAAACGTTCCAAATCTTTTTCTTTATAAATAAAGATATATGAAAATTTTACTGCATTTCCTCATAGGACATAAAATTATTTTGGTCTGTATAAATATCAATCTCTTTGAAGTTTTAACTGCCAACTTTTATTAAACTAAACAACTTTTCACTGAAGTCTTTCAATATTTCTGTTGTAATCTTCATGAAATGAATCCTTATATTGCCTTTTATAGGAATCTACATGGAATTGGTAAATAAAAGTTTATCTCCACTACAGTTGCGCCCATGTTTAATACTAAATTTTAGAAAGATTCTTTAAAGTCCATTAAATGGATTTATTTTTGTTAAAATTAAAAACCTTCATTGCTTTTTCGTAATTCTTAGAATAATCGTATTTACAGTAATAACTTTGCTTAATTTCAAGAATTCCAATATTTATATGCATGTAGTTATTAAATAGTTTTTACTCATTGCCAATTTCTCTGTATGCTTTGTACTTTGACACCACACTGAAGACTGCCCAACAGGTTAACGTCAACCGCGGAAATCATTTTCAGGATCACCTTTCATACATAGTTTGGTTATTCTTTATCGCAAAAGGAGAAACCCGGAAAACTTCCAAGCATTCCTCGCAACAGATGACCATGAAGAAGGCAGAAAGGCGAAATCTATTCATCATTGTTCATTAGAGACTGGTCATTAACACAGACTTGATGCTGCTAAGACTACTGTTGTACCATCTGGAGAAGATGTGCCCATATTTTGAAATTAAAGAAATTATCTGTGTTAGACAAAACAAATTAAATTAATACACTATTATATATGCAATTCACTTTAAGATGCAAACATTTCCCCGTGTTACAAAAAATCCACATAATACATATTCGCAATTAGTAAAAATGGATAATTTGTTTTTTAATTTCAATAAGTAGATGAATTGTACTCTTAAATTGAATCGTTTTAAAAATGAAAATTTTAACATAATATTTATTATAGCAACCCTATAGTATACACAGAAAATACAAATATATCACTTATTTAATTTTTTTTTGTTCAATTGATAATTGCATCAAGATTTCACTGCAATTTAAATTTATTATATGGGCTTGTATGCTAAAATTAATAAATTGCTTCTAAGTGAATGCAATACTGCAACTAAAACTTTTGCGATGAAACTCAAGAAATATTCTTCAATATAATATACCTAGAATTTTACTTTTTCTACATTTGATATAAATAATATATAATAGTTTACATCACATGTATAATTTTTAGATAATAGTTTAGAATATAATAATATAATAGTTTAGAAAATAATAATATAATTGTTTAGAAACTTATTTAGAAAAACATATTAATAATCGCTTATAAGACTTGTAAAATTCATCTATCATGCGTTTATAAGATCATCACCCACATTCTTCACACAATCATCAGCTACCGAAAAAGTAAGACACTAAATTCTTTCAGTAACTTCTTTATGTCTGTTGAAGAAGATGAATGACTTGACTACATGTGGGGGTAATTGGAACTGTTTCCCGAAATGGAAACATCTAAGCTCAATTCAACTCATTTTTGTGACTTGAACAAAATCCTATTAGTTATATATCTTTTAAAATATTCAATCAGTTTTAATTGGTATGTATGTTTGTGATATGCTCTGTACTATATCAACAAAAAAACATCATAATGTATTGTAAAAATATTTTATCTCAAAATGAAGAAAACAACTTGTATATAAAAAAAAAATATTAAGAATGCTATGTAATGGCTGTTTCACTAAAAGGATGAATTGTGTAAATAAAAGAAAGTTAAAAGTAACAATACATAATCAACTGTAAGAAATTTCATGTAAAATCACAAAGCTGAAAAAAAATATTGTGGATATCAATTATACAGTTTCTCTATGTTATCATGAACATTTTTCTGTGTTTAAATTTTAGAATTATTTCTCACTTCGTTCGATAAAATATAGATGAAATGATTTCCATTAATAATTGCTAAAAAAAATACCGACATTCACATAAAACTATTATAACCATTGAGGATTAAATAATTTTAATTTAACTGTAAAATCCTTAACAAATATTATAAAGCAAATTTCTGATTATCAAATATTTCATTGCTTAAAACCAACAGAATAACTGAAATATTATCTGCAAAAATATTTTTATTTTGTAAATTTTATGCAAAGTTAAATAAATTAGTTTTGCATGCATGTAAACCCATTTTGATTTGATAATTGTTTTATACTACAGTATAAAATAAAATACAAAATTAAAAATTAAAATAATCCACGTATTAAACAGATTAAGGTTAATAAAATCCTTTTCTACCTTTGCAAACGTTGATTGAATCAAAATAACATTTAAGTGAGAATTTTGTAGCAAAAGGAAAACAATATTTTTCTGTGAATAATAAAGTAATTTGAATATTATTAACCCTTTTAATAAAAATTTAGTGATAAACACAAATATTTCAAGATTAAATTTCTATATTACATGAACATTATTACATTACATAAAATACCAGAACATTTAAAAAACTATCCATTGCAATGTCGATTTTAAAGGAAAATGGTAAAGTCGTTATGTCTAATATAGAATTTAAAAAGGAAAACTCATTAATTTAGGATAAAATTCAGGTAATATAGCTAACTATATATATATGTATATAAAAATTAAAAGTATAATTATAATAACTAACCAATAACTTGCTGATATATATATATATATATATATATATATGTGTGTGTGTGTGTGTGTGTGTGTGTGTGTGTGTGGAAATACCTTACTCATTCTATTACAAATACTCTCCAACACTCAAAACAAAACTGCATTTTATATAAATGTTTAAATAAGTCTTACTTATATCAGGAATTGAAGAATTATTTCTACCCAATGGTTTGTGAAGAACTTATGTTTCCCTCTGCTACAATAATTAGAACACACTGAAAATAGTACGAAAATAGTGATAACTGCTTACGACATTATATTATTCTTTCATATTATTTCCTGACATATAATATTAAATTCTAAGTTGTTTGATAGGATTGTAGTTTAAATATATGATTAAATATAATAATATCTTTAAGTAATACTAGTCAAAAAGTACGGATTAATGTCTCTACAGACATTTATTCTTTTGACATTTAGACTGACTATTTAGCACAACTGAAATATATTTTTCTCTTCACAATAAAGAAAATACAATAAACACATCGACATTGAGCCTTAAATTTGATATTTGTAAAACTAGCATAGCTTTCTTGTCCTATGTTTCACTTGAAATTTGATCTGCGCTTTTTTAGCTGTAAGCAACACATATTGACAAAGAACTATCCGTGAAAATTACATTTGTCTTCACACGTTTTTAGAAAAAAGTTTGTGTATGCTAGTTTATGACAGGCTTCTCATTTGAGAGAAAAATTTATTTTCTACTTTATAAAGTATAGAAAATAAGATATTTTCTGTTTACTTACAAAGGAGAAATGGAAAACTAACTGAAAGATTAAAACACCCATGCAATTTTTTGCTTTAAGAAGACAGTTTAGTTTAAATATTTGGATATTTTTACAAAATATAAAAATCATAATGTATAGGATTATAAGCAACTTAATAGCATTTTTAAGCAAATATCAAATAATTTGAATAAAAATATATATACCTTTCATATTTTAACATTAAAACTTATATTTTCAAATATCTATTATGCATTTATTCTTAAGCACACAAAACATGTTACTTAGAAATAATATATATATGAATTTTTGAGACATTATGTATTAAGATGAATACAAACACTGAGAAACGTTAAATGAAATAAAGAAAGTTAAGGGAAGTAATTTATGCATTAAGTTTCTAAATAGATGACAAATTATTATTAACTGATACTTATCATTAGTTCAGATATTAATACCTTTGAAACTGATGTAGAAAGATGTTATTAATGTAAAGTAAAATTCATTCTCATCAACATTATTTTTTTCTTTATTTTTGCAGTAGTATTAACTGAAATGCTGCTAAAATTCAATCGGCAAAGTTAAAAAAACATTTCATCAGTGTAAACGCAGAAATGTGCATTTCTTATGCAAGTATACCTAAGATATAAATTCTTGAAATCACTATCTTTCCTCAATTATTTTAACAACAAACTATAGGAATTTCAAGGGGTACTCAAACAATCATAAAATTGTTAAACAAAATGTCATACAAAAAATAAAAACTTATATATATATATATATATATATATATATATATATATATATATATATATATATATATATATATATATATATATATATATATATATATATATATATATATATATATATATATATATATATATATATATATATATATATATATATATATATATATAACAAGATAGTTGTTAGAATTACGTTTGGGTGAATTCATTTTGCAATTCAGGGGCGTCTAATGAATGGAAATTAGCCAAACAGCAAGAGAAATATAAAGAATATTATTAAGTTTGTAGTTTTCAACTACAAATTTAATAATATTCTTTATATTTCTCTTGCTGTTTGGCTGTAACTCCGTACCACACACTTATACCTGGACTAAATGAAAATGAAATAGCCTATGAAATCTCGGTGGGGGAATACTGGACACTAACCATCACTGTCTCAAGGAAAATTTATTCCAATGTCACACATACTTTCTCAATTTAACATGTTAAAGACAAAAGGGATGTCTCTAAATAGACAGTTCGAAATTGAAAATTCAATTCCGTTTAGTGACAGCTGTGTCTGCATTTTGCTAAAACCTCTCAGCTTTCAGACTGAAACTGTACCAAGAAAAGTCAAAGTTTACAATGATTATTTGATTTTCTTACATATATTATTGTTTATATTCATGTGTATACCTTACACAATTCTATCTATCAAAATTTATTTTGATATATTCTTAAATCGTTTCTTCTTTTTATTTTCCGTATTCATTTTTAATGTATGGAATTGTGTTCCATATTAATATATTTCCGTACGTTGTCTTTAAATCTTCTTTTTTAGACACTGCTTTCTTCAATGTGCTTCGTAAGTCCTATAATTAGGGTCTTTTGAATTTTATTACTTGCTTGAATGACAGTAAAGTATTAAGTTTGTTTTTCACGGTATACAGATTTGAAATACCTTCATGCAGCAATAAAATGGACAATAATATCCGTTTATGTCAAAATCAACGCTATATTAATTGCAAAACTTGAAATAAAAGTGATGCATTGATGTGATTTATTGTTAGATATATTAATTTGAAAAACAATTTAAAGTGTTACATTATTCAAATAATTTTTAACACGTAGAAAATGTAAGTTTGACTTAAATCAAGTATACAATACACTTTCAAAAATCAATGAAATAAATATAAAAATGTAAATTTAAATTAAAAAGAAAATATTGAAATTTTTATGTAAGTAGTTTGTAATAGATATAGAAAATGTTTTCTATCGTTTTATACTTAAATATGATAAAAAATAATTATAAAAATATATTTAGGCCAACATTGGCCTAAGTAAACTTCATAATTATCCCTATCACAATTATTTTTTTCAAAAGAAATTTATCTATAAATCTATATTTAATTTTTATAAGATTAAGGAGTATTATATATTTACATTAGCTACATCAATACTGAATTTTTTCGTAATGCAGTCAATAAATGCATTTATTGGTAGTGATGATAAATTCTTTTGCAAATAAAGGTCGTCTTTAAGTAAAAAGTTTTCTTTTAAACTTTATTGCAAAAATTATTTTATAAACATAAACTCATGAATTTTTCCTTAGAATATATTGTCTTCCAAATACTTTTGCGTTCACTCAGTTTCAAAATATGACATGAAATAAATATTGCTAAATTGCTAAACTAATTTAGCAATATTTAGTTTATATCATAATAATCCTGAAAAAAAATTGTATTAATTCTAAAAAAAAATATGTATTAATTCTGAAAAAAATAAATACATCATTGAAATATTTCAATAATTTTAACCTTATAAATCCCAAAATCATTTTAATGTATATGACATTTCGATGTCAAATTTCATACATTTTAAAGTTATTATTTCATTGTTATTGTTAATGTCTTTAAAATTGATAGCAACTCCAAGCAATTTTTTTAAGCACAACTTATTATATCAGCACAATGAGTCAGAGTTCCTTTCATTATACAAGGCATTGTCGAAATTCTCTTATCAGTTTTGTCTTCTCTTGTCTGCTTATAATAAAAGTGTCATTTTAATGTCTAACTTTTCTTTTCTATATTTGAGAAATCATACAGAATTTGGCGCTTAAGAAAGAAACATTATATTTTAACTCATTTAATTCTAAAAGAAACTGTCAACAGAGGAAGCGAAGCAATATCAGCACTTCAATACTGCAGAAAGAGCTTGTTTAGATAGGATTTCAGAGTGCTCAATTCATCATTGTCACCGTTGTTTCTCGTACCTTGAAGACAATAGCGATGCTATCTCTATAACGGTGATCGGTCTTCATACATCTGAAAAAGACTCGGGGGAGTACCATCTATTTTCAAATCCTTTTTACAACACTGAATTGTCACTAGCAATGGATCTCACAACATAATAATTTGAATGTTTCCTCTTGAATTGGTATATTATTGAGTTAAATTCATACTGATAACTAGAACAATGAATATCAAAATAGTATGCCACAAAAATGGATTTGAATTAAAATACATCGGAATAATAAATAATAAGACTTGTGATGAAGATGACAATTAAAAATTTGTGTTTTAGTTTTTAAAAAAGCAATTTGAATCATATATATTAAAAAATATTTTCGCAGAAAATGTTAGCAAATTATTTTCACAAATTTTGTTATTTACGAGTATTTTAATTTATAATGAATGTACAATAAAGTAATAAGTGTTTGACAAGTATAAAAGGAGAATATTTTTAATTAGACTTGTCATCAAAAATATACACTTTTTACTCCGAATTATTTTGTTAAAATTAATATATATTTTAACAAAATTGATAAATAAGATAATTTTATTCAAACAGAAATTTTGAATTAGTTATTTATATAAATCGATCTTTATTATAACTTCAATTTATAAATGTATCTGTTATCATAAACTATTTCTTCAATATTAGTAAGATTGTAGTCGTCAAGAAATTTTCGGAAAATAATTTGTCTTAATTTATAGTTAGAAAAATTGATCTCAACAGATTTCTATTTTTTAAATTTGAAATTTTAATAGTTTATTCTGGATATTTCAATGAATGGCAATTCTTTTTAAATCTTATACATCGCATAAATATTATAAAATTTCTATAATTATATTTATGTGTAGTTTAATGTGATTGCTACATATATTTCGGCTTTCCCTCTGGTTGTTTTTGGATTTTTTTTTCAAAAAATGTCAGCAATTTATGAATGAAAATATAATAAAGATAAAATTTTCCTATTGATGTAATTAGAGTATTCAAAAAAATTGCATTTATCTTTTGCTGATTAAGGTGTTTAAGCGAGAATTATTAATAACAATTTGCAGTCATTAAGTTTATTTGTATTATTTAAATAATTTGTAAAATAATTTCTTTAATTAGTGTTCGGTTAAGCTAAAATTCCTTTAAAATACGAATAAAATTTTTCAAGCATATAATAAAGTCAGCTACATTCTCATGATGTTTTAAATAAAATTTTTGATTTGTTTAGCTTTAAAGTTACCAAAGCGTAGAAGAAAAGTGAGAGAGAATATTAAAGTGATCTAAATATAAATGGAAATTCAATGAAGTGTAAAAATAACGTAAGATAAAAGGCAAAGTGCTTTAAAAACATTTAAACATTGACAGAGAATAAAATATTTAATGGAAAAAAATCAATGAATGACAAAAGTGAAAACAGGATTACGTTAAGCTCTTTTAGATAAAAAAATGTTGAGGGTGCGGAACGCGCTGAGGTGAGTCCACATTTATTATATTTAAAAAAAAGAAAAAAAACGTGTGTATTTACGTTTAGAAAATGTTGCTGCGTAAAAAGACTTTCATACATTATTTTCGCAAAATAAAGAATTAAATTTGCGTTTTTAAAACAAACTTTGTGTTTTAAAAATAATAAAAAGAAATGCAAAACATTTAAATTTCGAATACTTATATGCATTTAAAAATATTTTAGCTATAAAAACTTAAAAGTCATGAAAAGAATGATTTTGAAAATAATAAAAACAAATCACACACTTTTCGTACATTTTTTGATAAAACTACTCTTTTTAAATATGGAAAACTATTAATGTATTATGATGCTCCCTAAATCTGGACAAAATCAGGAATAATTTATAATAGGGATCTATATATGCAATACATATGAACAATATATAATAGTTTCATGATTTTCGCTCATGAATATTTTAAGAACAAATCGATAGTACGCCATTGAATTAAAGTAACAGATGCTGGTATAAATTATTGATTATTTTCCGAGTATTCAAATTTTAGATTACGTGTAAGCATAAATTCATGTGAAAATAAATCAACTCTACTGTAATGTGGTATTATTAACAATGTCAGGGTAATTCTTAGAGAAAGAAAGAAATTTTTTTTAATTAGCAATGCCATGTTTTTATGGAAATATTGCAAAATGCAATGCTGAATGTATGTGTTATCGATAACATTACGCATATTTATTATGTGATAATTGTATCCAAGTTAAAGATCTGTGACTCCCATAATTACACTGCAAAAGATTTTAGTTCAGAATTAAATATATAAATGATTAACATCACAATGTGCAATCTCTTATATCTTGTATGGTAATTTCAAAATATTTCATCAATTTAGTGATAGTATATATAAAAGCAATTCAATCGTTCATACACCCACCTCTTAAAATAAACATAATTATTGACTTATTAACAAAATTTAAAATTTGGTCACTTTAATGTAAAATAAAATTTTCAGGTATGAAAAAAAATGTATCTGAATGTAAAATTATCAATTTTTGTGAAACATTTTTAATTTTCTAGAATATTATAAGCAAAAAAAATTATGACTGCAAAAAAAATAATAATAATTCCTTAACCATTTAAATTTCGGATCTTGTTATATAAATGCAGAATAACGAAATGAAAATTTCCCTCAAGGAATTGATGATGCATTAATATTAATATAAAACACTTAATTTCTAATCGTCAGAGGCTCATGAAAAACTGAAGATGAAAAAAAAACGCTTTAATAAATGTAACGACGTTATATACAAATAAATTTAACATATCATGAGACAATATTTTTTATTCTAGATTTCGACTGTAATTTTTTTCTACAAATGCATCTCTAAAAATTATAATAGATAACAAGAGCGAATTTACTCTGGAAAGTAAAAAAATTCTAAGCTATATAAAAGCATAAAATAGTTATGAATTAAGGACTAAAATTACTCATTTTTATTGACTAGTGTCTTTATATAATCCAGCATCAATAAAGTATTCTTAAAAGAAATTCTAAATTTGATTAATTTTGATGGTAAAGCGAATTACATCAGAAGAGCATATTCTTTTAATTCTGAAAAGCATTTGAATAAATAGGAGGTATGCATAAAAATAAATAAATGAATAAACAAAGATAGGAAAAAGGTAAAATAAAATGCTCCTTAGCCTTAAAGGAGAATCTTAAGACAAAAAATATTAAGAAAAGCAGCCCCGCTTAATGATCTAACCAACGTTGTGGTGGTAGAAGCATTAAACATTTACTATCATGTTTTAATTGCCCATAAAAAACTTATGGAGCGAGCTTAGAAAAGAAGCTTTCGGTTATGGTTGTCCTTCAATGCTCTTAAGAAAGCTATGCCGAAAAAGAAAAATAATGTTTACGCATTTTTTTGCGCGTATATTTTTCTCTATAAAAAGCCTCGACATATAACAATATTGATTATGTTTCAATTGTAGACTGAAGTTATTTATATTTAATGACAATTTTAGATTTTGCGTGAAGATTTTATTAAGTAGTAAGGTAAAGGTTAAATTTGATTCAATATAGACTGGATTAAATAACAATTAAACAATTTATAAAAACAGCTCAATTTCGATTATGTGATTTACTATACAATGGGAAATATGGAATCATGTATTTTATGTCATATATGTATTTTATTAAGTATAATTCATAAATGTTAAAAACATGGCAAATATTAAGTTTATTAAAATAATTGGGTAAAAAATCCGTAATGTGTACATTTAAAACATTTAAATAAATAACTGTTCAATATACGAATTTTAATGTTATTAATATCTAATATTTAAACTTTTTGTAGTCGTTTTTATATACCATATATGAAGTAAAAAAGTGCATTCTTTCAATTTGTAAAAATATATCAAACATTATTTTTAACTTGTATTTACTTTCACTTGAATTTGTAAAGTTTTAGAAGATATTCTTACGAAAAACATGAAATTCTAATCCCAAAACTGACTCTACAATAAAATAATTAATCTATTTAAGATTAATTAAAAAAACGAGAGGCATCTATTATTATGTTAAAATGTTGTTATACTGGTAAAAAATGAAAGATTAATGTACAATATTTATAATTTTCAACACTTTGGAAAAAGATGCTACAAGTTTCTGCTAACTTATTATTCAAGAAATATTTATAAAGAAGCGGCTGTTAAATTGAAGCATGTATCAAAATAAAAATAAATACATTGAGTTGAAGAATTCTTGCTTCTGGTTCAACAAGAGCTTTTCTAGCTGAAAAGATAATTAATCACCCGGTGTCTTTCTCTACCATAATTGATTATTTATATTACATTAAGCAAGTCTGGTTTGTAATTGAATTATTTTGAGCTTGAATACATGTTAAACCTTTTCTTGTTATTTATTGGTTGATTTAATTCAAAAACTATTTTACTTATATCTATAAACATTGAATTCATATTTTAACCGAAAATCTTATCATTTGAATAAAAAATAAAATGCTAGCGTAAAATAAACAAACATTATGTTTAAATTTTTTATAATTATTTATTAAGGAAACTGCAGGCCGTTGAAACGGTTGTTTTACTACAAGGGGTAACACAATTGGAAATTAACATGACAAGATCTTGTGAGGGTATAATTATTAGCTTTTCAAAACATTCCTGAAAAAAAAACAAGTAGTGATAGCAATATTTATAAAAAACAGTAAAATTTGTTAAACAAAACAAGTAACAGTAACAGTAAAATTTGTTAATCACACAAAAATTGTATTTGGACATTTTTTTGCTTGTTGGAATATTCCGATTTTTCTGCAAGAAATGCAAATTCTTATCAGCAAGATTCTGACTTTGATAGAAATTGATTTGCTCCATATGGGAATTACAGATTATCATAACAAAGTATTACTTCTCACCTAAGTTTAAATACCATGATTGCCTGCAGAACATTGAATCGATGGCTTCACTTCGGTCATACGTGCTTGATTACTGTGATAGCTAATCACTAAGAACCATGAAGACATATTTTATCCGGATGCACTTAATGAATTGTAAAGCCACTTCATGAGTTAAGAGTTAATAAATCGGATCATTTTGAAGATAATAAATACCCGTAAGAAAAGTTCTATTACGTTTTCAGCAACATGGGCTGTCATCGGGTAAATAATGTCTTCAAATGTCTTTGACAATACATCACATACAAGAAAACTATCAGTGATGTGCTTAATGACAAAACTTAACGCAGTAATAGAGTGGCGTGTTTTTATTCGAATCTCAGACTTGAGTACGATATCATGATGATCACTGTCATGTTTGTTCGCAATATAGATAACACATATTTCCAGTGGATTCACTTTTTGTTCCTATTAACAGAAGCTGTAAAGGAGCCATTATATTTCGATTACATTACAACCCTTTTCACTTGTTCCTTCAAACCCTATAAAATGCAAACTTTAAGTTGGATAAGGCAAGACCGGATGTTGCTTGTATTATCAGTCTTCTTCTGTCAAGCAAATGTTTAGCTGTTACCTTGTCAAAAAGCTCTCAAGCTGTCTGACAAATAGAAAACTATTAGTCAGTTGTTGGCGATGGCTATTTGCTTGTCCCCAAATACCATTAATTGTGGTGAATAAACTGAAATATGATACTGAAGATACGCAGACAGTTGTATATGTACATACTATCAAATATCTATTCGTATCAAATTACAGGCTTAAAAGTTCTGCTATTGCTGATAGAAGTGGTTGTTCTTTGTATTAACTTCTGAAAACGAATGGTTCTTAAATTCTTAAAAATGTAATCACTTTTAGTATTTTTAATATAATGTATTAGTTCAACAAATATCATTTTGTTACTTGCTCTTTTCTTGGTGATGCAATTTTAATGACTAATGCATATTTTTTATGACTGCTGATGATAATAATAATAAAAAAAAAATTTGCCTTCCTGTATTAATTTATTCTAAAATTATGATATGTCACACACTTTTAGAGCCTGAATTTTAGGATGTTGAATATGGAATTACCAAAAATTATGATCCATTAACAACACAATTTGTTAAAACGTTTATGCACTAAATCGATCCAATCCAATATTCTTCTTAAGAATTGATATAAATAAAATTTTGACTTCAAGTAAAACATGTTTATATTTGGCAACAAAATTTTTAGTTCAAGCAAAGTTTGATGTGTTTTTTTTTCCTTTTTTTATGAAACACCAAAGGAAATAGTGGTAAATGTATTCCTGACATCAAAAGTGATATTGAGACTAACATTTAAAATTGTTTGGAATTATTTTTCTCACAGTATATAGTGATCCATTTTTCTTTCATAAGGACATGTTGATCTTTTTATGTTTTAGTTTGTGCTTTAGTTTTAAAAATGTAATGTTTGTTAAGCTTGCCAATTATTTGAATTATAAAATTGATCTGTATTCATGAGAAAGTAAATAAAATGCGCTTTTGCCACTATATAATGCAGAACACAAATACTTTGCATTTATCACTATTTCTAATCAAAATCACGCATTTAATCTTTTATACTGATACTATAAAATTTAAATTCCTTTGAATTTAAGTATGCTATTATGTGTGAAATTTTACATTTTGTATAATAGTAAAAAATTCATTGGAATGCAAAGTTATTATGCTTTTTTATATTTAATACCTTGATATCTCTCTCTCTCTCTTTAACACAGTCTATTAAACTTAAAATGAAAATAAAATTTTAAATGATCAACAACATTTTAAACTAGGAATTTATTTAATGAAAAGAAATTTGACATTATTCAGTAAAAATCATTATAGTTACTTTAAACACACAACAATAAATAAATCATTATTTCCACTATTGCTGTTCTTTTGCAAGTTACATAATATATTGATTTCATAATATTATATAAATGAATTTTGGTTTCATAGAATTCGTAATTAACCAAAAGAAAAAAAAAAGAAATGGGAAGAGAAAAAAGTCTATAAAATTTTAAAATGGAATTTTATGCTTTATGTATGTAATTTAAACAGAATATTGTAAATATAATTTATATACCATAATCAGAAAAGAACATTTTAAATTAAAAAAACACAGAAACTGATACAGAATTACAATAAAACAACTATACCAAGTAATTTTCAATATGTTATGATTAAATAAATTTTGAAATGACAAATTAAAAAATACATTTCCCTACAAACTTACCAGACCTTGGCGCATTGATAATATATGAAGCAAACTAAATTCAATAAAAATGCTTTACTGCAATGCAATTTACACCAAGACAATTTGAGACCACGATGCAAATGTTTAAGGAATCTTCCCTTATTTTGGAGACTTTAATGCCACGCATCCTGTATGGGGTAGCTCTGTTGCAAATATCAGGGACACTGACCTGTCTAACCTCATCGATGATAACTCCTTCTGTGTCTTAAATGACGGAAGTCTCACCTACTGTTCATATAGTTATGACAGTCACAATGCTTAAGATGTGGCTTTTGCCAGCCCAGATATTTTCTTGAATTGTAATTGGTCTGTTTTGGATTCAGTTGGAAGTGATCACTTTCCTATTTCCAGGCCAATACCATTGTCTTCCAGTGGGTACCATCGCATGTCATTGTGTATGGTAATGGTCCAATTAGCAATGGTTACGGACCGATTAGCAAAGGAGAACAGCCTGCAGAATGCCGTTAGTAGAGACTGCTTGTGGGCATCGGATCTCACACCTCATGTCAGGATGGACATCAGTGCTGTTTTTAGAAATGCCAAACCTGCCCATGAATGGTAATAAGGCAAATTTCCTGGTATCCACTTTAACGGGTACTCACAAAAGATGCGATCAAACGGTCCTGACGAGACTGAGAAGAAGCCACCTACATGCTCAGCGACATGTTTCTGGAGTCAAGATTTACTCTCTCTGCCCCAAATGTCAAGAGGCGCAGGCCTTTCCCTCTCATATTCTTCAGTGTGTCGGTTGTGAGAGGGGTGATGTAGAATTAAGTCCGGGGGTGGTTCTGGAGAGGCTGAAAACTCATGGATTCTTGGAACTGGTGTAATATTTATGTCCCACCAGTTGGGATAAGCAACAACACACCAAGGCAACACATAAAAAATTCCAGAAAACACAGTAATTTAAGTAAAATGACGTAAAAATAGTAGATTCATTTTAAAAGTAGAGATTTAATCAATAATTTAAAAAATATATATAATTAAAGTTCTAAGAGTTTTTTCACAAGTCCAATAACATTTACATTCTTGGAAAATTTTTGCATTTCAATAAACAATTCCAGCATGTATAAGGGAATAAAAACATTATTTTTAACTAAATCAATATCATTGTAATTAAAATATACATTGCTGGACAATTGCTAATGACGGATAACACTATCATCCAAAGCAACCACAAAATGAAAGGAAGCAAAATGTGGAAAATTAGAATAAGTGCAGGATATAGTAAAAAGAAGTATGCGTATGCAAATTTTTTTCCACGTCTGTTCAACACGTGATAGCGTTCATAAGAGCTACAAGGGTTTTGACGCGTGTGGAAAGTTGTTGTTTCAAGTCAAAGTTTTACAGGAAAGATTTAAAAGACGAACTTGAAATTTTTGGCATGTCTTTTTGACGTCACTTAGATGATTTTATGTGTGGTCGAGTTGTTAGAAAGATCGAAGAATTATTGGAAGAAGGGCGAAAATGACAGATGTGGTCAGGGACTTCAACATCGCTCACAGCATTGTTTCACGGCTGTGGAAATCATTTAAAACTACTGGAATGTGTAGTAGGAGGCACGAGATTGGTCGTGTTAGAAGTATGACGCCTGCAGGAGACAGATATATTGTCAAATCAGCAAAAAGGAACAGGCGCACCACAGTCAGCAGGTGGCAAATCAGTTTCTTGCTGACTTAGGAAAGCAGATCTCCCGAAAATATGTTGCCAGACATTTGAGGGTAGGAAGACTATACGCCCGCAGACCTGTTTGGTGTGTCCCATTGACCATAGAGCACCTTACTGCTCGTTTGCAATCGTGTCGTGAGCATCGCAAATGGACTGAACAGGACTGTGCATGCGTAATATTCTCAGATGAGAGTAGGTTTAGTCTGTCATTGGATTATAGACTCCAAATGATCTGGCGAGAGTGTGGTACTGCTTATCGTCCAGAAAATATCCAGGAAAAGGACCGATATCCAACATGAAGTGTTATGGTATGGACCGGCATCATGATTAATGGACGCACGCCCCTTCATGTGGTTGCGAATGGGACTATGACAGGCCAACGATACATTAATGAAGTTCTACTTCCTCATGTTTGTCTTTTCCTTGGTGCTGTCGGTGATAAATTTGTTTTTATGGAAGACAATGCAACATCTCATCGACCACTTGCTGTTCAGGGTTGTCTAGACAGCGAGGGTATTCAACACCTCGTAGGGCCATCACGCTCTCCAGATCTAAACCCCATTGAAAATGTGGGGGATGCTTTGTGGAGAAAAGTTGCTGGTCGAAAATATTTTCCGACAAACAAGAATACCCTCATCCGTGCACTCACAGAGGAATGGGATAAATTGCTTCAACAGCTGCTGGATGGTGGTATGCAAAGTATGATACGACGTGTGGAATGTTGCATCACACTTTACGGTTGCCATATCACGAACTGATGCCTTTCTTCAAGGTCCCTGCTGACTCTTAGATGCATTGTTCCATTTTTCCGTATGCAGCATCAAAAGAACATTTTTTTTCTTTCAGATATTTCACAGCTTTTGTATTTTCTAGGACAATAAATATTCTTTATTCTAATGTATGAACAGTGTGGCAACTATATTTTATCCCACTAGGCCTCACGTCTCGCTTAATGTTATGCTACATTGCAATTTGTAATCCGTCCTTAGCAATTGTCAAGCAGTGTATTATTATGCATCATATGCTTTAATTTATGCCTCTAAATTTACAATAAGGTATACAATTCTGCGCAAAAATTATAGGAATTAATTAGTTTCTATATTTGAAAAATTTGTTTTAAAATTGGAGAAAATGATAAGAAATAAAATATTCTTCATATTTATTATCTACATTTAAAGTAAGTGAAAAAGTGAATCAAACCTACGACGAGAGAAGGATTCCATTATTTGTACACCATTCATTACGCATCATTCTAACATAATATTAATAATTCACGAAAAAATTATATTATGATGGAAAACATACAACACAACTTTTTCATATTAATTGTATGATTCTTATAAATATCTAAGGGAATATATACAAACAAAAATTAATTACTTGTTTAGAATGTGACTCTGTTCAATCCTTAACAGATATCAAAGAAACTTCGAGAAAACCCCTAAAAAATTGGAACTATCTAATCGAAATGTACTTAGTGGATTATTTTGCGTTTTAAATAATATTTTATACCCACAATTTATACACACTACATAACATTTAACAATAGAATATTACGCCAGATTTAATTTTCTTTTCAGAGCTCCAACCCATTTCCCCTAGTTGGCCAATCGTACACCTACCAAATTTCTAATTTTGTGTTGGGAAGAATTAACTAAGGAGTTTGTGAGTTATAAAATAAAAATGAAGAAATGATTTCATAAAATTTACGTACTTAATCTCATTAAACATTTTAATCAGTATAATCAATAATATCTGAATATATTTGTAAAAAACATTAATGATTATTAAGATTAAATTAAAATGTCTCACAACACGTTTGTTTTTGTCAAATAAAGAATATTTGGTCTTTTAGAAGAAATTAAATTATTGACATAAGTTGCAAGACAATCTATATTTTTATGACATGAAAACTTAAAAATTAGTATCGTCATGTCTTATGTTTTAAAAAAAATTCTCTTTCTTATTTAATTTTAAAGTGCTTGAGTTTTTTTACATCAGAAAGAAATGTAAACGTAAATTTAACATGTACAGTAAATACAACGTGTTACAAATTCATATAATTTTAATAATAATAAATATATTCATATTTATTATTATTAACGAAACATATTCACTGTGTAAAATTATATATATATATATATATATATATATATATATATATATATATATATATATATATATATATATATATATATATATATATATATATATATATATATATATATATATATATATATATATATATATATATATATATATATATATATATATATATATATATATATATATATATATATATATATATATATCTTTTTCTGTGTTAATTATTCTTCGGAAAGTGTGGCATAGTTTGCTTATTGCATTCCAAAGAAGTTTCATAACATCCAATGAAAAACTGATATTTAGATTTGAATTTCTTAGGTGAAATATATGGAAAACAGCGCTCCCATAATCCACTTTTACTCAAATGGGTCCGGAACTGTTACCATAGAGATTTCATTAGACGATATTCTATCATAACGATACATTTCGAGTATGACCGAAATACCTCTTTCTCGGCATCTATTCATTAAGGGTAGATAAATGGGAGATGTTATGTTGCGTAGACCTCCTGATGCCTACATTCATTCTCGCCAAAGCTGTTTAACGGCTTGGAATATTGGCCAATGGAGAAACATGCCCTGATATAGGCGACAAAAACGACATTTGAGAGCAGATGTAATGGACTCGAGACATTGCTTAATATAAACATGCAATCATCAAGCCAGCGGATATATTCGCTAAATGAAACAATCAGACTATTTGTTTGATGGAAATGGCCTTTAAGTAAAAGGTTTTGATAAGGAAATAACTTTTTATCTTTAATTTAATACAAAAACAATGAAAGAACTTTTACTACCGGCCATTTAATTTGTATGAATTACAATGATATTTATATGTTTTAGTATAATAATTGGATTTTTTCTACTTAGAAACACAAATTGAAGTAGTTTAAATCAATTAAACTCCACCAGTTTTGATAGTTTAATTAATATTATTTTATGTGTAAATATTTTTTACTTTCTTTTCTAAACTGCAAATGTAGGTTTTTTAGGATTTGCAATTTAAATCTATTGATTCTCCTTAGAAATGAGGAAAAATAACTAGATTTGTAACTATAATTAGTTATTACAATCCAATCCATGTGCAAAGCCTATGTCAATCTATGTCAATTGTGAGGCACTAACATAAACAAGAAATATATATATATTAGATACTGTTTTGTATATTATGTGACAACCTATCGAATATATATATATATATATATATAGTCCATGATTTAGTTTCTAGAGATTAATATCTACAAATTTAAGCAAGTAACAGAATGAGATTGTGTGTGAATCAGATAAAAAATATATTTTTCTATGATAAAACGCATGATATAAAATGTTCATTTATATTTCATTAAAAAATAACGGCAAAAAGCACAAAATCGCTAGAGATAAATATGAAACAGTGTGTTAGATATTTAAGCTTGTGTTGTATTGAAAATTATGCTGCATTTGTATTTAATCATTTGTCAGATATAACAGAAATATTACATTGAATTTTATAGATGCAACACAATAATAAACAGAAAAAGCATTAAGTGGTAAAAAAAACTATTACTAATAGTTATTACTAATAGTTTAAAAAAAACTATTACTAGCAGTTTTTTTACCACTAATAAAAAAAAATAAAAAGTTTTAGTAAAAAAATTTAAGTATCTCATTAACACAGTCTTGAAATAAAAGTCAATATAATCATTTAGAAAGAAAAAGTACTATAATCACGTTTATTTAGTATAATAAGCATATTTTTTGACTTGTGTTCATTAAAGGATCCCTGTATTTAGTAATGAATTTATTTATCAAGTATCAAACAAAGCTATATATTATGAAACAGAAACTTAATTCTTAACTATTTTATAGAAGTGAATGGAGGAAACTAAAACTTCTTTCAGTAAGAATCTAGCTATAACTTTTGCGCTCTTTAAAAATTTTAAATTCTAAGCTAACAGTAAAATCATGTGATGCATCATCATTATAATGTTCACTTTTATGGGGATTTTATTATTCATCAAATACTATCTTCGGAGACTCCACATTTTTCACTCAAACCACATTGTATTAATTTTAAATAATTCAAATCGAGAGATTCCAAATGCATTTTTGTAAAATAATTACACTTATGTAATATGATTTACCTAAACTACTTCCACATTATGCTAATTTTACATGAAAAAGATTTATTATGAAAATATATTAAAAGAAAGAATATATGATAAGGAATATTTTCTAAATCCTACTTTTTCTGAATCTTTATTATTAGATATTTTTTATTTTTTATTTTATATTTACAATAGAAGCAAGTATAATGAAAGTTCATTAAGTTTAAGCAATACACTGAATATTTGAAGTATTTTAATATTAGTATAGAGTGATATTTTAATATATTTTACCACTTTTATTTCAGAATATCGATAAGTTCACAATACCATCAAATTACATATAGCAACTTGATAAAGGGGCAAATTTAGAGTACATTTGCCATAAATATTAAATATGATATATTGTGCAAATGCCGAATATAATAATCAATATCTAACCCCAAAGTACTTCGACCTTGCCTGTAGTACTTATTACGCTTTGTGCAACTATAAATAAATTTAATTGCATGGCACTAAAAACAATCATTAAATTAATGAAAGAAAAGTTGTGTGTAAGTATAAAAATTTATTTTAAAACAAATTTTATAATTTCAATGTAAACTTCGCAAACCTTTATATTATACTTAATTACAATGAAGTTATATCACATACTTGAAACCAATGAAATTAATTAAAATATATTGTCAAAAAAAATAATATAAAAGTAAGGAGATATAATCTAGGTTAGCTTTATAATTTTCTTTTCGTAAATTCTTAGTGCTCTTTGGTAAAAAGTGATCGTAGGATAACATCTTTTATTACATATATATATATGTGTGTGTATATACATATATATATATATATATATATATATATATATAGATAGATATATAGATATATATATATATATGTATATATATGCATATATATATATATATTACTAGATAATGATGAGTTGATGAGAAAATGCTAACATCTTCATTATTAATTATACCTCTCTGATAAAACCAATTGTAGGAATATAGTTTTTAAATTTACTTTTGAGCACCACCCCCTATTTTAACAAAATTAAAATGAGCGCATTTAAGTGTTGCTTGAATTATCACTTGCGTGGGGTATTCCTATCTCACAGATCTCATATTATTAGAATGTGATGTCAAGTTTTTAACAATGAGAAGAAATATATTACTTCAAGGTAGTAAAACAAGCTCTATAGTATTGGTGTTCAAAATCATACCACAATTTACCTCAGAGCCTAGATGTAACCAACATAGATTGAAAACAGATTGTTATTTCTCTCAAATTTGCTTGATGGATTTCTTAATTCAGGATTTTGACGTTGACGCTTTTTGGGAGAAGTACCATTGGGGCTTGTCAGGTGTACATTTTCATCATAAAATCAGGACTCAGTCTAAACAAAATTAAGAATTACCTGAGTATCTACAGCAACTTCTTTTGTAGGTCATTAACCGAATTTCAGCAATTAATACTCAAATTTATACTGTTGTAGTAAAAACAATAACATCCATTATGGTAACGGAATCTTCATCACGACTCCAGGCTTCTCGCATAGATTTAAGATTTGGAATCCAAATTACTGTTCTGTTTTTAGATGGAAAGCTAATATCAACCTTTGCAGTATTCAATTTACTTATATTTGTATTGTCAACTGTAAATATCTGGATGTTATCTGATATTGTTAGTGTTATCCAGCAAATATCTGGATGTTATCTGATATTGTTAGTGTTATCCAGCATATATGTAGTAAATATATGCAGGATAGCATATATACTGGATAGCACCAAAAAATGAATCCGGTGACCAAACTATCTGACAATGACTAAATAATCTAACCATGTTGAATTGACATAATGTATAGGCATATTTTATGTTATTTTAACAAAATGAAATATAAATCTATATATTTCATAATTTTTATTTTTAGTAAAATAATATTTAATTTCATTTCCCTTTTCAGTAATTAAAATTTTGCATTATTCATTGTTCGTAGAAATAACTAAAAATATTATTAATTTCTCTTACAAATACGTATATTTACTGATACTTATTCATAAATGTATTCAAGTTATTCTTTTATAATTTATACAAGAAACTTTAGATTTAAAAAAAACTTGATTTTTTTTTATCTTACATTAATATATGTATTATTCCAAAGCGATACATAAGTTTTAAGGATTTAAACACAATTTACGTGATTTAGATAATTTAACTCGCGTTAATTCTTAAAATAACAATCATAATTATTTTTTAAGAGCTATTCATTTTAGATAAGTAAGTTTTTGAAAAATAAAAAGAAAAGGCAGACTTCTGCCTTATATAAATTGATAAGTCTAAAAATAGTATGACGATCATGGAACTAAATGAAATCAGTGAGACCTAAAGGATTGGAGGATGAAGTCGAAACTTCGTGCCTCATTGCATGGCATGATTTACTTTAATATTCATTTGTTGTGGTTGCACCAACATGCCTCTCTGTATCTAACCCGGAGTTGGTATGTATACTAGTTATATAGAAGCAGTCAGTGAAGTCTTCGTGATTTTGAAGCAGGGACCAGGCGGAAAAAACCCAATCTTTGGCTTGCCGTCGCAAGAGGTATCATTTCACTTAAAAGTCAGTCTATCACGACCTATTCAATATGTCCCATCCACCTTTAGTGAAAATCACGGATCTTCAGCTAAGCCGATTTGAAATCTTTACTTTTCGATAACTTGCAAGATGACTAACCACCCCAAAATCATTACTGAGAAATACTCCCAAAGTCATTACTGAGCTTTAAATTGCCTTTCAGAAACTTATCGACAGCATTTATGTTCCAACACATCAGCGAGTCCTGTGGAACTTTTTCTCCTTAATCATAGCCAATGATAAAAGGCATATTGAATATATAACCTAAACATAATATCTGTAGTGACATTTATATGTTTTCCAATAAAAACGCGTTGATACTCTCAATAGATTTTAATTATTTATATTTAATTTCATGTACTTAAAATAATGCAATCGTTTAAATTATTATTAAAAAGGCTTTCTAAAAATAATAATCATAATAATTATGTAACATCATTTTAGGAAACATTTTATTAAAAAGCACTGAAATAATTGTTTTAAAAAATATTGTAATATGGAAAGTATTACATAAACTTCTTAAAAAATCATCTCATTGAAATAATTGTTTTAATAGGAAATGTTTTACATACCATTTTAGTGAAAATGAGCATTTGAAAAATTGTAGTATTTATTAAATACTATATGAGTTATTGTTAAAGATTTGTGTTGTTTTGAGAAATTAAACAGAATCATATTTAAATATATTTTTTGGATGAATATAACTTTATATTGCAGTAGAATTTTACAATAATTCATGTTTCCGTATTTATTTCGGCAAATATTATATTGTTACATATTTGTGTAACACAGAGTAAAACTGTAATGAAGAACTCTTACACACTTATTAGTATGAAAAATTTAAGGTCTCAATACTGTTAGATCTGAGAATTACTCTGATTTGCTGCAGTTATTCAATATTTTAGTAACATTAAAAGTTATGTAATTTATACATTACACTAAATTAATGTGAATTCATTTACTGAATCCAAATAATTAATGAAGGTGATAGATTTAAGGATTTAATTATTTTATCTTTAAAGAATATTACAACGTGAAAGGTAGTTTTTAAATAATAATTAGGAACTGTTTGTTAGTGATTATGAATCGTGTAATTATTTATTTGAAAATTAATGAGAGATAAACAAGGGAAAGTTAAAATTAAAAATTTAATTACTTATAAAGTACTCCGTAAAAGGTTATTTCTGACTTTCATATTGTAGTTTAATATTATATAATATTTTCAAATAAATAAAACGTTTGATAAATATTTTAACTATTAATAAAATTGTTATCAAAATTTAAAATTTATGGTACATTTAATTAAATTTTGAGATAAATTTCTAACGGTTGATATAGCAATTAATAAATAATACTTGTTTGCGTCAAGTATAAAAATTTTAAAGGAAATTTAAAAATTTACAGTGCAGTAGCAATGAATTATTAATTGACTGTCTGAATAGTTTGCCTTCGCTCGTGTGGATTTTACGACATTCTAATGCGTTCACGATAAAACTATTTCACTCACATGTTATAACCACGGACAGACACTTGTTGAAAAGTAGAATTCGGCGATAAAACGCCAGGTAGCAATAAAACATACGTGTTAAACGCTATAAAATACCTACGATATCCCCAAGGCTACCATCAAAAAAGGTATTTTTCATAGACTAGCTATTTAAAGCGTTGCATTCTTACAAATACTGTCTTACAATCCACGTTGTGTTGGAGACTGTCAGAGTTCGAATTCTTTTTCTTCCTCCGTTATTGTATTTACAGCCTAAAAAGAGGACGTTACTTGCCATGAGAATGATATATAATCCCCCGTTTAAGCTATAAAAGAGTTGTCCGGTCCTGATTCCGCAGTTTCTAAAATCTGTTACCCTCTGCTTTAACAGAGGAATTTTATCTCGGAAATGGCAAACAGTTAGAAAGACCACGCTTAGCTAAATAAATATTTGCTTCAATGTAAATAATTCAAGAATAGATATTTGTAAAGTTTTGAGTTTTTATTTCAGAATTTATATATACTATTAAAAACACATTTAGATATAATGAATTATTTATTTCCTACATACATTTAAGTATATTTACTCATCGCTGAAGCAATTTTTGAGTATTTGAAAATGCATATAAATGTAATTCCTTTACACTTAAAGCCTACACTTTTCAATTTTTTATACGTGATAAAACTCATTTTCTTCCAAAAATAAACGAACTAATTACTAAATTTTTATATAAGTTTCAACAAATGAGATTTTCATGTTCATAGGATTTTTATATGTACTGAAAATATACTCTAATCCCTCAAAGTTAATTCCGTTTTGCATAATTTTATCGCATTAATTGCTTCTTCATATTTCACCATCTAATTTAAATCTCAACAACTAACTATTAATTATTTAGTATGCTTTTTGAACAATATTAGTTACGTATAATATCTTTGTTTTATTTTTAATAAACTTGAGAGATTAAAATCCAACATTTAGAACAAATTAGTAAAGTAATAATATATATAGTTTGTATATTTAGTTAATATATATATATATATATATATATATATATATATATATATATATATATATATATATATATATATATATATATATATATATATATATATATATATATATATACACTACTGGCCATTAAAATTGTTACACCAGGAAGAATGCAGATAACAAAATGATATTTATTGGACAAATATATTATACTAGATATAACAAGTGAATAAATTTTCAAAAAATTTGGCTGAATAAATCCTGAGAAATCAGTACCCAGAACAACCACTTCTGGCAGTAATAACAGCAGTAATACGATTGGGCATTGAGTCAAACAGAGATTGGATTGCATGTACAGGTACAGATGCCGATGCAGCTTCAACACGATGCCACAGTTCATCAACCGTAGTGACTGGCGTTTGGTGACGAGCCAGTCGCTCGGCAACCATTGACCAGACGTTTTATATTGGTGAAGGATCTGGAGAACGTGCTGTCCAGGGCAACAGCCGAACATGTTCCGTATCAAGGAAGGTCTGTACAATACCGGCAACATGCGGTCGGGAATTAACCTGCTGAAACGTAGGGTTTCGCAGGGCTCGAATAAAGGGTAGAGCCACAGGTCATAACACACCAGAAATGTAACGTGCACTGTTCAATTCAAACAAGAGGTGACCGAGACGTGTATCCAATGGCACCCCATACCATCACGACAGGTGATGGGCCAGTATGACGATGACGAATGCATGCTGCCAGTGTGCGTTCACCACGAGGCCACCAAACACGGATGCGACCATCAGGATGCTGTACACAGAACCTGGATTCAACTGAAAAGATGAGGTTTTGCCATTCGTGCGCCCAGGTTCGTCGTTGATCACACCATTGAAGGCACTCTTGTCTATGACGCAGCGTCAAGGGAATCCGCAGCTATGGTCTCCGAACTGAGAGTCCATGCTGCTGCAAACGTCGTCGAACTGTTCGTGCAGACACTTGTTGTCTTCCAAACGACCCCGTTTCTTGACTCACGGCTCGTGACGTGGTTGCACGATCAATTACGGCCATGCTGATAATATGCCTGTCTTCTCGGCTGCTAGTGATAGGTGGCCGTTGAGATCCTGCATGGCGTTCGGTATTACCGTCCTGAACCCATAGATTCCATATTCTGCTAACAGTCATTGGACCTCCACCGACGCAAGCAGCAATACTGCGATAAGATAAACCGCAATCCCGGTATGCTACAATTCGACCTTTATCAAAGTCAGAAACGTGCTGGTTAGCATTTCTCCTTCTTACACGAGGCATCACAACAATTTTTCACCAGGCAACAACGTTCAAAAGCAATTTGTGTATGAGGAACCAGCTGAACAATTTCCTCATTTAAACACAATGTAGATGTCGCTACTGGCGCCTGCTATGTCTGAATGCTCTGAAAATCTAATTATTTGCATATCACGGCACCTTCTTCACTTCGTATAAATTTCACGTCTGTAGCATTTCTCCTTCTTGGTGTAGCAACTTTAATGGCCAGTAGTATATACATATATATATATATATATATATATATATATATATATATATATATATATATTAAAACTAAATTACAGGAATTCAAAAAGATAATTTTTACGAAATATACTTTAAAGAAGATGTAGTAAAAGAAAAGAACATACTTACTTTGATAATGTTATTTTCAAGTAATTATTAATAGCAATGTTAGAAAAAGAAACTAGTAATAACTAGTCTGAATTTACACTAATTTCATAAGGGAATATGTCTAAATGTTGCGTTTTCTTACAAATCAGAGTAAGCTTACTTATTAAAGAAAAATTTTACTATAATGTGAATAACAATTAAATATGCTGCAATTTATCAAATCATATTATGTATCTTTGTTTTTACAGAGATTTCATGGAATTCGCTTCTATTTATAAAACTCCTTGAAATTATAATAGTTATTCAAGAAATTTCGGAAGACCTCAAATCAAACGTTCTCGAAGCATTGACCAGAAAACGTTTTGACATGATGGAAAATCATGCAGAGATAGAATTTTCAGCCTCAACTCTCAATTCAATATGTCATTTGCATAATCACTTATTGTCCTTGATAAGTGCAATGCCTGGACATTCAGTCGCACATTCATTAAATTATTCAAATCGCCTCGATAGTTGTGTGATCGCATATAGCAACAAAACATGGAAGTTCATCAGCTGTCAATGCAGCTAAATATTTTATTGCCTCTATCACATGTATACTGAGAGATATTCTGATGATCAATATCGATCCATTTTCAAAGCATATATAGATGTAATGCTTTCTGAAGTTAATTTGGATAAATTCTCTGCTAGATTTATTTCTAATATTTAAAAATATATTATGCCGATAACTTCTGATTAATTAAACATGACCTAAAAGTTAAATAATGTAATAAAATGCTAAGTAATGAATTTCCACCATTCTTGTGCCAAAAATGAATTCCAGATCGGTTGTAAACAAGGATTGATTGATTATAAACCTTGATTTATAAACCTTGACTTTGAAATATATTTTTAAATGCATTCATAATACAACGTTATTGATGATTGAATATTTTAGCGACAAATTTAATGCTTTTCTTTTAAAAATTTAATCTATATATCATTATTATTTTTAGATTATTTGATGATATTTTTTAGAAAAATAATGTTAGCTTCATTTACTTTATGCAAATTATTTTATTAACTTAGAAAAAACTTTTAAATATTTTATTTACAATCAACGTCAAGAATATTTAATTCATCAAAGAATCATACTTTAAAATAAAGATTTTGTTTTAGTAAGTTAAATTCATATTTTGTAGAAATATGTTTCAGTAAATAGAAATACGTTTTATATTTTGTAAATCGAAACATAAATCTTTTTTTTAAATATTAAAATGCACTTTAATGAAAATATTTTTTTATAGATGAGTCTATTATTAATCTTGATGGCACTCGTGCTAGATAAGAAAATTAGTAAATTTTAAAATATTTTAATTGTAAATTACATACTTTGTATTAAAATACCTTTAACTACGCTGAATAAATAATCATTTAATATATTGTGCATAAAATTTAAAAGTAGTAATAGTTGCTACCTTAACCATATTACTTATACTCCATGTGAAACATATTAAACATTTTTTTCAACAGAAATTTTCATCGAAATTAATGATTTTGATTTTTCCTAATATATCTTACTTTTAAAAGTAATGTGTGTGAATTAATATAGTTTGTGAAGAAGTATTCATTAAAGTATGAAATAGCAATGAGGAAATTTCCCTTTTTTTCAGTCTAAAAATATGCTTTCAGGTTAATATATTCTCTATTTCTTAATTTTGTATTGTAATTGTGATATTTGACCAGGTTTGGTTTGTCACTCAAATGTCATTTTTTGTACACCAGGGCTAATTAGATCGGGACTTACGGCTTAAAGTGTATCCCGAACCACTACAAACATCCATGCACAAGGCGGGATTCGAACCCACAAACTGTTGAACCGAAGGCAAGAGGGCTAACAATTCGGCTGCCAGCACGGCAGATTTATGACCAGATTTGTTTGTTATAAAAAAAGAAACTAAAATATCAATGATTAGAGTTTTTGTTTAATGGAAATCATCCTATGATAAAAAATTTTAATGCAAAAAAATTTTTACTTTAATCTTTGAGTACAAAAATTATTAACATACGTACTTTTAGTTTTAAATTTCGATGTATATGTCATTTCAAGTATAGATAAAAAGTAAATAGTTTTATGAAAATCACATTTACGAATACTAGAAAACATATCATTGTTTTAAGAAAAAGGTATTTTGCTAGTACAATGCTTGATTTTCATTACTTGATTTTCACAAACACATGACAGAATACAAAATAAAACCGATTTAAGAACATGTATGAGAAAACCATATTATTATTCAGTTTTAAAATATATTATAATTCTTAATTAATTTCATTGGGTTTGAATCTTAATAAAACTAGATAACACTTGTGATAGTGAGTTTGTTGTAGCTCACAAATAGGAAAGTTTCCACACTTAATCATTATCGACACTCTAATATGCTCGTTTTATTTCTGACCTATAATCTTGTATTTTATAAATTTCATTGGAAAAGAATAAAAAGTGTTTTTACTATCAAGAAAATAATACTATGTGTTTGAGATTTTAAACTCAAATTGTTTGAAAATTATTGAACTAGTGAAATATTAATAAATAAAACGAGAAAAATGTAAATCAAGGAATAAAAATTAAACCATATAATCCGTTTAATTCTCATATTGTTCTCCATTCTATCTTGAAAATCATATGATGCTACATATTATTTCTAAACATTTAAGAAAAATATTAAATTTCATGTTTGGTAAAATTTTTTGGAGTTTAAACTAAAATCTAAAGTTTCTGGATGTAAACGAGTGTGATTATGCTTGTATTTTATAATTTTAATTTGTATCGAAGTTTTAAGATGCTAAAGTATATTTAGTGTGGATTTCACAAGAAGCAAATTTCATGGGAAATTTTAAAATTTGTTTCTCCATTTTTCTGGAGTATTAAACAGTTTTTTGCTCACTTTCCCTACTAATATTTCCCAACATTATTATTCCATTTTTCTTTTTTTCTATAATTTATGTCTGAAATCTATTAAATCGATGTATTACATTAAATCCATTAAAACGTGTTTAATATTACTAATCATTGAGTTTGGACATAATATTTTATAACTATATATAAAAGGAAAAATTACGCAGCTGGTTTACTTTTCTTATTTCTGTAGTGAGTTTATATAAATTCCTTAGTACTAATTAAAAATTTACTATACTAATGAAAGAAAATATATGATATTTTTTTCGTACTGAAAAATTTATCCATAATATTTGATCTTCACTTACACCTATCTGAAACTAAATGAGGTACATAATAATAGATTAACGTTTAATTTTGGACACTGTTTTCTATGTTTAATTGATGTTAAGAGAAATTCTTGACTTTACAAATATATGTGCATTAACGTGACGCTTATCAAAAAGAAAAACTTTTTTCTGCTTAAACGACTGCGTCATTTCTTACGAATAAAAACGAAATCTATCAAAGTAGTCACTGAAACCGCAGAATGATATATTTCTCCCCAGACGAATGTCATTTTGCTTTTACAAGAGAACATACCTATTTCTAGATATATCTCGATGCACATTTCACAGATATGTTATCTGCAGCCTTGAGCCAAGGGCGTTTTATCTTTATTTTTGATGCCATGTATACTGCCTGAAACATTCAATTTTCTCACATCGTAAGAAAGATCGAAATATTAATACTTCTATATATTTTGACGTGAAAGAGTATATAAAACCCTTGCTGTCAAAACTGGTACCTGTTATTGATTAATCTTTAAATGGTACTCTTTTACTTTGTATTATGCTTTTATCGGTACATATGCTATAAAATTCAAAAAGTTTACTCATAAATTCAACTATGTTAGGCAACTAAGTAAATTATACCTTAAACTGTATCACTCGATTAGGTGAAATTGTGCTTTACATTGAGCAAATACATCATCGCAAATATAATGATTGGAAGGAATTACGCTACAGACTTTTATTTATATTTAATTTATAAACAGCTCAATTTAGAGAGAAAATATTAATATTTCTTTTAAAAGGGACATTATGACAACATTGATTTAAGAAAACGCTTTCATAAATCAATCTATATTCAACACAAAATGAGGAACTCTATTGATAAATTATATTTTTGATGAGAACTAAATATTTTAAGTATCGTTTAAATAATTTATATATACGTAATTTATTAATTTTTGCAGATTTTACATTTTGCTAGCGTTTAAATAAAATGCGTATGAAATAACTATAAACATACACTAAATTTTGACTCTAAAGTGTAAAAGACTGAAATATTACCAAATGCGAAAACATTTTAACTCGTTTGATTAAAAATGTGTCAATATGATAATCGGAAATTATTGAATCATTATATTTTCATAAAACGATTTTCTTTGCTTTCACTTTATTGCGTTGAAATAGGTTATCCACTATTGGGGCAAATACAAAAATTTATAGAAATGTTATTTTAATTGGTATAGCCTAAAATTTTTGTGCCATAATATGAAATATATCGTTCTTTGCTTTAATAAGATCCTGTATATGGTTTGACATGGATTCCACTAAATTTGAACATAAATGTTTAATCTCATCATCACGAAATCAAACTTTTCTTTGTTGAGCAGGCCATTTTACTCACATGTCTCTTTACAATGACCACTCATTTACAATGGGACTTACACCAAGAAAATTATTAGGCTAATCTAAAAATTTTAATTTAAGATTTTGAAAAAAAATTCTTTTGTAGTTTAGAAGTATGTCATGGAGCCAAGTCTTGTTGGAAGATACTCGTACCAACAGCAGAGAGCTTATGCATTATAGACATAATTTTTCTTTCTATTACAGAAATATATTTTCTAGAGTTCGTGTTACCTTCTTCACCTTTTACTTGATAAAATCTGCTTAGATTAGTGAAATTAGTGTGAGAACAAGTAGTTTAAACTGGTTTGAGGCAAAAAAAATCAAGAGCAAGTAAATATTTTCTTAATAAATATGTTTGTCCCCCAATTAGTTTGAAATTTTAATTTCATTTTCTAAATCATATATGTAATTGTACTTACAATAATAATTATAAATTAAGCTGCGAAGTAATAATAATTTGTGTTGTTTTATAATATAATGGTGAGAACTAATATATTTGTATCAAATCGATTAAATATACGAAAATGCTATTTTCTGCATATGCAGAAAATATCTTATCTGGAATGATATCCAATCACTTGCATTTTCTTAACTGCCCACCATAGATAGGAATATCCAAATGGAATACTCCTTTAAACTAGATAAATTTTTGCTTGAAACAAATTTAAAATTGAAACAACAGTTTTGAAATAAACACAGATGCTACTATAATTTGATACCAGTTTACTAAGATAATATTTCAATTATTTTTTTTATGCACATTGTTTCTTAAAACAAATTTTCAATCATACATTCGTAACAATTTCAGTTTTACAGTTCAGTAAATGTTACAAAATACGATCATTTTCTTAAAAATCTATGGAAAATTTAATATAATTTTGAAAGTTTGCGAACGAAACATTTGAGAAAATAATATTGATTTTTTTAGTATATATTTTTGAATGTATTAATATATTATATTATCACTTAATAATTTATTATTTTTATTTAAAAGACTCTCTAATCATTAGATATCAACAAAATTACTTATCACTAAAAGATCATTGATTTGCATTTATTCATCATATTCCTTTAAGTAATTTTAATTAGGCAGGCTTAATTTTGAATCTAATTATTATTAATTGTTGCTCAGTTAATTGATTCATATTTATATGAATTCATTGTTTTCCAAGAAACGAAATAATATATTCTATATTTATGATACAGAAAAATTATATAAGTAGCTAAACAAAACATGTTTTTCATTGGATCACTTTAACATTAAAATAATAGTTCGCAGAACATTTACCATTTTATAATTTTAATAGATTATTAAATGTTTTTATGTTGCGAGCCAAAACTAAAGAACCAATATTTTGGATCATTCAGAATAATTGCCATGAAATTATATGCAAACGCATTCGAATGATGGCTCATACTGATTGCATAAATCGTGTTCATAAAAGATTAAGTAAAACAGTTCTTAGCCCATGCAAAATTTTGTGAGAAGCTAGAGCAACAACAAAACTCTTAAATTCATCTCACAAATAATAAATGACACTTTAAATGTATATATATATATATATATATATATATATATATATATATATATATATATACCTTGAACCATTTAGAATGCTTTACTTGCAGAACTTACAGGGCTATTTTCAAAAGAAAAGACATTCCTAACATTATAAGAATACTGGATTCACTATTGGGTCATTTCATATTCATTACCTTTCATCTCTGATTGTCAGTTTTTCATAGAAAACATACTTCGAAAATCATTCTGTAACATTCATCTGGAAACATCAAGGAATACGAATCATTCTTTTGCTGAAGTCTAAACTAATCGGCATAATAATGCAGCAAATCCTAATGCTTATTTCCGGGATTTAAGTTTGTGTGCAATGTAGTAAATCAGACACACAAACTGCATTCATGATGATCACTGCTTATATTTATGGTTTTTCTATTTGTACCAGAGGTATCCTCAGGTACGTAACACAATAATAGGGCGCTAATTCATAAATATTAGCCAGTAGTAAGAAAGGAACCATTAGCAAACTTTATATAAGTTTTCAAGTGCCTCTAGAAGGAGTTTGAAATTGGTTTCCTTAATCGAGAAACTACTAATTGGATAATAATTATTCATTGAACTTAGTAGAGCTGCTTCTAAGAAGCTTCTTAGCATTTTACTGAAATTCCGCTAAAAATGTCACCTTTAGCATAGTTTTATCAAAGGTCTCTATCTAAACTCCTGTATAAACTAGCCTTTCTTGAAAAAAATTCATCATAAACATCTGGTCTTAAGATGTTCTGTATCGCTACCTCTTTCGCGCAAAATTATCCGAAATAGTTCTGGAGAATTTCTAGCTTTTCAATTGTCAAGTATTTTGAGCTACTTTTGACACTGTATATTTTAAATTCCCTATCGCCTTGCTGTAACAAGTAAACAACCAAAAAATTGATTTGTTGAGAAAATAAGATAATGATGTACCGTTTATTTCTCTTTTAGTATATTAGTGAAATCAAAATATGCATTTTTCAGGCATTAAATAAATGTTAAGTTACTTATATTATTTACATTTAAGTACAAATTTTAATCATATGATTACTATGTACCAATGTTTGCTTAGAAATTCTATTGCTACTTAATTTTGCACTTGTAATTTGAATATTTACTTCTCCTCTGTATTTCGTAGAGGTTGGATTGTAGTAATCTTTGATATTATATTTTGATCGATGAAAAGTATATTTACATTGTTAAGAGTTATTTGTGACTATTTATTCCTTATATTTTTGGATAAAATGAGCTCTTTTTTGCAGAAAATTGCTGATTGAATATTTGGAAAGCTTAACTTAATAATTTGGACATAATAAAAATGCAAGTTATTAAGCTGAGTTTTTCTTATATTAAATTCCACCAATCCACATGAAACAGTAATTTATAATATTTTAGCAAGTTAAGATAACATATATCGTTAGTGACTCATATTATTATCGGTGTCAATGAGAAAATGAGAATATGAGCCGATCTTTATTATAAAAGAATTCAATATATAGTATTTATCTGAACAATTTAGTAATTGCGAATGTTTAAAGTTACTCTTACTATAAGCAAAAAATTGGAAAAAAAACACATATTTATTTTAACAATTCAAAAAATCTTAATACATCCATTTGTTGTGCTGTTAAAACAGAAAACAACATTTTTATTTTTATTTTGACACATTGATGTGACTTAATCATTGAATAATAAGGGAAACTAAGGATATCTAAATATCCCTTGATATTTTTTTTAAAAACTGATACATTCAGAAAAAATGTTTCGTAAAATATTTTTGGAAACATTTCATTAGTTTACACGTTGAAACAAGTATTTTTATCAAAATATCATACATTTGAATTTCCTTAAGGGTTTGTAAAATGAAATTTTATTTTGAAAAATATTTTAAAAAATAATCAAAATGTGGGTTAGGAATATTTCAAATATATCTACATAAATTTTTTATTAATTAGGTTACAAAAAGTCGCATGATTATTGTTTTTTACTTTCAACTTTTTTATTACTTTAAAAAATTGCATGTAACTTACATACTTTGTATTTTATAAGAACAATTCAAAACAAATTTATTTGAGGAAATATATCAAAATAAATGTAATGTATTAAAATAAATATGTATCAAACCATTTAAATATGATAAAAAGCTTAAAATAGTTTAAAACAATAATTTCGTAGTTTAAAAGATAGTAAAACGATATTAAAATAATGTAGAAATAACCACAATGGATACTGAGGTTATTTTCTTCAAATTTATAGAATGAATACTAGTCTTTATATTTATATTAAAAATATTTAGAGATTTTATAACAATAAAATTCAGTTAAAATAATATCTTAGTAAAACCCAGTTACTATTTTAACAATTGTATAGTTATCAAATTTAAATCATAGAATTTCATGCATACGTAACATTTGAGACAATTTCTGTTAACCTAAAAATCAATAAATTCTTTCTCTAGTGAAACTGAAACAGCTGAAAAACACTTCGCTCCAAAATATTGAGATCTAAAATAAAAGTATAACTCTAGAGTTGAATTGGAAGATAAATAAATTCCAAGTCATTGCAGTTCAGAAGGGGGAAAAGTTCCAGAAAATAAAAGGAGCCACACTAAAACGACAACTCGTGAAACAGCGTTGGAAGATAGACGCTCTCAGATTACTATCTCTATAAATTATTCCTTTATTCGATAGTAGAAAGGAAAAGTAGCTAGCAATAATAGCGGTCGTGAAAGATCATAAAGAAAGTCCTGGGTAGCAGACAATAGAGAAAATTCAGGATTAAAGGACTTATCCGTATCGAACTGCCTGTCCCTGACCTAGTCGCACGCTAAGGTTTCGATTCTTTCTCTCCTACCACTTATAAGACTTGCTGAGAAGGCATTGGTAAAAGAAAAAAAAAATTTGGTCTGAATTTAGTTAAAAGTTAAAGTACTTCTCTTTGTCTTGTGTAAATAGGAGTCTATTACTTTCCGTATAAACATAAATGGTTAGCAGTTTTGAAAAGCAGAATAAAGGAAATTATCTCACAATCGTGTTGAAAATTTTGAGATGTATATTTTATTATTGATAAAAAATTTAAATGAGTTTAAATTTGAAATTACTATGGAGTTTCTTATTTTTAAATTGATGTTTTAAATGAAATTAATACTTTGTAACGAAAAATTTTCTTATAAAGTTTATTTATTGAATTGCGATTCTGTTTTTTAAATAAACTCTAGAAAAATGTAATAATAAAAGTGTTTAAAAGTATAGAAGGAAATTTCGGCTACAAGTTAAAATCTTTAATCCAAAAAATTTTACACCAGCAGAAAATTTCTGTTCCATATTTTGTACGTAATTTGTTCAATTTAAGGTCACTAACATCAAATAATGAAAAAAATATACAGCTTTGATATAATAAAAAATACTTTTCAAAAGTTGATTTATTGAATTGTGATTCCGTTCCTTAAAGAAATTCTAGAAAAATGCAATAATAAAAGTTTTTCAAAAATATAGAAGAGAAACTTTTGACTGACCGTAAAAATTCTTAATCCAAAAATTTTTATACCAGCAGAAAATTGTCTATCCATATTTTCTATGTCAGTTGTATAATTTAAGGTAGAACACTAATATATCAAATAATGAAAAAATATACAGGTTTGATTTGCAAATGTAAACAAATTCATATAAAACATAAATAAATTATACTAAAGCTCCAAATACTTTAACTGTTATTTAGAATTTCTTTACATTTTAGATTTATTTATTTACAATTAGAGCATAAAATTATGATTTAATTTTTTACAGAATTTTATTAGAACATTAAGCATAAAATTAACATTTTTAAAGTTTTCCAAAATAATGCATCCTCATTTAGGCAGTCTTTAAAAATATGAAATTTATTTTTGATTTTATGAGGAAATTTGCAAAATAATGCATATTTAAATTTCTTTTTTGAAAGAAATTAAAGCAGACATTATATCACTCCATAAATCACCTCTTATCCTTACTTTAAATTCAGGAAAAATTACATAAACCTAAGAACGGAATATAAATATCAATAAATCATAGCGTGAAAAATAATATTCTATCATATTACAACTAATGTGATTCACATATATTTAATGTCTAATCAGCCGTGTTTACTACATAAAAATAACTATAATTTAGCCGCAGATAATCCTTTGTTTTTATTGTATTGCACGTACCAGTTAATTAGATTTTTAGCCCCCATTCCCATGCATAAGCATCATTGGAGATGACTCTTCTAAAAAAATGACTATAATTTATGTCAGAATAAAAGCAATTTCGCAGCCTGCGTACTCTGCTTTTACCTCAATAAGAATTATAGCTTAACACTTCTTTAAATGAGCTAAATTAAAAATTGGAAATTGCCGTTATGGCTTAGTGAGAAAAATTTAAGTGAAACCAATTAATTTTAATATATTGTTATCCCGTAACACACTTTAATATATATGTAATATATATAGATACGAGCATACATATAAATATAATTGCTCTAAACAAATATTTTAATCTAAGAAGTTTTAAGGAAAATTAAATTAAATTAAATTAACTAAAATCTTCACTACAGATTTACAACTTTTTATTTCTTGCTCCACCTTGTTCTAAAATTATTTTTTTTCTAAGAGTAAAACAAGTTTAATTTTATAAAATAATCAAATTAAATTTAAAAAGATAAATTAATTAAATTTAATTAAGAAAATTAATAAGCTTATTTAAAAAATTAAAAAATAATGTTATAAAAGACAAAAAATAACAATTTAGTTGAATAATCAAGAAAAAGTATTTATCATGCTTATAAATCATCATAATTTTATAATAAAAATTATACTACCTATATTAAATATTTTTATGGCATAATTTATAAATTATTCTGTTAATAATATTTTGATGCATACAAAACAGAAATTAAAGTTTTTAATAAAAAACTACATTTAAAAACTTAGTTTTTCATTAATACCAAACAATATTCTCTTACATTAAGAGGAAAATATTCGCTTGTTTTCCTTATAAAGATGCATAAAAAAGTCTTATGGAAAAAAAATTAATATTTGTTTTTATCCAAACATGGAAAAGCATTCCGATTAAGCCTCAGCAAGCACACAATCATCTCATTTAAGATAATTCTATGAAATTATACGTTATTATAAACGAGATAAATGTTTTGAAACGAAGAGAATGAATGGATATTCATTTTTCCTCTTCATTCATTTGAACATTCTGTAGAAGAAAGTATCCCCAAAGAAGAATCTAATCTTCCTCTAGCAAGTTTCTCTATCTCAAACATTTCTTGTAATTTATTATTTTTAGTTGTGATTAATGATTCTTCTTGCGCAAAGTCAGAGACAATAGTACCCTCTTTTGAAAAGGGCCTTTCTTTATGATGTTGTAACTCAAATTTTACTAGACGTTTCGGTTTTATCCTCTCTCTGTATATTTCCCTCGTTTGCGCTTGGCTTAACTTAAGGCCGGAGTTTCTTTTTAGAATACAAATTCACGTAATCCATAGATCGAAATTTTGCTGAATTTCTGACTCAAACAGTCTTGTATTTGATTGCTGCTTAGCAAATGGTAGTTAAGTATTTAAATTTTAAATATCTATGATTTTAAGAATTAATTGCTTCCATTTTAATTATAGAAATATAATAATATCTTTAAACTATAACGCAAGAGAAATATCTTTATAGGTTATGAAAGCACACACATACAATGGGTTCAAATTTCTTTAGATAAACGCTTATGCTTACTTTTATAATAAAAACATTAGCTCGTAAGTAACGTTTTTAAGTTTGTGTATCCAAATTTTGCATTATAATTACTAATTTAAAGTAAATAAAATATACCATTTTTTGTTAAATTATTTATATTTAACGTTATAACTATTATGAATGTGTATTTCTTATTAAACGTAAAGAAATATTACAAATGAATCTGGTGTGTTTACAAATATGTTACATACTTTTATAAAATATGGAAAAAATAGCCTTCATGTATTAGAATGTATTTTCATGGTTATTGGATAAATATCCTCTAATTAAGAATTCACCTCAATTTCATATAAAAATGCAGCTAAAATAAATATTTTGATCTTTTCTTTTTGTATATGATTTAGTGAAAGTTATCTGTTTAAAATCTGTGTGCAGCATTCTTGTCATCTGGAATAAAGTATCAGGTGATTTCAACACAAAAATAGCATTTTCAACGATATATGCTTCTCTTAAAATTGCATAGAAAAATATATCTATGAACAGTTTTATAATTTACTTTTATGAAGAAAGAGATTTAAAAAATAAATCTATTCAGGGATAAAAATGTCACTAATGATGGCAACACCAATACTAACAAGTGTTCATTTTGAAATAAACTGCAAAACTTATAATTTAAATCCATACATTTTATGGTGCTTCAATTCAAATGTTATTGTTTATGTGCAATCGAATATAATTTAAGTGAATAAAGCTTATAGTGAGTAACGCTAATTTTAATTTTTCTGTTTGATTAATAAAAACAAAAAAGTCTCTTAATTAAATATTCTTTAATTGCATAAATGTCATTCAGATTTAAGTTCTAATCGGATAGTTTAAAAGTGGTTTCAATGATAATATCTTCATGACTGCAACAATTCTGAAAACACTTTTTACAAAAACTGGAAAAAAAATCACAGAATCAGCACTTAAGTTTCTCTGCATAGTTAGTGACAAGATTGTGTAGATAAAAAGTTCATGCAAAGTACACACAAATACGTATTAAATGTTTCAGATTTTAAATTTAATATTATTTTGTTATTTAAAGACCAGTTCCTAAATTTTTGTTTGGTGAAGCTCTTTAAATTTAGGTACTTGGGATTTTGCTGGTGTCACCTGCCAACTATGATTATAGTATGGATTGGAATAAATTATTAGAAATATTATGTGTTTTTAAGTAAATAAAAATTATTAAAGGGTATCCAAAAGTCTTCCTGTTGTCTCTTAAGATATTCAAGAATTCTTAAGTAATTAAAGTGTTTTTAGTTTGTAAATGATAAGGATAAGAAGTAAGAGCAGTAAATCATTGACAATCTTAAAAAGGAAGGTGGTTTCATCTTACAACAACTTACTATATATTTTTAATTACTATAGCTATTTATAAATATTGATGATATTGCTTGACTACCATGATTTTTATTCATTGTGTGTTTTTTGACAATTCAAGTATTTCTAGCGTTTTTGTAACTAAATAAAAGTTATTTTTATACGGTTATCATTTCACTCTTAATTGAAGTTGCATATTACTGTAACATATTATTAATTTTCCTTTAACACTCTCTTATAAAAATATATGTTTCGATAAAGGAGATATAATACTCATGGAATCGTTCATGAACTTCTATTTCTCATATAAGTATGTTCTTTATCTCATTAAGACATCAAATATTTAAATAAACGCTAATATCGACTGCAGGAGTAAAAATCAGTGAAACATCTGTCATTCACTTTAGATTCATTTTGCAATTTTTAAGATAACTTTGTTATTAAAAATTATAATTATTTGATTTATTTCATTTACTGATCAATATCAGTTGTTTTTATACTCAGATGATTAACAAACATTTTAAAAAAAGAAAATGTAATGAGCTTGTGCGCAAAGATCAAATTACTAACTTATTTTAGACATTTTTTGATATACTGTATGATCTATTACTTGCTTACTTTTGTTGTTTTCATAGGGTAGCTACCTTTCTAACAGTTGCACTTATGATTTGAGGGACTTTCGACGCTCGCGAAAAGATAATTTTAAAGATTTAGAATTCTTCAACTACTTTTGTAACACCACAGCCATCATGCAGCTAAAGTCCTTCTTCGACATGTGAAGTCTTCCTGCTGTTTTTTCTCTAGGTATATATAATAAATTCATACTTGCAGTGTGAATATCTTTAATTGCATCTTCGGGGTATCTTTTATTGTAGTATTGAGATGCGATTTCTCATCTTACGTTTTTTGTGTCTACTCACGTCACCTTTGTCATTTTCTCTTCACATATGCATACGCAGGAAGTTTTTGCTGAATTGCGTTTTCTCTGAACTGAACACAAAAAAATCCCTTTTGCAATTTCATATATACCAACTTAAAAATTACATTTTTTCTTAAGTTCCGAATACCATTGTATGCATACATGTAACTACAGGATGCCCACTAAAGTCCTTTGTCATCCTCTCAATTTCGAAACGACTGCTTCTATTTTCCCATAATTGGTATCAAGGTATAGTAAATAGGATATGCGCTTACAACTAAGACCTCTCACAGTGCAACCTGGTGAAAACTATGGAATTATCGTTCATATTTATAAATTGGTATGAGATAGGGGAGAAGTGAATAACAAAGTTATATAGAATTATCGATTTAGTACGAAAAAGACACCTCATTGACATGGACGTGAAGAATAGAATTGCGAAAACGCTCATTTATGTTTTTATGATTCCCTCCTCTACGAAGGTGACAAACGATCAAAGAAAGAAGAAAATAACTATTTATATAACAATATGTCTTTATATAAGATATTCAAACTTCACACCTTCAGCTGCAATGCACATTTGGATCCCCGTTTGGATTTCATATTGCACGTGTTGGAGCTTAGAGGGTGAAAAACTGGTACAAGCGTCGGTAATGCGTCATATAAAGTCCTGCAATGTCATTTAAAATCAGAAAGAGTCGGATATATCTGCTGTTTTAGATATCTCCACAGAAAAGTGTCCAGTGGACAGTAAAAGCGAACGTGGAGGCCAAACTTTAAAATCACCCTACCCAATTATTTGGTTCCTAAATTCTATGAAGAGGTACTGCTTCGCTGGTGATGACTTGTGAGCATTCGCTACGTCGTGTTAAAAGCATACATTCCTAACATTAAACACAGGCAGGTTCTCCTTGTTCTGCGGAAGTTGTAAATATTGAGTATATGTTAAGGTGCCATCGTAAAATATTGGACTGATAAACTTGTAACTGTAAATTGCGCACCAAACGCTAATACCAAGCAACACTTGATGTCGAACATCGATAAAACATCCAGGATTTTTTCCAACTCCAAGTAATGAGGTTTTTATCTATTTTACATGCTATTCCGTGAAAAGCATGCATTTTCCATCCACAATACATCTACCAAGAATGTTGCTTGGACCTGTATCTGATTCATAACGAAGTTGCACCATGAATAGCATCATTCAACACCTCCGCATCGTTGGTCTGTAAAAATAGGCTCCAGATTCTTGTAGGATCCTCCAAACCAAACTTTTTAAGAGATCACATTGTATGCCTTGTACTGCATTTATACTGCTGATATGTCTTGTACTGCATTTCGGGTATGTGAGGGCATATGCTAGTATTTAATCTGGTTGACCTAATCATTCTACATTCGATGGTCAGCCAGATTGAGCTCGACTTGTCACGCAGCCTGTCTCCCTTAAATTTTTACATCAGAGAAGATGGTCTGATCAGAAGGATTGGCCTGTGCAGGGAAACGCTCCAAGTACGAAAATACAAATGTACGTTTTAACTGTTCTATTTTACACCTCCATGCCAAAGCGGTGTTGTTCAGTACTAAATCGATAACGCTGTAATTCACTTCTTTTATCTCCTATCTCGTACCATTTTTAAAATACGAAAGCTAACTCTGCCGTTTTCCACCAGACGGTACTGAGAGTGGAATTAATCGGTAGGGCATATCGGATTTACTACACCTAGACATCACGCTTATAAAAACAGCAGCAGCGGTTCCTAAATTAAGAGGGTGACAAGGGATTTTAGTGGGTAACTGATGTTTATCATTTAACTTGAAATGTGTAATGCATATCAATTATTGGGGATATACAATTATATATTATATTTTAGAGAAAGAATTCCTCTCAAGTTTGAAACAAAATATAATAATTTATTTAAAACCTATTTCCTTGATTAGTTTCCTTTAGATGGAAGATTTCAAGATCACTGATGAAAATTTTATGCTTTAGAAAGATAACACTTTATTAATAAAATATGCTATGGTTGATAAAAGTGTTTTAAGTTTAAAGTAAGTAATTTTATGTAATTGAAACTGATTTTTTATGATTGATTTTATCTGAACTATAAGAACTGAAGTAATTGAATTTGGATTTAGTGACTTATTTTGTATGACTTTGGTTTATCAGGGAAAAATACACAAAATTCCTTTTGGTATTAATATTTTCTCTGTCTTTTTTCAGCTCCGTAAGCTTCTGCGAAACTCATAGTTTTGAGTTATATCATATTTTACAGTTCCTTAAAAGATGTGTCACCTATCTTAATTGCAAAATTTTAGTCAAGAGTTCATTTTATTTTTGTTGGTTCTTTCCAAATTAATTTTTTAAAAAAAATTTATAAGCCCGAAATAGGATCAGACTGAAAGAATTCAGGATCTTTCTAAAAAATTAAGTAATTTCATTTTAACCAAAAAAAGGTTATGCCATGTAGTGTGGCTACTGATTATATTCTACCACAAAATCATATTTGTCCTGCTCTGAATCCTAAATATAGTGAGAGTTATTACTCCAAATTTTTTTGTGGTATTATGTATTTACCATTCCATTTTATATATAACACAGTATTCCATTAAAGAATCATTTTTCAATTCATGTTTCCATATGAAACTAAAAAAGTAATACATCTTACATTATTATTTATTATCCAGGTACAATTTTCATCCTCTACACGTTTTTCTTTTGTATATTCACAGCAAATGACACGCAATGTTCTAGTTAATGTTTCACAGGATATCATTAAATAGATTCATCGTTACTACAACTATTATTCTAAAGTATATCAAGCCTATATAGCTATCAACTCTACGAATGTATGACATATTCTTAAAACTGTGAAAATTATGGTTTTTCCTTACAGCAATCAGTACATGTTTAAATCCTCTTTTTATGAATTTTGAGTAAATATTTAATTAAAACTAGTATAAAGCACATTTTAAGGGCTTTTTTGGAACTTTAAAAAACCAATACATATTTATATTTCCAATGTTAATTGCTTTTGATTAATTTTGCTTAAATTTCAGAAATTACAGGTTCTTTAGTTATAATATTCTTTATATCTTCCTAAGTTTATAAATCACAAAAATAGACTTCATATTTGCACTGAAATTCGGTATGAGAGTAAAATTATTGGCAAAAAAACTTTTTTACAAAATTCTATATATTTGCATATAATACTTATTTCCGCAACATTTTTTTATTCTGCATTTTTGAACTACACATCATATGTACAGTTCATTAAAATGAAGTTATATTTACCAGAATACAATTAAATGTAATATTTTCTCCCTTTTAAAGAAATCAAACGTAATACAATGTTCTCAAATGTAATTTATGGCTAACATGTGACTATGGGAAAAATATTATTTAATTTAATTATGCGTATTCAATTAAATTTCATGAAATTGCAATGAATAAATACTTTTCAAATAATGCGTATGAGATTTGCGGTTTTCATCATTGTATGGTTTTACAGCAATTTTGTTGCTATAAAGAATGAAAAAATTTAAAGTCGTGTTGGTAGTAATATTAATAGAATATCTGATGCAGTGCCATTGACGCTCCAAAAATATTATTAAAGAAAAAAAGCTTTGGCCAGAATTTACGCTAATAGAAACGAATGCCTTTTATGAAAAAGAAAATAGCGAAAGGAAATATAATTTTTAACTCAGACGAAGTTCAAAACCGTATGGAGAAAAGAATAATAACTGTGTCAAAGCATTACCATATATCACAATAACTTTTTCTGCTTCCGAAGAGAGAACGTGGGCAATAAATGTTCAGTTCAAGAAGTCCTATAAAATGGATTTCGTCGCACCAACTTCCCAATCTCTTTGATTCTCAGAAGTAACGATGCATAGAAGGGAGAAAAAAGTTAAAGTGTGCAAAAAAAAGAAGAAAAGAAGAGGTGAAAGCAGCATGATGAGCGCCTACGTAGGATGGTAGGGCAGTGGATGAGAATGAAAATCCACAGGATCCACGCTATCGAATATGGCAAAGGCAAAAGTTCCAAGAAAGAAAGGCGTGAAGTAATTTTTATTCATTTAATCTTTCAAGGGGTTAAGACTAGGATGTAGCCGAATTTCATTGGAATCATCCAAAGAGCTCTTCATCGGAACCAGTTCAATTTCCAATACACTTCAACCGGATTTGCCCCTTCAAATTCCACCATTGAAAAAAAAATCTTACACAGGAATGAATGCGTGTGGACGACCTGAAACGATTTCACATTCTATTGAAAGTGCATCGCCTTAGAGTCCTTTTCAATATCAGTTGCGCCTTAGAGCTTAGCCTACTATAATAAACTTTTGTTGAAAAGTCGTTTCATTTTTTTTTTTTTAATTTTATATTAGAAAAGTGAATTTTTCAATTGGATATTTCTTTTCTTTTGGAGAGGAAGCAACGTCAAATTCCATTTTGCATTTTTATTTAAAAAGTGCAGATTGAAATATATGTGCGATTTATTGGATAGTGCTTTAATTATTTGTTAATGTAAGAATATGCGAAAATAGAAAGGGAAATATGGGAAAATAATCCATATGTATAGTTTTGCTTTAGAAATATTCAAATGTCGTCACATACTTAAATTTTATATATTATGCTTATTATATTCATTATCAGTTGCAAGGACAAAATATTTTACATGTAACAAAGCAATAATTGAAAAATGATTAACATTTTTGTTAGAAGCATTATCTGTTGCCATATACTTTACAAAAATATTTCAAAGCATGCAAAACATGGTAGTTTCAGCATGACCTCATAGCAGTTCATATTAAAATGTATCCTAAATTAAAAAAAAAGAAAAAAAAATTGCAGACTTATTAGCTTTTTATTTCTTAATCTTAAATCATTGTATACTTTAATATTGAAATCCAAGTTACAATACAATTTCTTCGAATTTAATAAAAGATTTTTGCAATAATTAAATTATCGTACTTCTTATTTACTTGAAAGAAAAAGAGATATTAAAATTGATGGGTTGATAATAAAAAAACACTAATTTTTAGATAGCCAATACAAACATGTTTTAATTTTCAAATGCGTGTTTTATGTATAATGAGGTACATCAAGTTATTATATTACTTGCTTTATAAATGTGTGTGATGTTTACATTTGCTACAAATGCATTTTTGTGTTTATAAATGCATACATATTTCTTATACTTAAAATACTTACTTATATATACTTATTTTTGTGCACACTTTTTATAAATGGTTTTTAATTCGATACATACAGAAACAATTATGCATTCTTTACGATTTATTTAAATGGTAATATGTAGGGTAAATTATTTTAGATGCATGCAACTTACCAGACAAGAAATAAATATTTAAAGTCAACGTGTGCATGGTCAACATGTTAAATAATGTATTGTGGTACATTAGGTTTTCCGTTTATTCAGTACAAGCGCTCAATGTTAATCATGAGCTTTATTTTCTAAGTATTTATAAATGATGATTTGTCACTGCACAGATCAAGTATTTATGTCACTTGTGTGTGATGAAAATCAAGGACATTTTCGAAAAATGCTTTAGACATATTTTACTCATACTAATTATACTGAATGCATGTAAAGCATAAAATGTGTTAAGAAATACCAAAAAAATTGGCAGTCACTTTTTGGATTTTGTCCATTTTATTAAATCAAATGATGACAGCAAGACGTCTGTCGCCAAACTTCTCATAGGTTTGGTTTTGATTTTTCGTCAACTGTCTAGATATATTAGTTTTCTTCGTTTTCATCTTTGTTTGGAAGATATTAGAAAAAGGAAAATAATTTACAAGTGTAATTGTTACTAGAAAAAGAGTGAAAACACATATTTCAGCTTGAATAACAAATTGATTTGAAATTTTAGCTCAAATTTTATTGATCTACAATAATATTTCAGGTTAATTTTCTCTAATATTATTAATTGTTCTCTGTAAATGCATTTGTTATTTTTTACAATGCACAGTTGTTATGTAATAGTTTTAAATATGCATCATTAGCCTTCTTAAAATGTTCTTATATATTGCTCAATAATTATTATTTTTTATTCTAGCAATGTTTTAATATTTAAATAAAACTCAAAGTAGAGAAAGAGAGAAAACAGAGATATTTTTTTCTTATAAAAAAAATTGTTGCTTCATCAAATCTATATGTGAACATTTTAAAATAAGTATAGAATGTAAAATAGTTAAGATTGTTATCATAAAATTTATGAATGTAATGAACACTTGAAAACATACATTATATCAATTAACATACCGATTCTTACCTTCCTTTTCGTTGCAAACAAAAACAATTAATGTGGGCAGTTCAACACAGTCTATTCCACATAAAGAAATAATATTCAATTTAATACTTTCTACTGATGTTTGCTACGAATTTGCTTACCTCCCATGACTTATGGAATTTTTTTTAAGGTAATAAGTCATTGGAAGTAGTAAATGGAATATACCAAAGATGATTAAACTATATAGTTAAACAAATAAATAAAATTTATTTTTAGAGATTTTAATTATCTAATTTAATTGAAAATTTGACAATTTTTGTGTTTTGATGGGAATGTAAAGAATAATAGGTATAGTTGAAATAACAATTTAAAATATTTTGCTGTACATGAAAATCTGGAATTAAGAAAAATTAAAATGCCATATATATTTTTCCATATATATTTCAGTACTTCACATTGTATATATATATATATATATATATATATATATATATATATATATATATATATATATATATATATATATATATATATATATATATATATATTTATATACACATTTACAAATATGCAAAATATTACAATGAATTTAAATTTTAAATAAATTGTCATAAAATTACAGTAAAAGTGTTCTTGTGCCAATGCAATGAATGCGCAAATTAGTAGTAGAACTGTCATGCGTATGAAAATGTCAAAAGCAAAACGTCACAGGCAACATGAGTGCATGCAGAATACAGGCGGACGGCATTCCTAGCTTAAGACTACAATAAAAGAAAGATTGGAGACACAATTAAATACGCTCGCTACTGGTAAGTTCCTTCGTGAAATATAGCTTGAAACATCTCGTGGACAAGTCACACTGAAGGGTTCCAAAACAACAAAAGTGTGAGTTCATGCGCTAGGAATGAAGAAGTGCTTGAAAACCCTTTCAAATCATAAGTTCAATTGTAAGAAAGATTGGTGGTGTCCACCACTGGAAAATATCACCAGTGGATGACAGAAATGTATTTCTTCTTACAAAAATGCTCTAAACAAATCAGTTCAAGAAATAGTTGAAACAATGGAGCAACAAAAGTGACCGTATACTGTGTTACATTTTCTCCAAAATGGATTATTCACCCGCTGTTTTGAATGCTGCAAAATTTTAAACTGTAAATGCTCTCTCCATCACATCCTAATGTAAATTGGTATGAAGAACACAAAACCTGGGCATCTCATCAGTAAAGTTGTGTCTCTTTCGGACGAGAGTCGTTTCAGAGACCCCAAGTAATTTTCAACGCCAGTTATTTGCTGAGTGTTAGGGAACCGGTTTCCTTCTTATTGCATCACGTAAAGAGAGCTTTAAGGTGGTCCTGGAGTTGTGGAGTTTAGGGAATCATTATGCTAAACAGTCGGACTGAGCCCCGCAACTTCGGAAGAGGTTCTGTAACCGGATTTCGCTATTGTAAGGTGGTGTCCCTTCCAATTATGCTAATGTTCCTAGGCGCTGTTGAAAAAAATTTTATTGTTATGGATACTTTGCACTGTAACAAAGGATTCCAACTGTTCAACAGCAACTTGATAAAAAAAGATATAACTTGAATGAAATAACAATAAAACACCCCTTGATTTAAGCCCCTAAAATTATGGAATGGTTTTGGGCAATGACTTGCGGCGCGATTACAACCTCCGAGAAAAATTAATAAGCTAAAGCAAATTCTGATATGGTAATAGGCTCTCTTACCTCAAGAACTATTGTAAAAATCTGTTCCAAAGTACGGAGAGTTTATGAAACAACCGTTGCAGTAGGAGAAGATTATAACTCATATTAGCATACCCAAACAAGTTCAGAGCAATTTTTTTGAAATACCCTGCATATATATATATATATATATATATATATATATATATATATATATATATATATATATATATATATATATATATATATATATATATATATATATATATATATATATATATATATATATTATACACATATTTTCTTATTTAATTTTAGAAAACATTTATATTGAGCTACTAATGTTTGATGTATGCTAATATTATTCTTCAAAAATATTAAATATGCACAAAATTTTAAGCATAAAAAAAAAACTTAAAACATACTACAGCAAAAATTATTAAACTGAAACGAAAAAAAGTAATACCAAATAATCTATATGTTGTTATCTAGAGCATGTACTAAAATTTTAAGATTTTCTAAGCAAAAATAAAAAAAATTACAGCCGCTTGAATATTTATATTGAAATTTTAACCAAATTTTCTATGCCATTATTCGTATAACAGGCAATAATTGGAGAAATAATTAAGTGATTAAAATTTTTTAATACATTCTCTAGAAAACAATATGCTGATGAAGCTCAGCAAATTTCATAGTGATATTATGAAAATATTTTGTGTTATCAGATTTGAAGCAGGCAAATTATAGGCAAAAACCAATTCTGAAAAAATCGCATTTAAAGATTAAAATATCGTGTCATTATAAGAAATTCTTATATTTGCTGATTGATTTCCGGGAAAGTATTAATTTTATATATCTTTTAAAAGCTGACTAAATTTATAAATCAAAATAAAACACTGTTTAAACTAATTTTTAACATCATTCAGGCCCTATAAAAGCCCACTTTGAGTATTTTAAATGTCCACTTTTGGTTTCTAAAACTTTACGAAATCCTTCATATCTCGGAATCTAATTAACGTAGAGACAAAAAAATCTGTTATGGAAAGCTATTTAAATTCCTTATTTGGAGAAAGAATAAAATTAATTTATAATTTTTGGTCGAAATTGACATTTTCAACGTGTACGGGTGCTTTAAGGAATATTTGCTTCTTATTTTTCCATTAGGACAGACAATCACGCTTTACGTTACTATGATTTTAATAAAGCATCCCTTTGTTTGATTCCAGACTGTAAGAATTGCATGAATTACACAGTTGCCACCGTAAATGCAACACCCTGTAAGAATAATAGTTAAAAAAAAATCGATAAATTATGCCAAGTAGAAAACAGCGATCAGTTTTTGAACAAGTATCTGAGTTCTACAGAAGAAGGATAGTGGGCTGCAGAGATTGAGGATTATCTTTCAGGAAAATTGGTAGTCATGTTGAACGAAACTAAACAAGTGTAATGCGGATATGTGAGCGATGGATGCAAGAAATTACGACAGGCCCAAAGTATTTGATCGCACCCACCACAGAGCATCACTTCAAGTGATGACAGTCAAATTGTGTGCATGGCAGTGACGGATATAATAGCCATATCACAGCACACATTCAGTCTGTAACGCATCACCCAGTGTCGACACCGTTTACAGCAGAGTTGTCCGTTATCAAGACGTCCATTGCTTCGTCAACCCTTGACGCAGAGCCACAGACGTATCTGTCACCAATAGATGGATGGAAGAAGTATGTGGAAGGCAGAATGGAATGAAATTGTCTTCATTGACGTATCACACCACTGTCTGCAACACCACGATTGTCACATTCGAGTCTAGAGGTACCTGGAGTGAGGATACTGTGGATGCCGAAATATGCGCTATGTGGAAAGATGTTAAGATTGTTCATTGAAAGCCTCATCAGTGTCATACATAAGGCTCAATTGAAAGAGCCCATGAGGATATACAGAAACTATTCACCGCATGGATAAACGATAGTGAAACAAATAAATGCTCAGAGGGTTTAACTTTTGTTCAATTTGCCAATAATACTATATAACACAAAACAATACGAGAAAGTTTTCATAAGAAGTTATGTTTGGCGTTAAGGAAAAAAGAGGAAGAAAAAGGAAAAAAGCGAGTTAAGGAAAAATTACTTCTTTCCTGGTGGACAAATTGCAAGTATTGAAGCCAAAAAACAACCTGGAATTAATTTCCCAAAATTTTTAAACTAAAATTCAGTTTGAAGAAACTGTTAATACTTCTGAAAATTTATGAGCTATGGTCATACAGAAAATAATATTCTAAAGAAACTTATTAAAGAGTGTCTGCAGTTAATCACGTCTTCACATCATGTTCTGATTGAAAAACATAAATTAATTTCATTAAAAGAGTTGACACAAAATACAATCTTCTTCTGCAAGCAACATGGATATTACGAACCTCACAAGAACAATTTTCCGGCACAAATTACTGATACTGTACAAATACAATCCCTAATGTCGAGTATGTTTGCAAACATAGCCGAAATGTGTTAACGATTGTTACTGAAATAGAAGAATCTGACTTCTATAAACAGGTAAATAAAAATGATATCCTCAAGTAGCTTTACACTCATAATCAGTAATTTGTAAGGAAATACACTTTCCACAGATCAGATTTCTTCTTTAAGAAATGTTCCAGAGAGAAGCAGATGTAGCTAATTCAATAAACGGGAAGCAAGGCAATATACGTTGTCATTGCAAAATGAGGTGTTCCACAAATAAATGCAGTTTTAAAGGCAGGAGAATATTGCGCCATTCAAAGTATCATAATAATTTTAGTTGTGGCAATAAATTGGATTTAAATATTTTAATTAAATAAGTTTTTAATTTCTATCATTTAAAATACGAAGAAGTAAATATAAATCTCCGACATGTTCAACATTCATCAATAGTACATGGTGTATGTCTGCATTCACCGGTGTAAATCAGAAATAGGGTTATTCAGCAACATACCAAGACAGACACCAAGTGAATATGTTAATGTTGTCATTCATCATATATATATATGTGTGTGTGTGCATATGTGAATCTATATAAGTGATTGCTGAGAAGAATACCAGAAAACGTATGGTAACTATTAATGAAAACCACTTTGTTACATACATGAAATAAACAGAATAATCTACAAATCAGTTATATCAAAATTCTCGTAAAAACACTTGTTATTTATCTCAAAAATAAAACAAGTGGGAAAGTCGCACCTATTGCTTATTTTTTTCGAGTCAAAAAAAGGAATTTCTACATGAGTGCTAAGTACAAAAACCAAGTATTCTTAAAATGATAACTGCAAAGAAATCTTCATATGACTTTTAAAACATTTTTCTTTAAAAATGGATGATACTTCAGTAATCAGTTAATAACATTATCATTTAGTGATTAATTTACGTCTTCTTAAAAGAAACATTTCAGAAGATTCAAATTCGTACTGTATTAGAAATATAGTACGAATTCTTAGACAATACGTAAACAATACACAATTTTAGACAAAATAATATACGAATAAATATAGATCTCAATAATCCTGCCATTTAAATTATATTATAGTTGATAATTTCTAAGGCAGCTGAAATTCGTAGTGTATGAAAATGAAATTTTTTATCCAAAACTAAAAATTAACGTGGTATTCTAATAAGCAATACACATATTAAAATTACTAATGCACTAAATTGTTTGAGTCTTGTGTGTGGCAGGCGTTTTTTGTTTGAAATTAAGATTTTTTATATCGAATACATTTCTTATTCTTAATTTAATAAATTAAATTATATATATATATATATATATATATATATATATATATATATATATATATATATATATATATATATATATATATATATATATATATATATATATATATATATGCATACCTAAAGATAACTTAATTTTACTGAAACCTAATAATACTTAAATGCTAGGTAATATTTAATTACAAAGCATTAGATTATGTATAGGTTTAAAGTTCTGGTATATTAAGTTATGGACTATATATAACAGTTGCAAGCGTTAATAGTGAATAACTTTGAATTTACTTTGAACCCACGATTCATTATGACTTAATTACAAGTATTTAATTAGAAGTATATTTTATTCTTATTCAGAAATATCTCTTTCCTCTATCCTAAGTAATATATTAATTTATGGCCTTAGTTGATTATTATTTTATCGTTGGTTTGTATACAAATTGAATATTTCATTACTTATTAGTTGAAATTCGCATTACATTGAAATTTTTAAGGATTACTTTAGTAAAATAAATTTAATTAAATAGGATCATTTAAGATTGTAAAGAAAACAACTGATGTAAAATTCTTAAAGGATTGTTTTAAATGGGTTAGATTTTCTGTCAATTCAATGTTTACATATCAGTTGATTTTGCAATGTAATTTTTATTTCATTTAATAATTTTATCAAAATATAATTAGATGAGATTATTTCTGACCTTAGCAATACTGCATATAAAATATACATGAGAAATATCACTAAAATCTATTCTTGGATAAATGAGCAGTTATTTTAATAAATACGGGAAAATGTGCGGACCATCAAAAAAAAAAAAAAAAAAAAAAAACTTTGCAATGCACAACAATAGAGCATGCTCAACAAAGAAATTGTCAAATATATTTTATTCCATACTAAACATTTCGCTTATCTTACTTAAGAAGATTTCAAATAATTATGGTATTCACAATAATCGAAGTATTATCATAAATGAAACCTACAAAATTCAGGGATACTGAAAAATTAAATATTATATGAAAACCAATGAGAAATTAATCATTAATTTTCAAATCAGATAATGTATAAATATTGATAAAGATTCCAAAATAAATAAAATCTATAGATTGGGTCAAAGCTAAAATAAATTTTACTATGTTCAAGAAAAAAGTTATGATTAGGAAAATAACACTAGATTGGCTAATACGAAACCTATAAGAGATGGAATGAGATTTAAGCAGAACAAATAAAATCCAAAAAGCCAAATGCGGAATTTTTCATCTTCTTAGAAATAATGCTAAAGAGAAGAGACGTCAGATACAGAGATCGATTACCTGGAGCTATGCAAATCTCGCTTTCGAAGCCCCCTTTCTCAAAGCCAAATCGATAGTCCATTATTGACCTCCCCTTTGTCTTTAATCATTGTCAATTGCTGACACATATACCACCTGCTATCTACTGCAGAATGTTGAAGAAACAGATTTAAGATATTTTTACTGCAAGCAAGTTTACCCTGAATGATTTAAAGAAAAGAGAAAGAACAAATGAGACCCTTTGGCGCATATTTTTCACCTTATCTGGTTGGGCTCCTCAAGATTTACAATGTTCTAACGGTAGAACTTTCTCTAAGAGGTATTATATTTCTTCCTATCAGTATATCAAAAACAAAAAGGCGGCTTATAACGTAGTTTTTGAGGGAACTTTTATTAAAATATAATATTCCATAAATCGAAAAATATATTTGTATGAATATGAAGCACGGGCAGAAAGGCGAGTCTTTTGAGCTTTAGCTTCGAAAAAATAATACATATGTAGATTTTTACTTCACCTATAAATTTGAAAATAAAATAATATGGGCAAAGCAACTTTTTCTTTATCCCACAAAAATAGGAATGAGTATTTTTTAAAAGAAACATATTACGCATTCATAAGAGTTGAAAAAAGTTTGCATTTAGATACAAAAACATTTATACAGCACAATAATAACATAAAATCTAAGTTTGCTGTAAATAAATTTATTAATTTTCTTTGTTAATAGCTATGCATACACTAAAATATTTAAAATTTAACAATTTATAGAAAACTTTACCAACAGTTAACCAAATTTATTTTTTGGTAAGATTTTTATAGTAACAAATTCTGGATGATATTTTTTGGTTAAAAACAGTTTGACTCAAAACTTTATGACCAAAACTGAAATATATATAACAAATGTTATTATTCTAGATTTTGCTCTTTTTTGCTTACACCCGATAATTAAACTGGGACCAAAATTTTAAAATCCAACCTCAAGTTAACCGAATGTAACCGCTTTTTGAAAAACGAATGAATAAGAATTGCAATACGTACTGTAGTACTGAATATTAAAACACGAATTTGGTTACATATTTTCCGACTATTAATTGTTGATGAACTATAGTATATAATACAAAAATTGTAGTTAATCATAAATACTATATATAACTAGATCAAAGTTGATTGATAAAAACTTTCCGATTTTTTTTAACAAATTGTTCTTCCTGATTGACAACTATTTTTTGAAACATCTCCACAACAAATGACACATCTGTGTGTGTGTGTGTGATTAAAATAATTTGATAAAATACGTAGACAATACCATTGTGGTATTGTGTTATTTGATAAAATGCATAGGCATTATCATTGTTCACTATATTTTGAATTGAACTTTTTTTTTGTGAATAAACGAGAATATATAAAAAAAAAAATCCATCAATCCGCAATACCTTTTTTAAAATACAATTCTTGGAATTAAATTAATATTTGTGAATGATATAATTCAAACTACAAGTTAATAAAAAGTATCTTTAAGAGGAGTGCACCATCTAAAGTAAGTTTTTTTTTTTTTTTTAAATTTTGTTATACAATACATAAAATGAAATAAACTAAATATTACTCTCAAAACAAGAGCTTTTATCAATTAATTTTCAGAGGCCACTTTTACAAAACAAGTAAAATTATTTTATAATCAATTATTTAAATATTATATTAATAAGTAAAATTTTTAAAATAATAAGTAAAAAATCATAAGCGTATTGTTTTTTAGAGATTATTATTTTATATGTGTAAGTTTTATTCAACTTCTTGTTCGTGTTTCTATTTTCTTTAAGCTTTGTTTCCATGATAATACACTCCTATGTATATATACATATATATGTATATACATGATACATACACACATATTTAATATATATATATATATATATATATATATATATATATATATATATATATATATATATATATATATATATATATATATATATATATATATATATATATTTTATAGTTCTCTTTTGGCAGTTTCACATGCGTTAATATTCATTCTTGATTTTTTCTGTTAATTTCCACATGATAGATTTACAGTATAAAATAACAGAAATACTTAATTCAGAATAAATTTTTAAAAGCTTAAAATATTAGTAAGCCATTTTGAAATAAAATTGATTTCTTTATGATTGCAATAAATTGGTTGAATTAACATAGCTATTTAATTTTACTGAAGGATATTTAACTTTATAAGATTAACATAACTGCGATATTTTCCTTTGTGTCATTTTTATTTTTGTGCTCACATTATTCATGATAAAATAATTGCCATTTCAGTTAAATTGTTTGAGATTTTCAAATTGCTTAAGCCTTGAGGGTATTAATTAGATCATGTTATGCTTTTATTACTGTAAAAAAGAGGATGAATCTCTTCTGAAGTTTTATAAATTGTTTAATAAAATATTTTAACTATCAACATAATAGTTAATTTAGTTTAAATGTATGCATAATTAAAGCAAATTAAACATTCTTCTATGAATAAAAAAATATGATTGGTGTTTAATACGCATTTTAATTGTCTCCTGAAGGGAAATTCAAATAATCGATTGTTTCTAATACAGAAGGCATATTAAATTTTAATAATACTTCATTTTCTTCTTTTTCCGTTACATTCAATAATTTTTAATGTTTTGTGTGTAGAAATTTTATACATTATCAGTGCATGAATGAACTTCTCTTTAACTCATTATATGCATGATGAAAAAATATATTAATGCATAGAAATGAATTAAACATAATTGCTGTATTAACAAAATATTCGTAATTATTTCTAAACAAAGATGCTTCATGAAAGCAATTCAATATGATAAATTTTACATTCGTTTTGTAATTTTATTTATAGAAAGAATTTACAACTGTTACGTTGTCTATGCTCATGAAAATAAAACAATATTTTATTGTATTTTGATTGTTTTTCAATAAAACTATATTTAATTTAATAATGTATTCCATATAGAGTTGAATATTTACTAGAGCAGTTACGGAAGAGTTTTGATCACTCAGAATATTTTGGATACCAAACTTTTTTTCCCATAAATGAAGATTAGAAAATCAGCTATTGATTGCCTCTAAATAAACCTTTAATATGAAGGGAATAATGTAACCAATATTTGACAGCGTTAGTAGTTTGAAAAAGATTATTGTATTATAAGAGTTGACATCTTAATTGCTTATTTTAAGGAAAGATAAAACATTATCCAGATTCGGATTTATTTATTCAGTACTATTCAAACACACGTTTGAAAGAGTAAAGGTAATTTTATTATTAAGCAATATTTTACATTTGTTATATGAGATATTTTGCTGTGTGCGTTATAATATACATTTAGAAATATATACAAAGGTCTAGAATATGAATTTAAATTTCAGCACACAGATTTTCAAAATGAATACTTCTGAGAGAATGTCTATTATTGTAATGATCTGATATAAATACATATTTCCAGTATCGTTATGATAAAAAAGTATTTCCAGTATCGTTATGATAACTGCATCGTTATGATAAAAAAGTTTTTAATTGAATGAAAATATTTTTGTAATATGTAATAAATATATGATAAATCTCCTTGTTCTTAATTTTGCATAAAATATTCTATATCTTATGATGTAATAACAATTATTTAGTACAATGAAGCTAAAATATCTTAATATTACAAAAATTTTGATATAAAAATTTTAATTCCTTTCAAGATTTATATTTATTTCATTCAAATTGGAAATAATTTAAATTTAATATTGCAATATTAAATTTAAATTATTTCCAATTCGAACAAAAATGATTTATGGCTATGGAGCATACATTCAATATTAGTAAACAAAGTTTGATTTCTTGTATCTCTCACAACGTGGAATGAAAATCATTGATTTGAAATCATCTATTTTTTATCATATATCAGAAAATTGATAAAGAGGGGAAAATCATAGATAAACTTCAGCATTATTTTCTTCTATGTTATCACTCAAACTATATTATTAAAGTCTATTTCTGAAATATTGTGTTCCTCATATAATATTTTATTAACATGGAAAGAGACAGTTATCTATATTTGTTCTCTGTATTAGTGATGCATTTTTATTATTCAAACTTAATTTTCACCTGATTATATAATACTGAAATAACAGTTTTCTCACATCAGAAATTGGTATTATAAAGCGATACATGCACCCATAAATTAGCTTTGGTTACTTTTTTAAAAAACAGTGTTTTTGTGGTCTAACAAACTTTTTATTTTAATAAATTCTAGTAAATATTATATCAAATTATTTCAGATCAATCTTACGTTATTATCGTATTGAGATATTTTATTTTAGTTCAACTACAAATTTTATAAAATATATTAGAGAGAAAATTTATTTTCAGATTCTTAGCAACTTAGTAATATTTTTGAGCAGAATTAATCGTGTCTTTTATACCGCCACGCGGAGCTCTTATGTGAAACTTACATTTCATTATCAATAAACCGAACTAAATTTATACAGCCGACCGATGACTGAGGGGTTAGCGTATCCGACTCCTGAGCTGTGGGTTCCAGGTTCCAATTCCGGTTCGGACATGGTTTTTACTTTGTTTCTCTATTCTTTATGAGTTTCTCTGTCCTTTCTTCTGTGATGATGAATGAATTTGGCCCATACTATAAATGAGAATGTGGTGGTATGGCGCGGGCAACGCTACTTGCCTCCATGACTTGGTTCTTAGGTGCCAGCTGGGTAGCTACAAATGAGTAGCAGTTTCTAACCTTCTTGGGGCAAAGGGTTCTTCTATATATATATATATATATATATATATATATATATATATATATATATATATATATATATATATATATATATATATAAATTTCGTTTCCTCGATGGAGTTTATGCAATGTCTTTCAACCTGTACCACAAAGCCTGGATAAATATGCTTGAGATTCATCAGTTTCCTTAGGCTTGATTAAGAAACTATAAGCGTGGTAAAAAGAAACTGTTAGTTATATACTTGTGTAGGGATAGCTCTTTTCTCTGCAATTCTTACGATTAAAATTTTAAAAATTATTATTATTCAAATTCTATGAAGCTCTCTTGTGTATCAGCTTTCTAATTATATTACCTATACCATATAATTAAGACGTTTTATGTGATGCAAAGTTTTAATTGTGCTTTTTCCCAAATAGCAAAGTTCACAAACAATAGTACTTACTAAAACCAAGGAACAAAGACCTATTCTTTACAATATGGTATGAGGGTAAATAAAGGATTATATATAGTTATTTGTAATTTATTCACAGGAAAACGTATTGCAGTTTATATTGAGTCATAAAATCAATGTAGTGGTTATCGATGTTTGATTATATCAAATAAATTATAAATTTTATGTGAATTTATTGGACTGTGAACTAATGAGATTTCTAAGAGTATATTTCTATTATTATCTGAAAATTTAAAAGATTATGATAGCGTAATCCTTATATAATTTTTCTATACAATTTAGCACAATTTTGCAGTTTTAAAAAAGTAAAATGTAAATAAATTGTCGAATTCTAAGTAGGGTTTTCATTATGCAGTTTTTCGCTAAAATTGTAGCTGGTCACTCTTTCACACAATGCTACTGTTTACACATGCTATTTTCAGACAAAAAATTGTGAAAAATATTTTAAAGCATAAAAAAAAAATATCTAAAATATCGCTATCAATAAAGGGCATTGTTTTCAATTTTTTTCCTCTGTGTCTAAAAAAAAATTTAGCTTATTTAGTCGATCCATTTTGTCGAGTCCCTTCTATATCTTAAGGGAAAACTTGTCAGAAGGAAAATTGACGGTGAATGGTCTGGCAACATTTTTTATATAGACAGGGATGAATCATTTTTCTTTTTATAGTGATGTCAACACTCAGAACTCCACAATTTGATCAATGAGAAGCTTAATCGATGTGTGTGACATACCTCTACATTAAACTAACACCCGTATCTCGTGATTGGACAGATATTTTTTTGACCTTTGTTATTTGAACAATCAGTAGAAACCTAGATAAAAAAATAGGTAGGGAATTTTATTAAGTAAAATATTTTAAATTATAACAAATATAATGAAATTATTTGAGAAAATATAAAATATTAGCACTGTTTTTATTTCTTGCTGAGAATTTAACCTAAGGTAAGATTTTAAGCGAATATGCTACTATCTAAATGTTTGATATTCGCAGGTATATAAGGCCGAGCTGGTAGCCAAATGGCTAGTTTTCTTGCTTTTGGATCAGCAGTTCGGCAGGTTCAAACCCCACCTAAGAATTAAACACTTGTATTGTAGTTTACAATTTCCTTTAAATCGTTGGTTCAAATCTAATGAGACCTCGTAAGCAGAAATTCATCTTTGTACGTCAATCAAACCAAATCTGGTATAGAAGAGTTTTCTGTTTCAGAGATTACAATTAAGTTTAAAGTTATACAATTTGAATATAATTTGTAAAAACGCAGATATCATTTGAAATCATATAAAAAAATCTAATACATATTAAAAAGGAAACCTTATTTAATACGTTCCCTTCGCATTTCTTTTCTAGAAAATAGTATTAAATTCATTGTTTGAAAATAGAAAATAATTCAAACAAGTTTCGATTCTCTAGTATAACAAACTTTTCTTTTCAGAAACAGCATCTATTGTTGATATATGCGTACGAGAAATAATACACTTTACATGGGTGTACAATAAATCAATTTTAAATAAAAGATATTATTTAAAAGATTTAATAAATTTAATTTTAACGTACCCCCCCCCCCACATACACACAGTTTAAAAATTATCAAAGTATATAGCAAAATATTTCAATTTATGAAATTGAAAATAGATTAAATTAAGTATTTAACTTACAGAATAATGACATCCTAAGGTAAGGTATAGTTTAACAATCTATTGGAAATACATTAATCAGATTATCTGAAAAATATATAGTAACATATAAGTATTGGTTTTGTGCAATATTCTTCTAACTTATATATTGAATTTTTTTATCTTAAAATTAAACTGTACAGAACATTTTTCCAAATTTTTATTAAAAAGAAGAGGATTTTTAAAAACCATACTTTAACAGAATTAACCATCCACGCAAGAGTATTTAAAAGAAAATTTTTCAGCAAAATAAAATTTTTAAAATTTAAACTAGAGACAGGAAGAAAACAAATGAAGATCGTTATTTTATGTTGCAAACCCTAAAAATTTTTCAATAAACACAAGAGATTTTAATGTGATTAAGGAAAAGGTGTTTTTTATAAAACAAAAATAGTATATAAACTAATTCTCATATATATTAAATATCAAATGAAATATTTTAATTGATGAGAAAAATTATCTTCCATACCAAATCAAAACATTAAATTGCTAAATTCAATCAATTTCGAAGTTTTTCATAAAATATATACCAATTTAGTAAAAACAAATAGTAATAACAATTATGAGCAAATCATGAATATTGTTTTCCATAAAACTATTTATTTTTGAACTTGCTTTGGGACTGTTATAAATAATTTATATCAATATTTTAACATTGAATAATTAAAAAAAAATTTTAAGGATGACAATTTAAATCAGAAGTTTTCCATAAAATAAAATTATAACATTTAGACGCATACATTATACAGTGAAATCTCAAAATGAATTTAAAATAAAAATTCAAAACAGAGAAAATATTTCAGCAGTGATTTAAGGAAATTAATCCTTGAAAAAAAAAATAAAAAAAAACAATAATTTTGAAAAATTGCTGAATAAAAATAGGTAAATTTTAATCCCAAATATTTAGGGACATAAGTCAAAGAAACAAAATATAAAAATCACGAAAAATGATGTCAATAATGTGTTTTTAAATAATGTTTTACTTAAAATCGAAATGCAACGTTTTAATTTCTGAAAATGAAAACAAAAATAATCCAAATACACTTACATTAAAGTACAATAAAGTTTAGTGTCACTTTTGATAGAGTGATAATAAAAATGTTATGTTAAAATGTAAAATTTTTTTATAAATATTAGCGCTGAATGCTTACATAAATTTTTAAACAGAATAAAATATTTCATTAATAATCATCAGAGTGTGAAAATGAACCACAAAGCCTTATTTCGTGTAAAAGTAAGGAAAATAACTATTTATAAATTCTTAATACAATACAATTTTGTTTTGATGTTTACATTTTGCATAAAAAATTGTTTTATTCATAATCAAATTAACCAAGGTATTCAACTGTCGAGTATTGAATATGGTTGCATTACTGCAAGAACTAGAATTTTTCTGGACATTAAATTCAAATAAATATTTTTAACAAGGTTTTATTTTTAATCAATAGTGTTTTGAACAGCCATTTGTCATCTATTTAAAAAAAATTTCAATAATAAATTCATAAAAATAAATATGTTTCTAAGCAAATTAACTCGAACAAGCATTTTTGTTACCATCCAAATTTTCAAATCTAACCTCTTAGAAAAAATTGCAGTGACTGGAATGGATGGGAATAAGAACACGCTCGTTCGAATGCTATGTATTGGGCCTGTATAATGGGGTTGAGCAATAGTTTCACCCCATTTCATTAACATTTACAGGGTTTTGTTTTGTGTAGTTCGCTCTAGAAGTATTGCGCTGTAGAATAGAACTTTTTCTGTTAAAAATTTAAGGTCATGTTTCAATAAAGGATTTATTTACTGGATCTGATCCTTATAATAACCATTCCAAGTTCGTTCGAGTTTCAGCAATAAAATAAACACAACTGGAGAATGCTTCAAACATTTAAAAACTCTTTTTTATTATTCATTTTGATGATAAGAGAGCCATTTTCATCTTCAGAGATAAAGAGATCAATAAATGATATTGTATTACGTTGCCGAAAAAATAAATTGCATGTGATGAATTGGTTTACTTTGTTTTTTTCGGACAAGCTAAGTAGAGCGCGCGTTAACATCTTTTTTACTTACCTTAATGATCTGAAACATATGTTTTTGGAAAAAAAATTTAGTAATTTAAGTGTGTTACCAGTTCATAGAATAAACGAGGGTTACCCTGAAATTTTTGAGATACGCGCAGACGAGAATTTACAAAATAAAAATAACAGTTTACTTTTAAAATACAATTTATTTTAAAACAGAAGACGATTTTTACTGACTTATTTCAACTTGTTTAGCGTAGAATAAATTTTAAACAGAAGAGAAAATGGAATTTTCGTGCTTTGATTTTCTACGATTTTAAAGCAGGATTAAATCAGGAAGAATGCGTTCAACGGTTGTAATTAGCATTTGGTGATGAATCTCCAGCTCGTGCTATTGTATTCAGATGGTTTAGAGAATTTAGAAGAGGTCGCAATTTTCTTCATGATGAATAACACACAGGAATGCCGCCGTCGGCAGTAATCCCGGATAATGTGTCTGCCATTCGAAAAATGTTAATGGATGATAATCGCTGAACCTATCAAGCGATACAGAAGGAACTTAACATTGGATCCGGAGCCATACACAAAATCATTCATGAAGAATTACATATGAGAAAAGTAGTTTGCTGTTGGGTTCCCCATAATCTAACTAAGCACCAAAAAGAGGATCGTGTCAAAATCAGTAAATAAACTCTTAAATTGCTAAATGATGATGGCCACAGCATCAGTTCTAAAATTGTAACAGGTGATGAAAACGTACATACCGTTTTTTGACGTTCCAACACGTCAAGAAAGCAAAGTATGAGTCTTTGAAGGTAATCCCATGCCGTCAATGGTGAAAAAACAACGCGCACTGATAAAAGTCATGTATCCCATTTCTTTCCATCAAGTTGGAAGAACAGAAGACAGTAATAGCAAACTGGTATGCCACTAAATGTCTTCCAGAAATTCTACAAGAACTGAATGTTAGGGTACTAATGATTCACACTGACAATGCCTCTTCATATACAGCTGGATTAACGAATGAGTTTTTTAAATAAAAACAAATTAAAATGATCGAACATCCATTATATTCACCTGTATGCGATTCACCTATGTGCGACTTTTGGTTATTCTTTAATATACAAAAGAACTTATATGGATGTCATTTTCATTCAAAAGAAGATAATGATGTGGCTATAAATGCATTTTTTTCATCTATTCCAAGAAATGAATGGCTTGAGTCATTTAATCTGTGGAAAATTCGTCTACAAAAGTGCATTGATGCTAGAGGAGACTACTTTGAACACACCTAAAATTTTGTAAGTATAATTTTAAAAACCTAGTTGTATCTCCAAAATTTCAGAGTGACCCTCGTATTACATCGATTTTCTTTCATTTACACCCTTCACACATCATTGTCCAAACTGTTGGACTTCCATACTGATCTGAAATATTTGGTTTTGGAAAATGAACTTTAGTAAGTTAAGAATGTTATCAGTTCATAGAATATATTACATCGATTTTCTTTCATTTACACCCTTCACACGTCATTGCCCAAATGTTTGACTTCCTGTTTGATACAAATGAGAAAGGGAAAAATAAAGTCCTGGAAGTTAGAAAAACACATTTGAGATTTACGCATGGGTATTGCAATCGGATAAACAACGTAATGTTTTTGCTAGCAATTATTGCATTATAATCGTCGTGAAACTGGAAAAGTACAATTTTGACTCTATACTTATTTTGGTATTTGGCTCGCCAATTCATTCCACTTAAATAATAAAACTGAATCAAAAGTAAAAGGATTGGTAATTGAATCAAACAATACGCATATAAAATGAGATTAAGGCTTCATAGTTAGAATAGTACATAGTTTAATGTGAACAGCTTAGTGTGAAATATTTTAAGTAAATCACTTAGTTTCTATGATAATTTCATCATCTTGTATATCATTCTTCCTTTTGAAAAAGATAATGAATTTTCAGTCAAATTATTTTTTTATAACAAATATTATAATTCTAAATTATGAATGCATCATTTAATATAATTTTATGATAAGTATTTTTTTCAACTGTAAAGATTATGTGATCAGCTCATTTAGAAAACTATACAAATTTAAATTAATTTTTCTTTTGAAAAAAATGTTTATATATAATAAATAATTGAAAAATAATTTTGCATGGGTCGTTAAAAAAATCTTGGCAATAGATTTTGTATAAATATAAATTGCTTATAGTTAATCAGAATAAGATTTCTAAGAAAATCTGTCAAAACATTTTATAAATGCAATTTGCCCACAGTTAAATGTATACCAATGCATAAACAGTCATATATAACAATTGAAACAAATTATAGATAGCACGTTTTAATTTGTAACTTGTAATCAATATAAATTTTTTTTTTCTGCACGTAACATCTTATTTATTATTGAAAGCAATGTTTGATAATAGCTTAACAATTCATATATATTTGTAGCAAGTGTTCTTAAAGTATCATTGTATTAATCTTTGAATTTTTTCTCTACGAACTGATTAAAAAAGTAATATACAAAGTTAATTTTTTTTTAAAAAAAAGCTTCTGAATGATGCAAGATTTTTTTCTTAAGAGCAAAACATTTTCTTTGGAAGTGTTTAATAAAAATAAATTTCTTTTCTATACTTAATAACTAAGAGTAAACCAATGTAAGTACTTTAGTAAGAAAATAAAACTAAAAACTAGTTATTGTTAAAAATACATTCTGTTTAAAGAAAATAAAAAAGAAATTTGTTTAATGGATGCATTACATGGTGTTTATTAAGGTGCAGGACAAAACTACAAGATACATTTTGTTTTTCTTCTTTTTTTCCAGGAAAATTATGTTATCGCTTCTCAAAAACAGTGACAACTGGGAAAGAATTTATTTGAGGTAATTAACATTTTAATTGAGTTTTTCGCAAAAGTACTTTTTAGTACAGAAGTTTAAGGCTGTTTTGGATTAATGTGCAGGTGAAATGAAAAAAAAGAACTAAAATAGCTTTAGGCTCACAATCAAGTAATTTGTTTTCGTTATTACTAAAGATAATTACATTCGTCTTTTAAATTTCATCGCCTGATGACTAACTCCGTCAATTTTTTAAACGAAGAACTGATCAAGATTGTAGTTTTTGCTGTATGAATTCAACTAATTTTTATTATTTATTCATTTCACAACTAATGAAAAGTAAATTGTTGATATTTCAAAAATAAAAAAAAAAAAATTTTTCATAAGCTTTATTTTTAGAAAAAGATCTCACCTTTTAGGCATTTTTATTATAAGTTTATTTCACAAAAATTATCAATTAAAACTTCACACACATAAGACTGAAAAACATAATTAGAGGAATCATAGGCGGAAAATATTTTACATAGAAATAACATCATAAGAAAACAGTTTGTAGCAGTTACTAACCATTCTTCACTGTCTTTTCAGGATGGAAGTGAAAAGACTTATTTCATATTTTTATGATTTTTAATATTACGATTATAATGTTAATGATTTCTTTAATATTTAAGATTATTAAAATATTTTATAAAATCATTTATATATGACGTATTTAATGATCCAAAAGAGTTACTCAGTTTTCTAGTTTCTATTTATTTAGGTATTATTCCACTTAAAAGTGAACTTTTACTCTGTAAGTTGCTGATATATATTTATTTCTTTTAGGAAATAAATTTGTTTGGCAAATGTTTATTACTCTGTTCAAAACTTATTTTTATTTATTTGACACAAACAATCCGGAACAGCTTTGAATGTTTATAATTAAAATTGATTTGAATCCCACATTATACTTGTATATTTGTAGTGGCGAGCACTTTAAACCACATATCATTGAGTAATTATCCCTCATGTACAAAAAGTGAGCGTTGAGAGAGAAAAAGAATTACTAAAAGGGCGAGATTATATATAATATAAATATATTTTTTGTAAAAAATGACACATTTTTCAATAATCTATTCATGCTCTATAATTTATTATGTTTGAAAAACAATATTCACAATTAAAGATTCAAAACACAAAATTTAAAACGTAGCACATATGTTTAATTATATCACCACATATCGTGTGTTATATCACACATTAAGAATAATTGCAACTTCTCAATTCAATAAAAGACATTTCATATTATTCGTTATTTTTAATAATTTCAAAAAATATGCACAATGGTGTTCAAACTCTATATAATTAGAGCAATTTCATTTTACTCAAACTCTGTTCATTAAACTTTTATAAATTTTAAAGCATCTTATATAAATCATAAGAAAAGAAATTTTTCTGTAAAAGTAATTCAAAATTATATTAATAGAAGACATCTTTCAAAGAATCAAGACTACAATACAAAACGCGAAATAGTATGATGTGATTAACTATTACCAGCACTGCCGTTATTATTTATTCATCTAAAACTTGAACCTCAATTTAAAACATTCTTTGAATTTGGAAATGAATTAAAGCTGACAGACACACGCACACACACAGATATAGATATATTTATATATATATGTATGTATGTTTGTATGTATGTATGTATGTATGTAAGTATGTATGTATGTATGTATATATATATATAAAAGTTTCTGAACATTTAGAAGCATTTTCATAAGATTTGCGTTTTCACAATAATGCTACCAAATTAAACATAGTATAAAATATACTTCATTACTTTTAATTTAGAAATGCATAGTTTTTAGCAGTACACTTTACATCCAGATAACATTATTTAATTAGATTTACGCTGCAAAAAATATTTCGTGCGAAATTTAATCGTTTCCATTTCGATAAATATTCTTTTTTCTCTGTGACACTGCTTTCCTCTCCATTTCTGTATGAAAATGTCGTGTTCTAAATTACATCATTTGTATATGGATAGAGTGTGCATATAAAGTGTAAGCACGTATAAAATGTTATTTATTATTAAATTCATTCAATTTCTTGTAGTCCTCTTCAATGGTGGAGAACTAAAAATCTTAACACTTTTTTTATTTAGACTAAATTTATTGTTCGTTAATATTTTGTATCACAATATAATATATAGAAGCGCATTTTAAAGAATTAAATCGTAATATATTGTCTCAAGATAAAAATTACATAACATTTTTTCAAGAATGAATAAAATCATTAGGTTATTTATTTTATTCACAAGAAGAACTAGTTTGCATAATTAAATCACAATGCTCCGCTGTATGCTGAGAAAAGGAAGTGCATTCATACGTCAACCGGTAAAGCATTCTGGGAATAAATTCATGGTGTAATCTTGAACTTGCCTGCATTATCCTCTAAACCGCCAAGGATATAATGGTTCATTGCTTTTGGTCGTGTATTTGAACTCCATCTGGACTTGTTTAACTGTGTCAAAGTGAATTAGTATCAGGTACACCCTATAATCGGTAACATAATCCAAGTCGTAAACTGTTTGGATGTATTGTTTGTATTCAAGTGAGTTACGATCTTTAACCAAGATTATAAAATAAATATGAAACTCGATACCAGAAACATTTCTTAGAAACAATATTTAAGTACATTTTTGGAATTTCCGAAGAGTATTTATGAAGTTTTCTCAGATGTTTAAGGTATTATGTCAAATTCTTTAACTGTATGTGATTGTGAAAGGTAACAATTATGTAAAAATTTCCTATATGATTATATTTTATTGATTTATATAAGAATTCGTAGGAATGTTTAGAGGAAACTGTTAAAGACTAATCTGTTTCTTTAATTTTAAATATATGTATTTCTAATTTTAATATTTACTTTTACTTTTCTTTAAATTGAAATTTCATTTGACACAAAATAACAAATTTTAAATTAATATTTTAGGAATTCATTGTTTACTGTTCTTTAAAGTTATTTTGCACTAATGCAGACAGTTACGAAAATAAAATTTTATAAAATTTTTAAAAGAAAAAATATTTTTTTTAAACTTTGAAAATATTTTATTTATTTTTAATTGGTTTCAATTAATTTATATTCAATAATATAGAGAGCATATTTCTTTGTTTTGAAAAATTTAAAAAGTTTTAAACATAATTTTTCATGAAATATTCTGCTTCTTTCGAAATATATCGTTGAGCAAGAAAATTAATTTTAAGTTATTATAGTTTGTTCGATATCACTTACTTTAACAATATAAACTACTTTTAATACTTTTTGAGAAAAAATATTTATTTTTCTTAGCAGAAGTTTTAAAATGTAAGTATAGTCTTGTAACAATTTTTGCAGTTTCTACGTGACTATAAACTAGTCTTTGCAGTCTAAAACACAAGTGAGTTTAGGTAGTTTAAGAAATGACAGTAAAAACAATTATTTTTTGGAGAAAGGCTTTTGGAATCTTTGATATTATTTTTTAGTACTTTAAGAGAAACACTTTATCATTTATTATCCAATATTTTAGACGTTTTTTGCACATTGGAAAAGCAATTAGTGGAACTGAATTCACACTCGAATGCGTTGTTGGAAGAATTTTGTCACAGTTTTTATCAGAAAATTTTTATACTCCATTTTCAGTTGAATGCAATCTTATAAAGAAAAAAAATAACTGCTTTGTGTGAATTCATCAAAAAACCAATGTTTGTCTTTTTCCTAGGAAATTATTTTGTAATATTTTTCTTATAATTATTTAGATAATATTTATTGCTATATTGAAATTGAGTTGTGATTGTTTAATACAGATAAAGTAAGATTTGGAATTTTTCTCCCTATACGTCTCTCGGAGAGAAGAGTTCATTTAAAATATGCCAATTCTCCCATGCAAATTCATTCAATAAACATGAAAAATAAATAAAAGAAATAAAAAAGAGGAAATACTTATATTGAAATTTATGAGAAGTAAAAAAACTAAGCTAATAATTAGCCCCGTCAAAATCATATTCTAAGATTAAAATATTGAGATTATGTATTTTACATCTTATCTTAATAATAATATAAAATATTCTATCTTTAACTTGAATAGGAAAGAATCTGAAATATTCATCGAGAAAATGGTGGGACACTAATTGTCAATAGAATTGGCAACTTTATGAAATGTATTTCCACATTGCTGATAACTTGAAGATAAGAATTATCTTAACGATTAAAATCCTCACATTATAAAAAATAAAATAAATGCTGCTTTAATTGCTGCATTTATATAAATCCAGAATTTAACGAATTTATTTTTAACTTATAGATTTTAAGGAAAGTTTGAAAATTTATACAAAACAAATCACAGATACTAACAAAATCAATAATCTAGTCTTTTTTAAATGAAGTTAAAATGATATCTGTATTCGTGTTCATAACTAATCATTTATTAAGAATTTAAATTAATTCAAACATTTCTGTATGACCCGAGATGCTAGTACGTAAATCAAGTTATGTTTGAGGCATTGAACATCCTTCCTAATGAAATAGGGAAAAACTTTATTCATTAACTATTCGTGACTAGTCTAGTAATTCATGTCATCACATCTGCTAAGAAGCGTAAAATTATAGAGAATGGTCTTCAGTGCAATCAACTGTTTATCTCACAAATTGACTTGTCTTATTATATGAGGGCATGACACCTGTCACTACCATTAAATTACTTTTTTGAGAAATATTCAATTAAATATCAATCATTATTTATGAAATATAAAGGAACGATCGTAATATATTTGCAAAGAATTGAATGTGTAGTCGGTTCAAGAAAAAGCGAAGCTTTAGTCGTGTATTATATTTGTAATGAATGCTAAAATTTTCGAAAAGTAGAATTATATTGAAAAGCGTTTTTATAAATATTGCAAACTTTGTTTCTTTTCGACAGAAATTAAACATTACTATAGTATTCAGCGGATATAAATTATCTGCAAAATAAAGTAAAGAAAACCCTGGATCTAATACTATATTACAACATTATATATATATATATATATATATATATATATATATATATATATATATATATATATATATATATATATATATATATATATATATATATATATATATATATATATATATATATATATATATATATATATATATATATATATATATATATATATATATATATATATATATATATATATATATATATATATATATATATATACGAATATATTCTAGCTGAAACACTGATTTCGACATTTCTTTGTGTGATTTGAGCTGAATTTCCAAATTTCATTTACTTCATTGTTTGTTGTTTGTGGTATCAAAGATATGTGTGATTGTGCTATACAAAATAGCTAATACCAGAGACACTTGAGAGCGGCATACTTTGAATTCGACTCGTCAATACATTGGTAAATACAATCATACAGCTGTCAAGAGTCCCATTAGATAGCATATCGAATATCGTGATAATATACGGGCAATAGCAAAATATAGTAAATTATAAAACAATATCTGCAAGAAAGATGTGTTGCAGAAAAAACCAAAAGCACGGTAAGAGAAGAGGGGGCATAAAAGTTTTTGATGACCTGAAAAAAGACTATAGAGGTAAAAGTAATTGTTGAGTTGAGTTGATATCCACATCATCTAGAAAGGACCCATTCAATTCGAATCAATTTGTACTAACAAAACATTTGGAGAAGAGCTACGATTCCAAAGCATCTTGTAATATATGTAAATCAAAAGCGGCGTGTACAATGATGCAATGACTATAAAATGTTGGCTGATTAAAGATCAATGAAGACACGTCTTTTTGCTTGATGAATCCAGTTTGCTCTATCCTATTCCACTAGACTGGTTTACATGTGGTGAACCTATGTAGAAGCCTATAACCCTGACTATGCCTTTTCCGAAAGTAAAACCTGTTACTGGTTTCGAAATGGTTTGGAAAATGTCTCTTAGTCAACTTTCATTGACAAATCTCTCTTTTCACTGACCAGTTCCATTCTATAGAGCAAAAAATCTCTCCATCTGGAATTACACTAATCAAAATAATTCCCTACTTCATAGTATTTGATCTGTTCAGTCATGGTTTCGGGAACATGAAGATGCAATTACTCATTTTTTTTGGCTTTCCCAATGACTGAGCTTTTGCATCATGAAACTCAAATGATCTGTTTTGGACGGAATGACATTTCGTTATCACCCCCTTGCAGCTTCTGCAGCATATTCCATTTCAGTTTCTGCATCAGGAGCAGTACAACATCCTATTTACCACCATACAGATCTTGTATATTACTTTTTCTAAAAGTATTCAAATGCTCTAACTACTAAAAGTTCTCCTATATTACACATATTAATTGCAAAACACTTCTTTTTAACATGAGTTTATCATTTTGTAATTGTTAAAATTACTTTCTTTGAAATTCATGAGATACACGAATAAAAATCCATTATTATAAAGCAAACCTCTTTGGTTTTATATTCATATATTCCTAAAATGCTTATAATATGAAAATATGCATAGTAAAAACTGTACTGAACAATATAATTTCTCTCACTTCAATTGACATATTATATATATATATATATATATATATATATATGTGTGTGTGTGTGTGTGTGTGTGTGTGTGTGTGTGTGTGCGCGCTTTCAAAATCAAATAAATTTTCAATTTATTCCATTGTAATTACTATATATTGTCTTAATTTTATAAAGCATAAATTTTATCATAATTTTTAAAAGCATATAGTAGAGAAAATATAACCTTTGTATTAAGTTACCTTCTTTGGGGAAAATATTTTCTAATTATTAATAGAAAATAAATAATACGATTTAGTCAAATTGATACTTAACATTATAAAGCGTTAAGCACATATGCTTTAAAAATAAAATAAAGCCCTTCTTTCTTTAATTAAACATAAAAATAAACAACAAATGGTAGTTAGTGTTAATTAGCAAAAAAACTGTTAAAATTCTCTCGTACATATGACACCAAATCAAAATTAATGTCTTTTACAGTTTTCAAACATAAATACTTTTAATGGCTGGTTACTGAAACATTAATTACACATTGTACAGATAATAAGGTGTTACCTGGCAACGAAAGATGTATTATTATTTCTAAACAAAAGGAAAAAAGTTCTTCAAAAGGACACATAAAGGAACTGTAATAATAATTGTAGTAAATGTTAAGCAAAGAAAAGGTAGAAAATACGATACGATTTTTAAATTATTTCTTATTGGCCTTGATTTCCCTTAAAATTAAGTATAAACTTATTTAGGTAACTGCTGTTGTTATAAATTATTTGATTGTATATATATATATATATAATATAATTTTATCTTGTAATTTTGTCTGTTTTAAAACAATTATTGACTCATGTAGAGGTCAAAGGGAAATATAAACTATACAAATATATACAGTCATTATACGAACGTTTCTTTTGATATTTGCTTATTTAAAAGTTTAAGATGTGCATAAATATCTCAAGTTATATATTGTTTCAAGTTACTTCAAATGTCAATTTTAATCATCTTATAAAATATAATAAATATGAGAAGTAAAACAAAAATTGTCTAACATATTATTTTTTAAAAAGGAAAAAAATGCAATATTTGCTATAATTAAATAACCGAAATTTTATAAAACTGTATGAGGCAAATATATATGTTAAATATATACTGCACTTAATCGATTCTTATAATTCTGTAAAAATAGGAATTTGAATATTCTTCGTTTGAATATACATATATTTTTTTTTATATACTGCACAGAATATTAGTGAAGGATTTTATTCACTAATATTTTCATAAATCTTAATAATAATATTTCAAAATCAAATTATCAAATATATTTTAATGTCTCTGGTTAATTTTAATTATAAAAACATGATCATTATTCGTTAGAAATCTCAATAAACAAGATCATAAAAATACAAGAGTGTTAAAAAAGGATTTTATTCAAATTACGTTTCTGTACGCAAAATGTATTAACGAGATCTAATTTTTTTCTTCGTGAGTATTTCATTATTTTCTTAATTATTTTCTACTTGATTTTCATAATTTCTTAGTTCTTTTAAAATAAAGTACTTTTTCTAGTGTACATTTGAGAAATTGATTTGAAATGTGGAAAAGCAAACAAACTCGTTAATTTTCATGAAACTTCCGTATAGGTCATAATCATAAATATATAGTAGTGCTTAAATCTGCCATTATAATAATATTCATTAAAATAATATTTATCGATTTAATTTAGTGAAAACAATATTGAAGTTATTATAAAATTTGCTGGAGTTAATGGAAACTCCGATAATATTGATCAACATTGGTATGAGGAAGAAAAAATGCTTTATTTAATTATGAAGATTAGTTTTTGCACTTAAAGCTTTTAATCATCGATTTTTAAACACACTGCTTTAAACCTACATTTTGACCCACCGATAAAAACTAGGTTTTCAGAAGAACTAGGCTAACTTGAAGACAATGGAATAATGTTTCTCATCATTTTATTTCTGTAAACTTTTTTATAATGACATACTCTCTATCAATGGTACTTTCTTTAAATGGGCTTTGTATTTTTAGATATATTTTAATATAATATTGTAAATTAATTAATAAAAATATTTTCCTAGAATCTAAAAATGCAATAAACTATTCATACAATACTAGTTGTTTAATAAGTCATTACATGTTAATTTTTGGCACATATATCAAGATATGCAATGGCCTTTTTACATGTGAAGTATATGAATGATGCAGAAAATGAAATTGGAGGAATCTTACTTTTATAATGTTGTCAAAAGCTTTTTCTAACTGTTTGGTTTATATAAATCAACTTTTAAATTATATTTGCCAATATTCACAATAGTTGCTGATAATTCTTAAAATAAATGTTTAAACAACTAACAAATAAACCGATAGGAAGGAAAATTTTAATTTTATATCTGTTTTCACCGGTTATAAAAAATAGAAAACTTAGCCAAAAATTATGTTTAATTTAACAGTTACATTCACAAGTGACTTGAAAAATTATATTCTTAATTACTTTATTTGCTAATATTTTTCAGTTTGGAATGTTTACTAGGAAATGTATTTGTGTATGTTATAATCAATACTGTAAAATCATAAATAGGTGAAAAAAATTATAATGTTACCTGAGTGAACATATTGAAAATGTGGATACCTTTTTTCAAATTAATTATTTTTCACTATGAGGCGTTCAGTGTCCACTAAATTATGAGCCCTGTTATAATTCTTGTTGAAAGTACCAGCAATATTTTTTTAATTTTATCACAGAAACAAGAATTTATTTTAAAGTATAAACCAAGGAATAGTGAAAGTATGAAAAATTTTAAATTTAAATTTTAAGTATTAGTCCTAGAAGAGCATCAAGTCATATTGTGAAGACACATGGCTTTACCTATTATATACACACCAAAGTTCATACATAAAATATTTGTCCACTAGACATAAGGCATAGCATTTTTCTTAGAAAAAGCTTTTATCATCAAAATGCAAGACTTCTAAGGAAGGATACTCATAGACAATGATTAAATGTTATGCACATCATAATGTCTTTTAGAGAACTATATTGACGCAAAAATGCGAAGAAACATGGCTCAGCCAAGCCCAAGAATTTATTATTTTTGTTTGATGAAAATAATGATTACGAACATTTGTTTCTTGATATTTCTTGACCTATTCTTATGACGTGAAAGGGTAACTAACTTGAGAAAGCAACATTTTTTTTCTGTGGTATAATTATGCAGTGTAATGCAAATGCAAATGCGCATTTCATAGAGTTCATGAATTTTAATAAGGTTGCAATTACCAAATACCTGTTGTTGAAGTCATTCAATCAAGAAACACACAACACAGTGATTTCAGATATGATTGCATTTGTGCACATTAATTGTCAAATTGAATAAAATAATCACCTATTCACTATAATGATTAACGTATTGCAAAAGTAAATCATTTGCCAAACAATACAAAACCATGCAAGTGGCTTCCAGAATGTTACAAAATCATGCCAGTGTTGATTTTGCCATTTAACTTCCCATTTGTCCGACAGTTTTCAGGTTGAATTGTACATACTATTTTTTATACCATTTATCACATACTTTCAATAAACCACGACGCAAACACCAAAAGTAAATTGCGCACCAACCAAATTATTTTTACTGCTTAATCAATACTGCTTATCCTGCCTTTTACAATATCAGTCAGATCACGAGGTATATGTATTATATGTTATCTGTGGCATCACAGTATATGCACTATGGCACATATTACATCATAACCGTGAATACCTGTGTGTGTTCTGTAGGTAACTGAACAAATCTAAAAAATCCACACATAAGTATCCTTCCAAAAACAAATTTTCTTATCTTACCTGCATTTCGTTACAATTACAGTTAGGTTATACTGTTAAGTATTCATAATACTGTGTTTCAAATATCTTCAAAATATCTAAATCTAAAAAAATCCAAATAATAAACAGCAATTAGGAACACAATCAGTACCATATATTTATGTATATATCTATCTATATTTAATGGAATGTTTTTTTGGGTGTGCAATTTATAGTTTGTCACATATAATGAAGGTATATAATTTATTATTATCAATAATATGTTGGTTATTCTAATTGGACATTTCCCTATTATAGTTATTTATATCATATCTTTATTTTAAATTTATAGCATGAAGTAGATAAGAAGAAACATACCAATATACATATATACATATACATATATATATATATATATATATATATATATATATATATATATGTGTGTGTGTGTGTGTGTGTGTGTGTGTGTGTGTGTATGTGTGTGTGTTTTCAATTAACTATAATGACAGCGTCAACAGGAGTAAGGGAAAAATATAGTTCATTAGGACAAAAGAAAATTATTCTTGTACAAGTTATCAATAATTCATTTTGACCTCCTAAATATTTTGATATCTGAGAATTGCAGATTTTGCTTGGCAAAGTATTTTTATAAAGGTATTATTCAATTGCAAAATAGAAAGAAAACACTAAAAGACACATCTACAATGTCTTTCTAACACTCAATGCTCTATTTTATTTTCCTGTTAGAACTTGGCAAACGTTTCAAAAAGCTATCAACTGAATACGAAGCTGACTTTAAAATGATCAGAAAGTCATTTTCTTCTCCTTTAAGCCATGATATATGACATTGATGCGACTGCAACAGTCCACTTTAGATATAGAAACATCTAGGCCCAGATTCTTCATCTCAGAAATTGTAGCGAGATATTATTTTCGATTTCAAGTCGTTTACTCAAACTGTATTTTTTTACTCCAGAACTTTATTTATTTGACAGACTAATAAATCTATAAACATCTAAACTGAATATTTTATACGTCTTCCAAAATATATTATATTGCTACCTCATTTGAAATAACAATTCAATTACAAAAATCATACGAGATTTTATTATTACATACATCATTGTTTATTTTGTATAATTTTTGCCTTCAAAAAAATTAGTTTTTTTTTCTTTTTAAATAAATATTTTTGATTAAAAATTTTGTTTTCAGATTTACTTGATATTTGCTTCCAATTCGATTCTCTGTTTTTACGAGATATACTAATTTTTTAAATAAACTACACACATTTATTTAAATACATTTAATTTTTTATTAACTTTACTTTAAGTTTCGCTAATAACTATAAAAATGCTTAAATATTAACAACACAGATTCCTAAATCTGAATAAAATTATACCGCTTTTTAATATTACAGAAGTGGCCAGAATATTAAATTGCCTATATAAGTTTCACATTTTTTCGCTAAAAATTATTCTTTATTTTGAAACATGGGTTCAAAGAATAAAGTCACTTTGAGTATAAATAATTATAATTATATCATTTCACAGATGGTTATTTTAACTTTTGATTTTTGTGAAATTATCTTTTCACAATTAGATATTTAAATTTATAATATTTACACTAGTAATCTACTATTTTACCATCAACTATAAACTAATTTCTACTGCAATTAGATATTATAATAATAAATGTTATAATTTACAATAAACATAATAAATTAATCTTAAAATATAACTTTTATCAAATACCAAGAATTCTCTTTTCTCATAATCAATTGCTCCGGCTATTTTGTGATCAAATACGTCCTAAACCATTTGAAACAAGTTTCACGATTAAGAAGAAATATAGTTAAAAACATTTTTAAATTATTTATATTTTATTATTTTACTTTCATATTATTTCCGAAAAATTCAGAAAAAAGCAGTTTCTTCATTTACATTATAATGCAAGCAATTAATTTTAAAATTAATAAAAATGCCAAAATTTACACAACGGTTAAAAATTTCCTTGATAATCTAAAAATAATAAATTACTCTAAAAAAAGTAAAAATAAGAGACCAAGAGAAAAAATAAACTAGAAGATAGCAATGGACACAATTTAATTAAATGTCAGTAAAATTCAACTAGTAAAAAATAGTCGCGCCAAACCCAAAAAATAGATTAATTGATGACTATAAGGAAAAAGAAAAATGTATAAAAATAAATAAATCTACAATTGATAATCCCTATCTCTCTTTTCCGAACTAGTGATCCGAAACACACATTCATTGACTTAACAAACGAGATTCGCTAGGCGGAAATTACATTTTTTTAATTATCTCAACCCCTTAGCCGAATAATCCTCGGAACAAGAGAAATATCCTGCAGGAGTCAAATTTAAGGCTTTAAATCCATGAACTTTAGAAGGGCCAAAACTCATAAGAAGACCATTTAATGCAATTTCAATTATAGGAGGAATTTTATAATGGCCATCTTTTTTTTCCGTCTTGGTCTTAACCCCTACCCTCCTGGAACCCCACCACGTAGGAAATATTTAATCTTTGGACAGAGGTCGAACAATCTTTTGTAAATTGATCGATTATGCCTCACACCGATGGAAATTTAGTGCGCTACCGAGACAAAGGTCTGACAGCCTGTAGACAGATTGGTAAACATTCCTGCACCGGCACTTCAAATTTCCCATCATTGTGAAGAGAGTTTTTCCCCCTTCCAGTTTTTTGAAGTAAAAGTATTTTCTGGGTTCATGTCATACAATTTCAAACTTGTTACAAGTTAGAAATTCTCTTCAATGAAAGTTGATTTATTTTGAATAAAACGAAAGAATATTTTTCCAGAAACATATTTTTTACTCTTCAGTAATTGACAGTGATTTATAATATTTTAAGTTTAGCGTAAAAAGAACTCCATCCATGTTAGGAAATAATTAGAATTTTAATCTAGTAGGAAGTTTAAATTTTAATCTGGTATTATTTATACCACTAATTTTTAATTATTAATTTTAAACCTATTAATTTCTCAAGTTAGATATTTTATTCGTAAACATTCATCAAATTTGTAATTAAATCAATACGTTACATAGTTGAAAAAATCTTTTTATTCAGCATTATTATCAAAAGTAGTTTTATATTTAAATTTTAACTTCAAAATGTATTTTTCAAAAAAATATTGATTTTATGAGAGGAAATTACTGCTGCAAATGTTAAAAAATGTAATTAAATATTTGATTCAATAACTTCCAAAGCGTTAGATAAAGTACATCACATTTAAAACTTTTAGAAAAAAAATATTTACAAAGGAAAGAAACTCAGTTGCAATTAATAGTTATGAATGCAAGAAGTATGTTTAAAATGTAATATAATTCTCATTATTTTGAATGTGTTTTTCACATTCAAGTTCTTACATCAAATTCAATTTCTGTGAAACTATTTGTTCATTTTTGCTTCATATAAATTTCTAGACAAGGAATCATTTTACTTTAATGTTCCAAATTCTCTATAAGAATGTTTGAAGATTCTTGAAGAATGCCAAAGTATTTTAATTCCTCGACTAAAAATAAAATAACTGTAACAATCCCTGTTTAATACTAGAAAAAAACGTTTTCCTCCATAAAATTACGGATTCCGATCATTCCGAGTCAATTTATTTCTTGAGTATATATTTCGAAAGAAATCTCTCTTGCTCTTCAAAACACAATTACAAATATTTGAATAATTAAGTACTAGAAAGGAATGTGCTCGAAAGTGTGGAAAAAAATAAATAAAAGTGTTGGTGTCAAGGTAATGTATGACAAGAACAATTTGCGTTTTGCTTTATTCTCCTTTTCAATTTATTCTGTTTTACGCGTATCAATTAATTGCCAAGCAATTTCTAACCATATAAATAATAACAATTAAATATAAGTTGCTGATTATACGTACACAGAATTGAATGTGCTTTAAACTATTTTTAAATTAAGATGATATTTAAACGTAAGTTACGAATTATACTTACAAAGAATGATTTATATTTAATCTTAATGATTTATGTATAATAGCAATATATGATTTATATATATAAAATTTACTTCCATTTTAATCTTTCATAAATACATAAAGTTATATTGGGATATTTTGTGTCATTTATTACCAGTTTTTCATACAATAATTTCATGAAAAGTAATATATAATGTATGACACACTGTAATTAACATAAACAATAAAAATTACGGATTGATAAAATTTATAAAAGCAAAATTAAAATTAATTTTATTAAACAATAAATAAACATTAAAAATGCATTAAAAAATAGAAAACCATATAAAACCATAAGCATAAGCATATTTATATTTTACTGATTCTTTCATTAATTTCATATAATTAAGTGTAAAGGAAAGTTCTTCAACTGGAAGTAGATAGGGAATTTTTAGAAAATTGTGGGATTCAGTCCTATTGTCCTTTGAATTAAAATTAAATGCTATTTGAATGAAGACTAAAAATTGTTTTAGTAATATTATTAGGGACAAAAAACATATTATTTCATTGTTGTAAGTAAAAAAGCAGGTATGAAAAAATTAACCCATATGCAATTAATAAGAAATGTAAAGAAAAATTAATATCATAAAAATAATTTTGAACAAATTGATGATACATTAATAAATAATGTATTTCACATTACGGCAATTATTATGAAATTAATTTAATTTTTAATATTGGATTTTAATGGAAAGATATTTCGTAAGAATGAGATTTTGCTCTTACAAATGTTAAGTAAATACCCTTATTCTTTAGTTGTATTACATCAAAAGTAAATCCAATGCAATTGTGAAGTGCAATTCGAAATTTTCCTCTTGTTAATGTATTAAATAAAATTTATTTTGAATAAGTAAGAATATGTGATACACATAGACAAATGACATGCATTTGGTAAGTACAATTATTGGGGATTACTAATTAATTCCGTTTAATTGAGTTCCCAACTTATACTCCTCAACTGTCCAAGAATGATTATCCTGCGGCTCACAGTGGCCAATTAGTAGGACCCCATTCTTCAGAGTGAAAGGTCCAGAGTTCAATATCAGATATTTTTGAACAATTGAAGATGTGCTTCTGTATTATGCATGCTTGAGAGTTTTCCGAATTTCTACTTTTACGGTAGATTACTACGAACCATTATCTAAGAAAAGTCATGTCGGAAGGCCATTACGGGTTGGAAATTGAAATTTCTGACAACAGTGTTAGGCTGTTTGGAAGCCCACAACATGTTTTCAAAAGAATGTTTAAGATATAAGCAATGATTTTGCGCATGTATAACAAGTGGATTAATAAGCGTCTCCTACCATGCGTTCACCTTGATATAGTGAGCATCAAACAATGTACAAAATTTGTGGAAGAAATTTAACACATTTACAAATCTTAAATAAAATATGTAAGCTCACAATGGCCTAGTGTTATAACAGTACTCTTTAAAGTGGAAGTCCTCGGATTTAACTCCAGCCTCTACTAAACAATGGAAAATGAATTTTGCACTTCTGTCTTCCACCTGTGCATCTGTTGATGTACGTGTAGAGAGTTAACTGAATTTCTTACTTTAAGGAGCACTGTCATGTCACCGTGGCCAAAAATCTTTTCTGAAGAGAAGGTTCAGAGTTCATCCTATTATACTTTTGCTTTTCACATGCATGTCTGTCGGTGCGAGTGCGTGTCATTAAAACGAGAGTTTCTCCTTATGACACACGAATATCTCTCTTTATGATTGAAAACTCTCTCAGAAGGAAATTTAATCCCAAAAGATAATAGTTGGATATTAAATGCCTTATTAGATTTTCCATTATATGATATCAAACAGTCTTTGTTTTTTGGTAAAAAACATACATATGCTAAAATATGTATATATTTCAATAATAAGTAAAATTGGATTTGTGCCTCATGACTTATGAATTAAAATAAGCATTTATACATTTCCTCATTGTAAGCGTAAGTAAAAATAGTATTCTAATACATGCATATATATATGTTTCTTACGTTATGCATCGTATGTGAGTTTATTGAGTATTGTTTATTTTAAAAAATGATTGACAGATATTGTAGCATAGAGAGAAAGGAAAAAGTAGTCTATCATGTCATATGTGCCACTGGCAAAATACAACAAAGCAATTGAAATGTGTTGAAAATGTTTAATTTCATTCCGATTAATATCTTAAAAATATATTTTAAATAAATAATCATTGTGTAAAGTATAATGAATTGTTTTCTTTTTGTTCTGTCTTATATAAGTTGCTATAAATTATGATTCCAATAAATCCATCAAATATAACATTTTATTTTTTTCTAATGGAGAAATTCTTAAATGGAGAACATTTTTTTTTTTGTTATACTTCAATTTGTCTTCCCACTTTATATACCGATTGGTAATTATAGCTTGTTTTGAATATTAAAATTTGCTCTGACTAATCATGAGAATAGAATATAAGATCATTTAAGTAATTCACATCGAATTTGAATCTGGAAAGCGAAAAATTTTAAAGGATAGATTTTAATGCAGTAATTGATAAATCTACTTCATTAAGGACAAGAAAAATGTAAATATGGTAATAAATTTTATTAATATACTGTATATAACAGAATAATATAAATAATAAATATGTAAATTTATATATAACATAGATTTGCATTTTTTCATTGTTTCATATGATGTGTTTTTAAAATATTTTTAGAGAGATGTGAATAAATGATATATTTTAATTAATTCTAGATGCCCATATTTTTCCTCAGTTTCATTTCCAAAACCATTTCCAATCTTTATTATTAAACTTGATTATATGTGCAAAATATAAATACTCAACTAAAACTAAACGTCTTATATATAAAATATGAAATAAATTATTTATTTTATAAGATTCACAGTCACAGAAACATAGTATGCAAATTTCAAAAAGCATAATAACGTAGTGACTCTTGCTAAATGCAGTACCTCGTAAAATTATTATTGCAATGAATTACGTACTTCATTTTATTATTGTATTTTAATTGCACAATTTCATTTTATATGTGTTCCAATGATTTTATTTGGAGAAATAAAACTATATTAAAAAATAAACCTTAACTTATTTGCTCATTATGTACGTTATATATTCATAAATATCCAATCAGTCCATAAACTATAGCACATGCACAAGTTATTATACACACACACAATTTTAATTCTATTTCTAGTAACATAATTTTTCCATTTAAAATGCCTTTAAAATAGTAAGGGCAATAATTCATAAATACAAGTAGTTTGTGTTTATTTCCATTTATGTTACATAAAATAGTTTCGCACATTATTGCAGTAGCAAAGTGTTTTAAGTGTTTCACATTGCACTGTTCATCATTAATGTGGTCGCTGTAATATTAATCAAGGAGGTCGTAATTCTCATTATCTAAAAATAGTGAATACTATAACAGAGACATACCAAATATTCGTCATATTCAATTATGGTAATTTAGGCATGGATAATATGTCATGTTCAAAACATCATCCATGTGAAATGTGATACAGCTATGAGTATTGTTATGTAAACGCAAAATCTTTGGCAACAATTTCCTGATTGGTTTAGGCATGATTCTTATCATAGGGAAGAAGAAAATTCGAATCCTTGCTGAGACAAAGATACGTCATGTTCACTATAGACGGCTGGGGCATGTTAAGTAGTATATCGTGGTCGCAATACCGTCCAAATGAAATGATACCTTTTGAGGGGGCAAGTCAGGTATTAAGGATCTCCTGTTTTATGCTTGCTTCTAAATTACAAAGGCTCCTACCCGGTAACTTTTTCTAGACTGTTAAAGCCCAATTCGGCGATGCTGGTACAACCACACAAAGGAGTATGCTTTTACAACCACAACTGATAATATCATTCCAACTCTGAAGAATTATTCTGCTTGATATCTGCTTCTAACTTACTAAGATTCACCTTCCTTCGGGACGAAGAGGATACATCTACTTTGTGTCTCAATACATAAATTGCAATCAATTCAGCTCTCCTTTCTTAGCCGAATATTGATATCCCCTAAAATGGTTGAGTATTAGAAAGAAGAGTGGCTTGATTAATAATACCAAGAAAATCTTATTCTAAGTGAATAAACATCAAAATATGACAAGATTTTGATAGTAAAGCGCATATTATTCAATTCTTAAGACAGCATTTTTTTTTTTTGCCCATTTATTTAAACAAAATAAATTCACTTGACCAATCACGACTCCTTACATTTTCCACAACGAGAATGAAAAAGTTAGTAATTCATCTTGAGTTGTAGAACCAAATCAATCTTTTCTGAATTTCATAGTAAAAATTATAAATATCAAGATGCAACGTATTAGAAATAATATGCGAATTCCGATAATTATGTGGGGTGCGTTACATTAACGCGTGAATTCATTAATCAGTTTTAAATCTGAGGGCTTAACTTTACTAATGATAACTTTAATACGATTAAATTAACAATATATTTGAAAAATACCCGGTTTTTTATCTGTAAATACCATTTTTCTTTACACGATAAAACTAATTATAATACACATTGGAAAACATTATATCATATTCCGCACTTATATAAAATACTTTTCAATTTTCATATTATTTCAATTGCGTGAAATCAAAACATTTAAATAAAATGATATATTACCAACAAATTTTAATAGAAAAACACAACTGAGTGCATTGCTTCAAATAACTATATTTGTATCGAACGTATAATAAATACCAAATTGATTTAAGTAACGAAAAAAGTGCAATAAGCTGATTCAAAATTCGGCCCATGTTTCAAAAACATAATACTTTTCATAAAGCTGTTGTTTGTTTTCTCTTCTTGGGTAATGATTTATTGGTTAAAGTGAACAACCTAAGATAAAATATTCATGAATATGAAACTAAAGCGTAATCCTTCAGCCAACTTTAATAAGAAAGCAATTACCTTTTTCCCGAATCCATAACAAACTCATATTTCTAAAGAACTAAGATATCTTAGAAGAGAAGACTCTAAAATAGTAATAAATAGCATGAAGAAAAAAAAAATCAGCTTTAAATGAAACGTTAAAAGAGCAGAGAAAAATATGCAAAATGTGCTTAAAGAAGTAAATCAATATTTTTCTTGGGAAATATTATTTATATTAGGAGAAAGAACAAGTTACAAGTCACAAAGATTTTATCCAGGAGTCAAAGCAATACGTTTGTATATATCTTTTAAATGTGAACTTATCGAGGTAGTTTTTAGTTAATAGAAGAAAAGTTTGAAACTTTAGTTAAAAAAATTACTACGCTTATATATTTTAACTGAATTTTTTTCTTGTGCTCGCTAGTAATTTAATGAAACAGTAATAAAAATCCACTTTTAACTAGTACAAAAATTTTAAGTACTAAGAATTATTTTTATTTTACAGTGCAAATATTTAACGAGTCTGTAGCAAATATTTAAATAGTTTTTCAAAAATTACTTTATAATCGATATTTTTAAATTCTAAACTTTTTCAAAGAATCAACAATATTACTAGTATTTAAAGCAAACTAAATTAAATCACAAACACATTTATGTATGTTTACTTTCACAAAAAATTACTAATCTCTACAAAATGCTAACTAGTAAAAAGGAATGTAATCAAATTGAAGATTGTTGCAATCAAAAATATTTTAAGGTACAATTTGTTTTATTTGAAAAACAATTTATAAAAAAAAAAACATATTTTAACAAATTGTTCAAAACAAGTTAGAAATTGCTCATAACAAATTGTTTGAAATTGTCATAATTGTTCGATTGTCACAATAATATAAACTGTTCTGTAAGTGATTTCAAGTTACAAATTCAAATTCTTCATAATACAAGTCTTAAATTTATGAATATAATTGGCATTTGTGGAAACGTGATATTTTCGATAAATTATTCATAAATTAGCGTATGCGACTTAAGATTCTGATGTCAATTTACCAACATGAACATCAATACATAACATAAACTATCCTTTCAATTACTACATTACACAAATCTTTGAATAATCAATTAGTTCATCTGACCTTTTTTAATGAATATGTTTCTATAAAATATTTATTTTTCTTTTTAAAATTATTAAGCGAATAATGAAAAAGTGTTCAATGACTTAAAATGTAGGTTACACATTTTTTTAATAATATTGAATTATTCATGTACGCAATCCTAATTCATACAATCAAAAATATACTATAATTTACTATAAATAAAGCATATGACATTTACATTATATCATTTCTTTTATCTTCTGTTTAATAAAACCAAATGCCTTTTTTTGTTGTTTTAAAAACTACATATAAATGGATTTCTCCAATCTAAAAATTTTTAATTAAAATTAATTTAGAATGCTTTATCGTACATTCTAACATTTCCCCAATCACTATATAGATTAAAATGCCTCACGAGTTTCAACATGCACGTGCCGAGGGAGTTATATTTGAAAATTTTCAAATGCATGGGTAAAATATTCATAAAATTAGTACCTCTCTCAGCGATTTTCAAATCCATCAAGATATCTAAAAGCGAAGATGACGACTCCACCCAATTTTAATTAAACGAGCGGAAACTACTATCTACAAAAAGAAATGTTAGGAAATGTCGAATGTTGAGTGGCAGAATTTAGGAATCTTCAAGGCATAAACTTATAAGTCACGATTTGACTTCGAGGATTGAAAACTGTTATTTGCTGTTATTGAATGTTAACTATTAAAAGTGTTTAAAGAGCTTATATCGTTAAATTTCAACTTCTCGAATGAAATGCGTGGGAAGATGGAAGTGTTATTAATTTGTGGAATATTTATCAAACCAGTTTTCACACTCTTTTAAATCAACTTGTGATATGTTAATTAACTAACGAAATATGCTGTATTTTTAAGACTAATTAGCAAAATATGCATTTAAATTTGTATGATATAAATTCATGCATCTGTGTAATTCTAAATCCCAGAAAATCAAATATATAAAGATAAATAACTGAACTACATACACTATACTATATAACTGCATAAAATCAATATTTAAAAATAATTCAAATTAATTAATGTTCATGAAGACTGATACAACATACCAGAATCTACTGTAAACTATCATTGTTTGCTTGAATGACTTCAGAAAACATGTATTTAATAATATTTTAAGTATATAATATTTTACTGAATCCTTTGTGCATTCTGTGATAAACATTATTACATACTGTAATAATCAAATGTATTTATTTATATTTTAAATTTCAATGTAATTCAGTTCTCCAAATTTTCTTTCTTATATTTCAAATATAATTCCTTATGCGTATATTTTTTTTTCCAAACACATAACATTTAATTCGATAAAGATTTTGATACGTGTTAAAATCTCAAATCACTCTAGAAATTCTGATGTGTAAGTTAAACTATTTATATTTAATTTTACACACATTAATGTGTAGATACACACACATGTATGTATCAATCAAGAGTAGTAAATTATAAACAAAAATGTTTGATTGACATGAAACACATGAGGTATAAAAAGTCATTCGAAAAATGGAAAATTGGTAATTCTGTATACTTATGAAGCAAAACCAAAAATTTCATATTGAATTTTCACAAATTGTGAAACAACGTCATATTAGTATCCTTAATAAAAAGTAGTCTAAAGTTTAAAAAATAACAATGTGTTATATCGTTCCTGTAGAGCACATTAATCTTTTATGATAGTTAGGATGGAAAAAAGTCTTTTTTTATCGCATCCGAAAGCATATGGAACATTTTCAGAGGGATCTGTACATGACTATTCAATATCCAAAATCCTTTCACTCTCCGTGTTGTCATCTATGATGACAAATTATGTGTACTGTTAAAATGATAACAAAACCAACAGCTACAAAATGCAATTAATTAAAAACTATCCTATTTTAAGTTAGATCATTACATAACTAGAAAGTTCTTGTCGTTTTCACGTAGCCATTGAATGAAGTAAGAATAAGTACGCAAGTTAGTATATGGCATGGTTGAGACACCGGTTAGTCAAGAGTATGAATATCCGTCGTTATTAAAGTAGGTCCTCCGCGTACATCCATTAGAAGTAACTAGTACAGTAGTGAAGAGAAAATGACATGTCAATGGAGATTTTTCGGTGTTATTTGCTTTAGGACTTCATAGTGGCATTGCCAGCTGCTGCATATACCCCCCAATATGTCAAGCGTTTGGAAATAGTACAGTGAATAAACTACGACATGGCATTGATTTCACAAATTCAAATGGGGAAATCTGTCTTCCTGGGATGAAGCAAGCAGAAAACAACCTCAAGCATTGGTGGTTTACTATGGGCTGCTACCAACGGTCTAGACGACGGTCATTGCGGACATATGCTCGCAGCAATTGGAACGTGTGCATCCGGCATTGCAATAAAAATATCCAGAATCGATGTACTGTTCTTGGTTGATAACGAGAGGCAACATGTCTTGCGGATGCTAAGGATATCATACAGCGATTTACTTTGGAGATTTTTCGCCATCTTTCTTACTCACTTGACCATGCACCATCAGATTAACATCTCTTTCATTCCATCGACAAGCATTTCCGTAGCAATTCCTTCATGAATGAAGAGGACATGTGCCAAGTACTTATGGACTTCCTTATGACTTTAGTTTCCAAGTTTTACAGCAAGAAGATAGCACAACTGCAGACTTGTTGAAAAAAGGTGCTAAATGCCAGTAAAAAATATTTCAAGGACTAACAATAAGCTTGTCTTTCTGCAGGAGGTCATATTCTTTTGGGTGATTGAAAGCAGCAAAAACTTTATTGCTTACAATTACCTTCTTCCCAACATTGCATAATTGATACATAATATTGTAATAAAATATTATCATAGGTTCAATAACTTAATAAAATATGTGACAAATTCATGGACTTGGATTGCAGAATATTTGATATTATTCTTAGGAAAATTATTATATTAGTTATATTAATTAAACGTGTATTTTGTGGAAAATTCCGGACTTTTACACAATATTCATAGGACTACTGGACTAATGTTGGCTCATTTATTATAATGATTTTGGCATTCTTAAACACAGTCAAACTAACATATTGTTTAAAAAAATATTATATTATACATATTGTATTGGACCATTTCTGGATTAGACGGTTAGAAATGGTATTCATTCCAGCCGATACATTAGTAAAAATGTCATAGTTCTGTTCTGAGTTAGACTAAGAGAAACTCAGTATTCGGAAGTATATCACTTTACTATACTGCACACAACAATAGAAATTGTAATCTGAAATGGGAACAGATACCCTCAATAACACAAACATACAGGCCACTAATTGATCTTGACAAGAAAAGCAGTAAAACATTTTTTGTGGAAATCGTAATACTTAAATGAATTGGCATATGCCTTTGAAAAATTATTTAAATTGTGTGAAATTGTGTTTCCATGATAAACGAAATGTTGATTTTCTTGTTTCAATACATTTGATAATATACTAGTGTTTAAAAATTTAGATTCATTCTAATGAAGACAAAGAAACATTTTTGTCATGGAAATAAATGTAATTAAAAATCTAAATATCATATTTCTAGTAATTTCTGAAATACTAGACAGTAATGGGCTCTCATGCTATTATATTGTTACTTATTTCATGGTGCGTAACCATTATTATTTTTTATTTTACGTAATTTATTCTTAATCATAGGCAAACTGTAAACTCTCTACAACTCATATATGTATGCATATATATATATATATATATATATATATGTATGTATGTATGTATGTATGTATGTATGTGTGTGTGTGTGTGTTTATTAAGAGCTTATTTATCTACTCTTTATTATATTGTTCAAGAGAGATCGTATTGTTAGATTATACATATTATTAATTATAATAGCGAATGCGATTGAGAGACTATACATTAATTATATATAGTCAATCGCACTTACTTTATGTAATTGTGTTACAACAAATACAAATTCGCTTAACTTATTTTTATGGGCTTGCAAACACATATCGCCTTACTAACGCATTTTCCTTCATCAAAACTGCTATAATTCTTCATTTAACTGTTGAAATAAAAGAGCAGTTAATGTTTGAATACAAAGAAGTGTTCCATTCATGGTGGAATAATCTTTCTTCATTTTCCTCCACTAAAAACTGCTATGCATCTTCATTTCTCTTTTAAAAGCAAATTAGTGGTAAATGTTTTAATGCGGAGACCTGCTTTTTCATTGAAATATAACTTTCTTTCAACTTTTCTCAGAATATTATAAGATGCGATCATTTTATGATAAATTCGAATTCCAAATAAATTCCCGTATTGGAAAAATGATATTCATGGTGCATAACGCTACAAATTAAAAGAATATTCGCTTACATTTAATACTGATATGAAAATAAAATTATCTTTATTCATTACTCACTTATGAGCTTAATTTTGTAATTTTCAAGTTTTATAAACTTTTAAATGTTGCCTGTAATTTTGTCTCTTTGACTAATTCAAATATAAAACTGAGTGACTTGCAAACTGATTGTTAAATATATAAGTTGTGAAAATACATAGAAATCCTTTACATTTTAAACAAACTATGCAAGATTTTTATAGTTCAAGTTTCAATGAAAACTTATAATAGATGCTTTTAATTTATAAATATAAGCAACAAAAAACAGTTATAAAAGAATATAACGCAATTGAGAATAAATATCACAACTCCACCTCCTCATCATGCATCAGAATTAAGTTATGGAAATATAAGTACTTAAAAAATGCGAAATTCCTTTAAAAACATTAGAATTGAATTGCAATTATATATATATATTTGTTATCTTCACAAAGTTCAAATAAAATAAGTTAATAAATATTCATTTTTGTAGAGTAGTTTTATTTAAACGTCAAATTAAGTTGAAATAAATGCATGTAATTACAATTAATTCTATTTTAATTTTATGTAAAAAGCAATTTAAACTTTCATTTTCATTAATTTTAATATTTTTTTACAAACTGTAAAATAGTTATAGTATTTCTAGAGGTACAATAATTAAATACCTCTCATTTATAGATTTTATATTTAAAGACAAGAAAAAATATATTTCTCTTTGATTAATAGAAAATATGTCTAACAAAATATTAGCAATAATTATTCAATTGGAAATAGCGTTTTAATGAATAGGTTTATTCTATTTAACATTGCAGAAATTTTTTTGCCCTTATTTATAATTTGCTTTTAGTATACTTTAGAAGGTTATCTGCTTAAATTGCGGCCCCAAATAGAGATCCTATCTGCAGAAAAAATATAAAACAGTTTTCATCTGAGCAAATTTTGGTAAAACAGCACGGCCATCTATCGGAACCTCTTTAAACTAAAAAATTATTTTAAATTTCAGTGCATTAAGCCGTACATGATAATTAATTGTACATGTGAAACAAAACTACTTATTTTATTATTGTAGTGATTTCCCCTTTAATTTTTATTTATTATATGCACAGCAGAATATTTCTCATAACTAACATCTATTCATGTAAATGAAATAAAAACACATCTATACATGTAAATTATAATTTACTCTGTAAGCTTAAGTTTTCTACCAAACAATAATGAAAAATTACTTATATCAATTATTTTAACCCAAATAGAATTTGTAAGATCATTATGACCTAAAAATATCTAAGAAACATAAATTCTCAGTAAAATTCTCTTTTTCCCTCAGAAAGATAATATACACCTAAAAAGTACATTGAGGAATTATAGCAATAAATTTGTATGTGTGTGTTGTTTTAAAACGAGAAAAACCATTAAAATAAATTACTCTTAAAATTATTCTTACCAAATTTAAATTCAAATTGCTGTGAATTGTTTTTAAATATATATATATATATATATATATATATATATATATATATATATATATATATATATATATATATATATATATATATATATATATATATATATATATATATATATTTCAAATTCAGCAATTGTGTTTTTCTTGTGGTTAAAAAAAATGATCAATTATGCCGTGTAGAAAACTGCGGTCATTTTCTGATTAATGATCCGAATTAGACAGACGAAAGACAGTGGATTATCTTTCAGGGAAATTGGTTGCCTTGTTGGACGAAAACAAACGACTATATTGCAGATATCTGATCTTTGGATGCAGGAGTATACGTAGTCGGTCCGTTGTTTCCTCCTGCATTCACCCCAGTGCGTCATTTCATATGATGGCCGGATAATTAACCGCATGGCAGTGACGCATCGCTCAGTCATAACACGAACCATTACACAGCACATTCAGTCTGTAACGTATCATCGAGGGTCTGTGCATATCATTCGATGCCGTTTAAAAGCAGAGTGGTTTGTCCACAAGACGTCCATTGCTTCATCTACCCTTCACGTAGAACCACAGACGTCTTCTGTAGGCAACACCAAGATTGTCGCATTTAAGTCTGGAGTCACAATGGAGAGAGGATGCTGAACAACTGTGCAAGGCACCGCCACACTCATCCTGCAACGGGTATTATTGTATCCCTGCAACGGGTATTATTGTATCCCTGCAACGGGTATTATTGTATCCCTGCAACGGGTATTATTGTATCCCTGCAACGGGTATTATTGTATCACTGCAACGGGTATTATTGTATCCCTGCAACGGGTATTATTGTATCCCTGCAACGGGTATTATTGTATCACTGCAACGGGTCTCGCACTCTTATAGTAGACATTGCCGGTCCTTTAAGCAGCCATAGCTACATCTTCAAAATATCTAGACCAATTTTACTTCTTCCCTTTCAGATCTTACCCACTGCTATATTTCAACAGGATATTGCGCGACCACATGTGGTACTCATTGTCCAAGGATTCTTCTTTAATAACCCTATTGAATTGCTTCCCTAGCCGACTCGCTCTCCGGATCATTCGCAGATAGAATGCATGTGGTCCATGGTTGCTTAAAGATTGACCCAGACTACATATCCAGCTGCCACACCCGATCAACTTTGGTAACATGTGGAAGCTGCTTGGTTTGATGTATCCCAAAAACACATCAATAGTCTATTTGAATCAATGCCGAGGCATGTGGCAGGTGAGATTTCCAAAAATGGTTGCTATTCTGGCTACTGATTTTGGCAGGAACCGCATTTACAGAAGTCTATAAATTTAATCATTTGATACTTGGTCAACATGTTATCTACAAAATAAATTTTGTTGTGATATCTCTTATATTTCTTGGTGTTGCAATTTGGGTGGAAAGCAGTGTATATTTATATAAATAATGTCTTTAAAATTAAAAAAAAAATTATTAGTCTTTTTAAATTTTAAAGTTTATGCATCAGTTTTATGAGAATTACAAAGCGATGTTTTATTAAATATACTAGTTATAAATAAAAATTTAATGAAATAACTATAAATTAATATATTCAAGATAAATATTATTTTTAAAAAAATAAACATGAAACAACAGATTAATATGGATTAATTATTTGCTAATTTTTCCATTCAAGAATACTCTTTCTGGTAATAATACATAATGAATAATTTCCCCATTTATCACTTAGACGATGAATTATGAAGTTTAATATTTCAGTTCAAAATTATATTCATATTTTAATTGTTTGTATAAAAACATGATTCTCGATCTTAAAAAAAACGATTTGCTTTAGAAGATTTTAACAAATTCATTTGTTTCTAAATTTGGCTATAGACAATACGTTCAGTGGAATAATGTTATTTAAGGTGCACATTTTAATCTGAATTTAATAGGATATACATGATAAAACTATACACAATATTATACAGGATTTATAAAATTAGAAATATCTTAAAATTTTACTTCTGAATAAGTATTTTATTCATGAATAATTTAGAAACAAATTATTTTCTATTATTTTACATCTCAAAATGTAGTGATTCTTTAAAAAATTTTTATAAAACAATCTAATAAAATTTGTGCACCATTCTCAACACTAATGTTTCATGAATATTAAATATCTTATAAGAGAGAATTTATATATTTTGAATATATTGTCAGATTTGTTAAATTGCTACAAATTTTTATTACAAATATTCCACTTCTGTCTTTATTCTCTTGGTTTTAATAAATCTTTTGCAAAAGTTTTATATAATTTTATAAGTTAAAAATATTGTGTACAGCTGCTTTTTACATAAGTATGAAAAACTAATAAAAATCAACTATAACTTATCAATTTGCATACAACAAAAACCAAATCTCCCTTTATATGTACTGCAAAATGTATTTTATTTCATGCTTATTTATTATTAATGTCGAATGATGAATTCAGGCTTACTTAACATTTTATTGGGAAATAATATTTGTGCAAATAAAAGTAAACTAATGTCTTTATTAATAAATATAATTAATGATACAAATATTAGCTTTTTGCAAAAACCTGACTATATTAAATTATTTCTGTTTAGTTAAAATCCAAATGACTATTTATAAAGACTATTTTATATAAACACGTTTTGTGTTTTTTCGAATATCATTAAGTCTTAAAATGAATTGAATCACTGAAGTTTAGACGAAGTTGCCATTTATATTAGTGAAAAAATTATTTCATATTTTCCTAGTTATATTAATTATTCTCTTTTTCAGATAAAATTGGTTATAAAAGATACAGATAATCTGATAAAATATTAACTTAAATCTGTATAATTCCTTTCCCTTTTATATGTGAATGCATTTTAGTACAAGATAATTTAATTAACTTTTTTGAAATAAAGCTAATAAAATAATATTGCATTTTCTTGGTTAATTACATTTATAAGCAGAAAGTGCCTAGATAATTACCTAAATAACAATATTTTACTATTAAGCTTTTGTTCTCAAATTCTCCTAGTTACTAAAGATTTGTAACAAAACCTTGATGAAATCAGTATAAACATTTTTTCTTTTTGCTTATTGCAGAAAGTTAGGAAATAAAACATTTTTAACTATAACAAATTAAGTAAATCCGTTATACTAATAGAATAGATTTATGCATTTAAACCAAATAATCAAATATTAAAAGGATTTTCCACTTAATCTGAATCTTTTTTATTTTAGATTAGAGTCAAGATTTAAATTGATCCTTTAGATGAATCAATTCACTTATACCGTCTAACAAGGAGCATTATTCTATGGATTATTGTAAGAACAGCACGGTAACTATTTCTAGACAGACAGATTGTTATCATTTATTTTATCGGGCAATTCTTCAGTAAATTAAGTTTTGAGCTTTCTGATTTTGAATCAGATTTAACTATTCAGATGTGATAATAATTTAAGATTGCATAACAGTCCTCTCGAAACGTAACTTCATTTTCAAAGCAAGTTAAAACATTTTACCAATAGTTTAAATAAAATGTTCCAATACTTTGCTTGGAATGATTGTTAATTTAAGAAAAAATAAAGAAAATATGCAGGTAGAAATAAAACTTTTGAAAACTGGTTTAAAATGCATAATCAAACATTGTGACAGGAACACAGTTCTTAGGTTTTCAAACATGAAAAAAATTATATTGATTTGTGACTTAGATAATTATATCTCCATATTAGGAACATTTTCGGCTTTCAAACTTAGACTTTAACGTTATTTTTTGTATAAAAGTTTCGTAAGTATAATGACCCCATGATTTTTTCCATAGTTACAATTAATGTGTGTGCGAAAATGCTCATTGAAATTCCTGTAGATTTAGAAAAATGATACGAATGTCGTTTTAATGAATTCAAATGTAAAAAATTTCGGATAGTAAATATTTAAGAATAATTTATACATATGCAGTAAATACCCCAGTAAATATTTATTATCCAAAGTGGCAACATATTTTTTATGGTCTTAGTGAAGATTTATTTTCAACCAAACGATATTTTTTAAAGCTGAATATTATGATTTGATTTTTACAAGCAGAACTCACTAATAATTAAACAATGACATGATTATTCTTAACTTAATAAAGAAAATGCATACGACTATAACTAATAAGGAGGACTCAGAGAAATATTAATTTAATAAAAAACAATCATATATCTGTAAGATTTATTGATAAAATTTTTCAACTTTATCGTTTCATTATTTTCACACTACAGATTATGCTTTATAATGATTATATTTATTGAAGATATTCTGCAAACGGAATTTCTGAAAAAAATTTAATATCAATAACAATGTTAGGAATTATATTTCATCAGCAATTATCTTTTCAACGCAATTATTGTGAATCTGTTTAAAAGTGAGCAATTTACTTCCAAAAGACTTTCATATTAGCACTAATATGGAACTCGTTGACACATTATGGTAATAATATCATTTGCAAGAAAATGAAATAAGCAACGTTATTTTTAACAAATTTTATACAAAATTAATGCAACTTAGTAAAACTCAAATTCATTCAAAATATTTCTGTTGCATTTCATAAACCCTCGAATGATATGCTGTTAAAATACTCTTTATTTGTATTTTTTTTAATTTAATATGAGTTCGAGTTTAATTTTTTTCAAACACAAAGATTATCTTATATATAAAACAGTAATTTTTAAGCAATCCATTTTGCAATTATTTGCGTAATCCAGCCTATCTATTAAATTCTTTCTCAATATACTACATTTTGATTAATTATAAAAATATTGTTTGAATTTGAACAAATATATATTTCTATCTAAAACTCTGAAATAATCTGGTCGTAAATAATTGTAACTGAAAAAAATCTGTGTGCATAATTTCATAACTATTTCAACTATTTCTTTCCTTAAAATAAGTTAAGCATTTCACAGTTTTTCATTTTTTTCAGAATATATATATATATATATATATATATATATATATATATATATATATATATATATATATATATATATATATATATATATATATATATATATATATATATATATAATATGTATGTGTGTGTGTACATAAAATTTATCTCAGTATGTGATGAAATAAGTTATCTCATAACAGTTACGATTGGAAAGCAAAGAAGAAAATTGATTTTTAAATATATAATAAATAATTCATTATATAAAATTAAAAAAATGAAGTTCCAGAATTCATGATAAAAATTAAATAAACTAGTAAAATAAAAAATTCCAGATAAAATTTTTGTTACAACTATTTATATGTTTCAATATTTTGTAATAAATATATAATTCTTATCAAAATTGATATTAATTGTGAAAATACAATCGAAAAATTTAAAATGCTTCATTCAAATCGTAAGTACACTCTATCAATTTTGAAAAATAAACTGTGTATTTTAAAATCTTTGATATCATTCTTTTAAAAAAATACAGCTTATTTTATGATTATTTTCTTATAAAGTTTTGAATAAATTAATTATGAAATAATTGTTTTATATTTAGTCATAATTATCATTATATTTCAGAGATAATTTATGGCTGTTAATATTTACTTTTTTTTAATGTTCTCTGAACATGTGTACGTTGTTTTGTAATACTTAATTATTGTTAGAGAATATTAACAAAATTTTATGCCAGTTTTAAACAAACTGTGAATAAATTTTGAAGTGAATCAGTTCAAGTTGTACCATAATTCTCCAAAATAAATACACAAAATAACCACCTGACTACAAAAAAATGAAAATATTATGAAACTATTGACTTTATCATAAAAAAATATTATTATATGAAAATTAAGGCAATGGATTTGCAATATAAAACTATTATATTCATGAAATTTAAGGAAAGCTGTCTTATAAAATCAAATATTACTAAATTCAGATATCAAAGACAATTAAGCAAACTTAAGATACATTAGTGATCATTTTGAATGAAAATAATTTTTCAGCTGCTAACAACTTCTAGAAAGATTTATATAAATATAACTCTAATATACACCAGGCATTTGATGAAATATTATAATCTAATTAAGAGGAATTTTTTTAAACAGGTGTAAAATTTCAAATATATTGTCTGATGCTCTGTGAAAAATAGAGACATTATACAATACAAGCTAATTTTTCGTCCACTGTCTTTCAATATAGTAAACTCTTTACTTGGTAGAATTTTTAACTTTATTTTTATCATTGACATCTTGAAAATGGACTAACAATATGAAACATAATTGTTATTAAAATTTGTGATATTATGACAACATACAATGATGATTGCAATTTTAAATTTTATGAGTAGAATAAGGATAATGCTTTCCTAAATATATAGGGAAAAGATGAGCTATAGATAAGGGATAGGATAGCTGAGGCTAAAATATCTACAACAGATTAACTCACAGAAAGCAGTTTAAATGTAGTTTCAAAAATGCGTATCTAGCAAACAATATTTCTATGTTATATTTGAGTATTACTGACTCCTGTTTAAAAAATATAAAAAATTATTTTTCTGAGAAAGCTGAAGAATATGGTGCTCCTTCTTTCTCGATATTTTGATTGCCTTTAACACTTACTGCAACTCCGTTGGACGCATAAATATTCGATCTAATCATTTTTATTGTAGAAACAAATGTAATTTATGGTAGAGAATATTGTGGAGCAAATGCTTCTTAATAGTATTTTAAATCACTGATTGCACATGTGGTATTATTAGCACATTTTATGTGCTAATAATACCTATGGATTTATACGAGTATGGATTTATTTATCAAACTATGGATTTATACGAGTTCATCAAAGATTGACTTAAATCATATAAATTATAATAAAAATCAGGCATAGTTTTAACATACTTTATTACACTTTTAATATTTTTTTAAGAAAAATAAGTACTTAAAGAATAATTTTTGTTAAAATCTTTAATTAAATCAGATTTGAAGTCACTCAATTTAAAATTAAAAAAAGATAGTTTCATAATTAATTTATGGATTTATTTACAATTTTGTTATACTAAAATATATACTAATAGAATAGTGTATATTATGAACAAGGAAAATAAGAGGAGAAGGATGTACATTTATACACAAGGGTGAAAGCAAGTTGTAAACATTCTAAAAAAGATAAAGAAAACGTAAAAATAATGAACGTTTTTTCTTTAAATATTTTAAAAACATATTAAAAATTTAACTAAACTAACTTTTATATAATTCACACTTTGAAACTCAAAGATTTAATTACATTTTATGATGAGAACACTAAATAAATATACATGCAATATATTGCATTAATGTTTGTCAGTTGCATCGTTAAATTAAATAGAAAGGAATTATATAATGTAATTAAACAAGTAGAGTATTTATTCTCTGAGAATGTATAATTGTTAATACTAAAATGTATTTAATATATGAAGAAAAGTTTTAATCTAGCATCTGTGTAAATGTCTGTCTGTATGTATATATACATACATACATATATACATGTATATATATGTATATATATGTATATATATATATATATATATATATATATATATATATATATATATATATATATATATATATATATATATATATATATATATATATATATATATATATATATATATATATATATATATATATATATATATATATATATATATATATATATATATATATATATATATATATATATATATATATATATATATATATATATATATATATATATATATATATACATGTGTGTGTGTGTGTGTGCATATATATATGTATATATATATATATATATTCCGTATACTCTCTCTGACAAAACTTGAAAACAAAAAAATGAGAGTAACTAAATGGGTGTGTATATAAATTTTGTATATTAAAGAAATGTAATTGTAAGTGTGATAAAAAGTAGTATTTATTAAATATTCTGAGAAAGAAAATATTTTCCTCTCTTAGTAAAATTGAACAATGAAAGTGCTAAATTTTGATATTTAATTAGTACAGAGCTTCATACACATACACTTATTAAAATATGACACACCAAAGCATATAAAAATGTTATTTCTTAAAATTTTTTTACAAAAATTAAGCATCAATTGAGATATAATGCAGTTAAGCAACAAGTAACTAAAATCATTCGCTAAATGTTTTGGCAAAATTATAAACTTGTTATAATACATAATTCTTCTTAAGATATTAAAGATTTGTTTCACGGGTTTGAGAAAAAAAATTTGAAGACTAGAAACAAAGGAAAAAAATTGTATTTAATTAAGTTAACGTGTTAAGTTGAATCATAGGCTTAAAAATGGATGAAATTATCACTCGATTTAATTAAAGTTTTTCAATCAGAATTCTAAGCTCCCAAAGTGATTTTATCCTTTAAGATTTTTCTGGGTAAACAACAATTGAATAAATAATTCTAAATGTAAAATAATATTTTCCATCTCATTGTTGATAGTATTTGGAAAAATGTTACTACCAACAGCATATTTTATCATCTAAGTTTTTGCGTTCAGAAAATCAATTTAAAAACAATTATCCAGTCTAGACATTTAAGGCGAGCTTCAAATAAGTTCTGATGTAATGAGTTTTTTCTTCTTTCTCTAAGCATAATAAAGCAATTAAATAAATGAATAATGTATTCTTATGTACGGCCTATTTTAGTTTTATTGTCATTGGTAATTCAATTACTAGGATTATAATTAAACTGAAAAACAAAAGTCGGTGAGGAATTTATATAAACTATAAATTACATATAATTAAATCATAAATGATAAAAAAAATAACGCTGCATTTTTCAACTCATTGAAAGTATATTTTGCTTTGTTTTATAGATATTGGTTGATTATTATGAAAAGTACAAAATACAAAAGATTTATGGAAAATAAGGAAACTAATGCAAGGAAATATTTGATGTAAAAACAGAATACTTGTCTCGTTTATAGAAGTTGAGTTATTTATTCCGAATAATGACACCTTTAAGTAGCATAACATATAAAATAGAATTTCAAATATGAAGTAAAGCTAAAACTGGAAATCTTTATAATGATTCTATTCCCATCCTAAAACACTCAAAGTCATAAAAGTTATTTTCCTGCATTTTAGATACACATTTAAATCGAAATCATAATGGAAGAGTTTTTCGTATTACAATTAAGTTTTTAAAGACACAATATTTAGTTCGTATGTGTGATATCTTCGAGAGAAAAATCATCAGATGTATCTTTTTCCCGATACAGGAAAAAGGACTTGGAGAACCAGGTACAATTTGGAACTCCATAAACTCTAAAGACAACCGCATATTACGGAAATCGTCGGTAGTAACCGATTAAGATGGCTTGGCCATGTTTGAGGAATATTAGATGACAATCCCGCAGAAATATTATTATTTAAAAAGCCTGAATGATCTTGTTCTAAAGAAATACCACCTGCTAGATCGCTGAATGTCACTAAATGCATTAAAAATCTAGAATTGTAGAGGAGTTGCAAACGATAGAACGATCTGGAGGGAATGTCCATACACTCCTTCCAGAATCTTCTATCGTTAAACTTGAGACAGTCAAAGAATGTCACGAGATGAAGTGCTATGAAGAAGAATTAAGTTTTAGTGGGGTACATCATGTTATTTATGAGTATCCCTTTCACGAAATGTTTGTTAGTTTGCTTACAACAAATAGCCTTAGGATAAATGAGATACATGGACGAGCAATTTAATAATTTGTAATTTTCATTTTCCTACTTTTTATTGTACAAGTGTAAACGCATAAAAAATATTTTAACAACATTGCAGAGCATTTCATGGTAATTTGTAGCAGATTTTGTTAATTTTGCTATGAAGTTACTATCTATTTAACACTACACAAAAAACACGTACGTGAAAACATTTAGAAATTTCCCAATATTTTAATACATGCCACTGAATACATGTTTTTAAATTTCAACAACGAAACTTCATTCAATCATTTTGAACATTTAAAATACCAAAAATTGATGAAGGATTTGTTGCATAATCTATTATTCTTAATAGTTTAAGAAAAACCATGATAAGGCACACAATTACATAGAAATACACAATGTCTTACAAGTTTAAATTATTTCTAGATTAACAAATGTATTATGCTTAAAATCATAAGTTGATAATCACTCCAACTCAATGCCTCTGACCACATTCTTTGAAAAAATACCCGACAATATTTATTTTTATGCCCTTCGTGGGCTGTAAAATGGAGACTAATCTAAGGGAGAAAAACTGCACATAAATAACTTCAAAAGAACAAGAACTTCAACGCGAGTAAATATCTATTATTTGTAATTAACGATTTTCTATTAAAAACATCAAAGTTTCTTAGTCATAAAATTTAAATAAATTTAAAAAGTCACAATATAAAATAATGAAAATATTGAAGGATATATAAGAATGAGTTCATAAAAATCAGGATTTTTAAATTTTTGCTTCTTAAATGAAAGTTATTATAATCATTGTTTGAATAGGACCATGTTAAGGACCATTATTTTGTTAGATCGTGAAGGCTTGTAAAGATTTGCTAAAACAAACATCCATTATACAAAAAATCTGTGCCAACATATAATAAAAGAAAACATATATTCATATATTCATAAATATGTTGAAAAACACATTTCCCATAAATTTCTCAGAAAAATTGTTATTCTGCATTTAAATGGCAGCATTTTTATTGGAATGTTTACACTGAACAAATTTTTTCAGAAGTAAATGTGAAGTTTTAAAGTAATGTTAATTAATCACTATAACTTAATTTATCTGGAATGGGGCTAATGAGAGCCACATTTTTCTTACCAAAATGGTGACACTTTTTTACCAAAACTTTGCACCGATAACTGTTTTTTGTATTTATCCACTTTGGAATTAAAATCTGAGGAAATTGTGAGGATAATAATGTTATTTTTTAAAAAAAATATATCTGTATAATTCCTAATGAATTATAAATTGTACAGATATATTTTTAAAAAATCTAATGAAAAATTAAATTTGACCAAATTTTTTATATATAATTGCAATAAAAAGTAACTTTCATAAGCATAGTCGAACAATCATATAAACCACCCAACATAACGAGTTCTTCATTAAATATCTGTGTTACCTTTTTAATTCAGTAAGAGATTTCTTAGATAACAGTGTAACAGTTTTGACTCAGTATTAAATCGTTACACGTTATAAATGTCTCGAAATTAAAAAAAAAAATTTCAGTTATGCATAATTAAAAAAATAACAGAAATAACAAGCTACACAGAAATCGTTTCGTTCATTTTTTTGTTTAAATAACTAAAAATATCTTGTACGTGTTAAATGTACGTATAATATGAATTTTTTCTTACTGTGATCATTAATCCTGTAAAAAAGGGGAGGAAAATATATGAGTTAAGTTTCTCACTCCCCATTTATATTTTTAAATTACAAGCAAAACTAATCTTTTTGATGGATATTATTTCTGCGTTATTTAAAATTGTTAGCAGTTTTAATTACTTAATAAGCGTATAAGAAATCAGAAATACATAGCATTGTGATGCTAAAATTTTAATTTAAGTATCAAACATTAGAGAAATATTTTCAAATTAATGAGGTGTGCCAGGTCATAATTTAAATCATTTAAATCTGAAGACTGTAAATAATTCAAGGCTTACACACAGAATTTATTAATTATTTATTTAAAACTAGGCTGCTAACATATGTCATTTACATTTCGAATTGTAAGTTCTATAATTAATATTTCAATGTTTATTATGTGTGTAGTGTCTGTTGCTACACATTGACAATTTAAAAGGATGTGTCACTTGAAACACATGCCTGCATTTCCAGAACATCATAATGAACTACCATCATAATGCAGCAATTGAATAGTAATAGACCTAGAGGTTCAAAGGAAGCAACGACAATCATTGTACAGGACTCATTGTTGTAGATGAGATTAGTGGACTGGTATTATTACCATTCTTATGAGGATTTGATTTAATTCTGTATTGAGTTGAAATACTAAAGTAACATTTGTGTCTTGCTTAGTTAATAAAATAATCTTTAATGAAACAATACACAAAAACTCTTATAATCAACCTTTTTTTTTAATTTACAGGTATTCACCTATACTACTACTAAGTGTTTGCTATTCTACTCGTTTAGAATTAGGTGTAATAATTATCAACAATTCCTTACAATATCTGTCTCAAAAAATGTAACTAATATTGTTCATATCATTTATAAATTAAAAACAATTCTTGATTTAGTAATAACCTTAGCGCCAAATGTTTAATTTCAACTGTTTCAGGATTATTCATCATTCTTATGCATAAAATATAGTAATTGAATGCTTTAACTATTATATGAGAGCTTTTGAATCAAAATAATTCATAGATTGTAAGCATGTTCGTTAAATTAGTGAAATTATTTACTAGGTGAAATAACTATAATAGTCATTGTTCTATACCTAACCATTCAAATACGTTATAAAGTATCATTAAAATTCAAATATTTTGTATTATTAAATTAGAGATTACGTGTTACTAAATGTAAATTTAATTCAATTTTAGTTAGCTAAAAATTCATATGGGCAAATAAATACAGCAAGTAGTCATAAGTAACATTTTGATGAGTAATAGATTATTTATGTGGGACATCCAAAATAAACTTCTGTGAAAATTTGAGAATATGTTAATATCTAAACCGCATTGTTAGGAAAACATATTCATAAATTCGTTTATATTTATAAAATAGAATAAGAAAAATTGTTTGTTGGCAGTAAGTAATGAATATATTCCTTTTGCGTTTTTAAGTGTGAATTAACAATCACAGTATTTCATTTACTTTAAACTCTTACTTAGATTTAAATGCATTACTATTAAGTAATTATTAGCCCAGGATTGTGTGAACAGAAGTTAAAAATCTCGGTAATAATATTTCAACGATCACATTATTTTTACACAATTAATAATTTTTTAACTATGTAGAACTCATTTAATAGATAACATCTTTTAATTGGAACAAATTGGTTATCCTGTCACATCAAACTCATATTAATTTGAACAATCAAAATAAAAACATAATTTACTGTTAGATATCAAGAGCATTTAGAAAAAGATTAAAATGCTTTTATTCAAAAATGAGTGTAATTCACACATTTTGGTGAGGACTTAAATTTGATAAATTTAAAATTGTATTAAACACTTTTAAAACAGTGACTTCAAATTGACAAAAAAATTCTTATTAAAATAAAATCTGTTTCTTAAGGGTATCCTCCTGAATATTTTTTAAAAAAGAATATTATTTTTTTTTTAAATAGAAATCAATTACTTAAGTATGTGATTTAAAAATGCATACTTTATAAGAATTTCATTTGCTAAAATATGTATTCATACTATTTCTATCTCTAACATCCTGACTTTAATTTGAAATAAGTTTTTAAATAAAAAGTTTAGTGTAAAAAAATAAAAATTATAATCAAGTTTATGCCGATGGAATACAATTTTATGCTAACTACACATGCTGAACTCAATGTATTATAAATATTATTATTTATTAAGCTTACTTAATCAAAAGTTGTTTAATTTATAATGATATTTGATACAAGCTACATCAGTCTCAATTTTGAATTACATGTTTATGCTTTACATGCTTTGTATATAAAAGTTAATTGATCATCTTTCATAAATGTTAACATTATAAAAAAGATTAAAAATTTACTGGTATATTATCAAGAGTAATTTGAAAACACACGAAATTTATCAGAACATATAATTATACAGTTTACTTTAAGATATCATTATTAATAATACCCAGTCTATAAAAATTGATTTCTCGTCTTATATACAAAATAGCATTTTTAATAAATAGACTTCTTTACAAAACAAATTTACACACAAACTTCTAACATACATTACTTTTACCACAATATAAGAAGTTTAACTTCGTTATTGAATTTGTGTCTATATGAGTTCAATTAGAGATATGTATAAAAGCTTTAAAAAATTCTAGATTCAAACTTACTAGAAAAGCATATCTTACTTTACGTCAATTGGTTAAAACGACCTGAAGGAAGAAGCAGATGATTTAATTAAAGAAAAAGTTTATAAAAGAAACTTATACCCTAGGGGTTCTCCTGTCAGAGCTTGTCAACTGCCATTCCAATTACCCCTCATAGCAAAAGAAAATGTCCTTTAAGTCTGAGAAATTTTAGAAAAAAAATAAATTAACAAATCACGGTGTAATATTCCAGAAAGCTATTAAAAATTTTGAAGTATAAACTTTATTAATTTTTTCAATAATGCAGTCCAAAGTTATTACTGAATCATAATTCTCTGATTGATTAATGTAAAATGTACAAAAATACATAGATAAAATCATAGATGAAATGTGACCTTATTCTGGAAATCACTGATAAAATCACTGAAATACTTTGTTTTATTGTTTAAATTTAATCACTAAACTAAGTAATTTAATTTTAAATTAATGCAAACAAACTTTTAAGCTTTTCAGAAGCCAAAGAAAATACGCAGGAGAATAAGAAAAATAATATTTAAGGTAATGTTCAGGCAAAAAAGTAACAATAGTTGTCAATTTAAGAACAATGTCTTTCACTCCAGTTAAAATGAATATTTAAATTTATTAACATCTATAAATTTTTTAAATTATAAAAATTTATATTTCTATAGTCATCATCATTCCTTATAAACATTCTATTCCATTACTTTTATTCTAAAATCATAAATTATTTGCGTTCCTAAAAAATTCTAGATAATATGTAAAATAAGGAAATACTTTTCAAACCTTGCAAGTTATCCATTTAAATTTGAATGGAAACGCAGTTTATTAGGAACATATATAATGAGGTAGATTTTAAACATGTCTGCTTAAATTTTGCTACAGATTAATTCAGAATTCATACTTTAGAGAAATTTCCAATTCATCGCATATTCCAATATGAATAGACTTATCGCATTCTCAATATGCGAAAATGAGTTTCCGTAAGACGAAATTTTGTGTGTATGATCAAACAGAAATATGTCCTCAATGTTTATATATGTCACTAGGATAAAGTTAATTTCAATTTATTTGAATTAACAGCCTGTCCCAAGTCATTATATTTTCGTTATTTAAATCATCCCTCATCTTTTAACGATTAGTTGTTTACTGTTTTAAAGCGAATAATTTATTTTCTTACATGAAAATTTAACAACGCATACATTTTTCGATAAATTTCAAATAAATAATATGCTGACAATTAAGTGCATTCAATGGTAGAAAGAAGAATTTCAATAAAAACGGTTTAATTAACATTAGTTTAGTTTCAAGACAGTTTTCTTTATAAAATTATGAAAATATAAATTGAATACTTGAAAGCAAAAATCCTAAAATCATGAAACCGACATTAGGTGATATATAAAAGTCATTAATATTAATTAAATGCATCAGAAAAAGTTAATGTTAAAAAAGAAATAGAAATAGAAGAAATAAAATTCCTTTATTTGAACTAGGAATAATGAAAACATGTATATACAATTATGAGTGGCAAAAATATTCGTATATGTGAGAATTTGACACATTTTTCTTGTTGTGAGATGAGAACTTATCCATATAACTATAATTTTAAAATAATTTACATGCTAAAAATAGTTATTTCTATATGGTTAAAGATTATATATATATAGATAATTTATATATATGTACTATATATATATATATATATATATATATATATATATATATATATAAATATATATATATATATATATATATATATATATATATATATATATATATATATATATATATATATATATATATATATATATATATATATATATATATATATATATATATATATATATATATATATATAGATAATTTATATATATGTACTATATATATATATATATATAAGGTTTATTCCTTTGAAAGGCTATAAGGCTCTTCTTAAACTATTTTATATTCGAGTCTTATTGAATAATTTGGTTCTTTTATAACATATTTAAATAGTGGTATTTTTTTACAAATGATTCTTTATAAGTAAAAAGTGATTTCTTAAAATCTTTAACAAAAGGAGAAGAATTTTTCTTCATACAAATTAGAATGGATAAACTGGCTCAAAATGATGTAATCAATTTAAATTTATATCCATTTCTTTCTTAAAACCTCATTCTTTTAAACACATTATTGACTTTACATTCGGTTTTGTGGGGTTATTTTTTCTTAACTGTTGAGATTCTTATAACACTAATATTTTCATGTTTTAACTATCTTTAAATGCAATTTATTCATCCAATCTAAATTTTACTTTCTTAGATAACTTGAAGAACAATTAAAATAATTTAAACTCACGTTTAAATATGATGAATTTGATTCTGTTATTGTTTTTATCTTTCTACGATATAATTCTATTTTGCCATGGAAAAGAATACACTAAATTTTAATTTATTTATGAAATTTTATAAATTTTATTTATCAAAATTAAAAAAAAAAATTCTCCTATTGCTCAGAATAATGAGTTATTCGTTTTATTTTTGTATTGGAAATTTTTTAATACAATAATTTAATTTTTTACCGTCGTTTTACTACACATCCTTTTATAATGATAATTATAATGTGTTTATGCAATATTATAATTTTATCTGAGCACTCATTATGAAATACTTGTCACAGACGTAGCTAAATGGTGTGTAATTTACGGTACTAACTACAACGTCAATCAAAACTTTTTTTAAAGAATTAAAATTGTGAAATTGAAATAATTTCAAATAAAAAGTAATTTAGAATTAGACAAACTATTTTAAAACGGAATATAAAAATTTCCTTAATGGGCTGTTTAAGAAATTTAAAGGTAACACAATAAAGCTTTTATTATCATATGTACTTTATAAAATTGATGGTTTTAAAAAAATAGAGCAGTCTAGAAATATAATCTATGTGATAAATATATTCATAATCACTATACATTCTTAACAAAATTTCCAAAGTATAAATCCAAAGATAAATAATTAACGATGATAGATTTTTGAAATAAAACTCAATAAATGTTTCTGACCTTGTCATTGTTTCTCACTCAAATATTAAAGCTTAAATAATATTAATCATAAGGTATCAAAAATAATTAACCAATAAAAAATAATGTATTATAAGCTTTCCTAGTTTTATATTCTGCATCTTCCACTTTTCGCATTGAGTTAAGCATATATTACACATTTTCACTTAGAACAAAATGGATTCCATATTGCTGCTTCAAAAACAGCACATAGTCTTTGAAAAATAGTTCTTATAAAACAATGCACTTGCTATATTCTTAAGAAACATAAAAACTTTTGTTAAGATCAATGTTCTTCAACTTTTAAAATATATGATCAAAATATAAATGTCAGAGAAATGTCTATGATATTTCAGGACAGATTATTAAAAAACTAAACTAATCAATTATTTTATTTTATTTATGTTCATTGAAAGAAACTAGAAACTAAGAAAAATAACATATTCACACAATAATTTCACATCACTTTTTAAACTGTGTTTCAATTGTAGGCACTTTGTTGCAAAATTAGTAGAGACTGAAATGAATGAAATAACAACAGATATAAGAATAAAACAATTTGTAATTAAAAATATATGCATATAAAATAATTTTAATTTTTTGTTTTATATCTATTTGTTAAAAAATGATAAAGATACTTGTGTAAGCACTTTTAATACTTTGATTGATTTTTAATGTGAGAAAATCAAGAAATCTGCTTATTTTAATTAATTGAATTGTTCTGCTTCACATATGGGTAAAACATTCATCTGAATATTCAACTGGACAGAGGAGATGTGCAAGCGAACTACATGGTTAGGTGGTTGATGCACGATGTATAAAAAATACTTAATAATCTATATCTCGAAAGTTATATTCGACGTCATTAAACTTATGATCTCGAAAGTTATATTCGACATTCCAGTCACTACATACAACAGCAAAATGAGGTAATCACGTTATATAAGTAGACACCAATGCCACACAACTTCATTTTGAGGTACCCAAGAAGTACGCATGTCTTCAAATTAGATATGTAGGTGGCCCTGGAATGTGGAAGCTATTTTAAATAATCTTCATTTCGAAGCTAACTATCATAATGCTTACCGTTAAATATTAATCTTAAAATTATTTGGGAAAATTATATATATAAATAGCGTTTAGGAGCATTCATAAATGTTACCATATTAATGAAAAGTTTAAATTAATGTACATATTTTATGGGGAAAGGAGTGAAACGTTTACAAAAACATTAGTCTTTTGGGCTTCACATGATTAATTCACAAAAACTTGAATAGGTAGAAGAGTAATTTTCTTTAACAGTCTATCATTTTCCTAATTGTACTTGATTATTGATAAGGCAGGTTAACGATAGAACATCTCGGAGTTTTATTGCATTAAAAAAAAAAAAAACAAAAAAAAAAAACAATCGAGTATCTTTTTCAGTGCAATTAGGCCTTCCTATAGTTAAGTCAATTTTCTCTGAAATTTTTATATATTTCCGAGATCGTTCATAAAACTCTACTTAACTTTTGTACATGTATCCCCCTAAGAACATCTAAGTCCAATTAGAAAAGGACTTCTATCCATCGAGTCATGAGAAAATTAATATTGTATGTTAAAATTCGCAATAAGAAAATATTAAACACTTCACGAATAACTACCTTTCGATCATTAGTATTATATTGCTGCAGAAGAATTTCTTAGTGACATTTATGAGAACTTCATTTTGAAATAACAAAGAGCTACCCGAAAATGTATTATTAACTGTCAAATACGGATTTGTGTATAAATTCAATCCGTAACTTTCAACATTTCTCAATTTTCAGGTAGAATAGAATTGATTCCCTACATAGAAATATATTGTCACCAATTAGTTTCAGTTTAGATTTTTTTATAGTATTCTTTTTAACAATTTCGTGTCAAAAATTTAGCTTGTAGAATTAGTTTGCAAAAAAGGCTCTATTCGCGCAGTTAATTCTTTTTTGGTAATATATTATTTATTAATCATTTATCAGCATATGAAATTTCATTTTTATTATATAATTAAATCCATTCACTTTATGAAGTTTACATTCAATATAATGTACTTCTTCTATTTTATGAAATATAATTAAATAAATTTAAGTCGATGTCAAAAACTGAAACTAAAGATTTACAAGAATATGGACCCAATCTCCAAAGTTTGTAACCTTTAATATTTTATATCTTCATACATTGCATAATAAGTAGTATTTTTTCATAAAATTTACCAAAATTTATTTCATCTTATAAGCACTTTAATATTCTTAACAAGATTGTTAGCACATTTTATTCATTTTTTCTAAAATAAAATACCTGATTATAAAAAAGGTAATTTCATTATTTTCAATAAAATGTTTAAAAAGAGGAATTAAATAAATTAAAACTTTTAGGAAAAATAAAGAAACTTAAGGTTAAGCAACAAAATAATCGATAATTAAAATGTTTAAATTGGTATTTTTAGAATTATAATTAGAAAAAAGCATTTTTTATCAAAATTTTCTTCTTAAAATGTACAACTGAAATGTAGTTTCTTCTTAAACTTTAGTACTGCATACATTTTAAATATATTAAAAAAAACTAATTTATCATTACTATACAATTGTATTTATTATATATATAAAATTATGATCTTTTATTATATCAATGATTCACTAAATGTACTTATTTTGAAATTAAACTCACACAGAAAAAAATGACTATTATATTTCTAAGTTATTAAAATTATAAATTGCATTAAATTAAATTTACTTTAACGCATCCAATAAACTGTTTTTCAATAATACATTACTCAGAAAAGCCTAATTATTTAAAATGAAGCAACATGCTATGTAAGCGTAAGAAAGTAATTAATTTGAAATTATAAAGCTGGAAAGTCCAATTTATTTTCAATTTAATTTTCTTTTATGAGCAAAGGCTTAAGATAATTTGCGTATAAGCTTTTTTAATAAACACGATAAACATTAAAAGCTTTTTAATGAAAGTTTCAGCCTAATTAAATGTTTCAATGAAATTTTAAATTTAACTTTTTTGTCTAAAATGCAAGGATTAATTCAACTGTCACAAAAAACATTAATAAAATTAATTTGTTTTTAAACATTTCTCTCAAAATTGATTAAAAATAAATTCACTCGTAAATAAATTTAGGTATTTCATTGTATTTATTAGATACATAATTCTTTATGAATTTATATATTTCAAAAAATTATTTCATAATTGTAGTATCAAAAACTTTCAAATTGATTTTGATAGAATGTCTTCTCGATTTACAATTATGTCATTTGCTTGATAACTGCTCATATTATTTTCTTGCAAAATTTGTTTCACACTACAAACATTATACCTTATTATTGTAGTTTTTACGTGTACTTAATATTTAAAAAAGAGATATAACACATTTTCAATTGAATGCCAAAAATTATAAAGACAAATCAATTTCTAAAATATTATAAAAATAAGTTATTTATCAAAATTAAAGGCATTAACATCAATGGTAAGACTTGGTGATATGCAGCATATTATACAAAAAATTTATGTATTGACCCGCATGTAATTAAATATAATAATGAAAAAATAGTATCGTTGTAATTTATTTAGCAAATCATTTATTAACAAAAATAATACAAGTCTATTAAAAAAAACTAAAAGATTAAAGAATTGATCAATAGATGGCGCTCTTTTTTCAAACTGCTATAGTCTATTAAAAAAAGGAAAAACAGCTTAATAAACAATGAAACCGAGAAAAATGATATACCATTGGGAGTATTATTCAAATAAGTTATGTGTAAAACGTGTATTAAACAGGACAATGTGTTAATCAAATGAGACTCATTATGTTTATAATGACTAGTCAACATCGGTGTCAGCATTAGTCTACCAGATCGTCTTTTTCAATTCTAATAAAGGATAAGTGAACCCAGATATGCTCAAGAATTTAGTTATAACCGCAACCAAACTTCAGCTGGATTCAGGCATAGCGGTTGTGAAAGTCACGTAAACTTACTGACATTCTCGGCTTAAAACTTGATCTTCAGAGAAAGATTCAAGAAAGAAATTTCCAACAGGACCTTTTATTAGAAATGGTAAATTTCAATTCTAATAATAAGCTATAGAGATCATGAACACACAATAATTTTGTTCTTGTTACAACAACATGTTTTTCTGTACCTAACCTTGAATTGGACTCTATCTATTAGAGAGAAGAATCCTGAAGGAGTCTTCTTGATTTTGAAGCAAAGACCAAACAGAAGATCCCAATACTTGTCCTGTCATCTCCAGATGTATCATTTCATTTGGAGGACATTGCGACCACACCCAGTTTTAATGTGTCCTAGCCTCCTTTAGTGATCACGATATTTCTTCGGTTAATCCAAGATCCGAGCTCACTACCATCCGATAATGAAAATGATGTCCTAACGAACCAAGCCCCCGTCCGTACAAGAACTTCGTCATAACCGAAATCGATTACACGTAGTTAGACCTGACTCCAGCTGAGTAAGGTCAAGCCATTGCGAAAGTCATGTAAACTTACATCCTCGACTTATTACTTGATATTTAGAGAAAGTTTCAAGAAAGAATGTTTCGTAGTTTAGCAATCCTGCGTTAATTTTACATCAAGTTATCCAAGTCTTTGAATTAGTTAATTTGATCAAAGCATAATATCCTTTTCAAACGTTAATTTTTTGTTATTTTATTAATGTGTAAGAGGAAATAAATTCTTAAGCTTGATATAGAAGAATACTCATAAAAAGAGAAAGAACCCAAAAGGAATAAATAGCTCGGTGAATCCGCTCTAAACAACCACACGAAGAGGTTTCGCAATTACGCAATTTTAAAATTAAAGTTTGATATACCTGATTAACTACTCGGTGATTTTGTTCTGGTCGATATTTGAAATTTCCTTCAGTACAGCTTTGAAATAACACTCCTTATCATTTTATGAATATGGTTTCTTTCTTGGTAATTTTCATATTCTTTTTTTACACAGATTTTGATACTGCCAGTTATCTATGAAAGTTCTTCTGGGATTAAAATATGCGACTGCTAATTATATGTGTATGCTTGTCAACAGACTTCATTCACTAGGTTACATGTAAGACATTGTAGTAGTCATAGTAGTCACCTAATTTCTCTGTATTTAAACGCGATTTCAGTTAAAAGTTTTTAAGCAGAATGAAAACTAATGACTTTTATAAAAGTTACAGATCAATAAGAATCCTTTGTGAAGCCATGATTTATTACTTTTCTTGTGTATAACGAGTTTATTGAATTTTCTATGTAATTTTTTTTTTTCTGAAATTTTTTATACTAAAATTATTTTGGCTAACATTATTCATCAATAATTAAAAAAAAGTTGAAAGTTCCTTATCTTTACGAACTCATATATTCTCTCAGTGTTGGATTTACTGAGATAATTATGTGGATTTCTAAGATAAAGAGAAACAGAGAAATGTACTACAAATTGTACAAATAAAGGATATGTTGGTCCCAAAATAGGCAATTATCAGATAGCTCATATGTCTTTTGAAGGGCTTTTGTCACTCGCATATTTTCAGCAGGAAAAAAGCAATCATGACATTTTAAAATAAAGTGAATTTCACAAATAATATTTTACCATATTTTATGCATCAACTTAAATGAGTTAATTCTTTTGTAAGACGTTATGAATTCTATATTGTATTGATTGATAAATGCAGATATTTTGCTAAAAAAGTGATGAACAAGGAACATAAAAAAGTACAATTTATATTATCAATGAAATTACTTAAAATTACATATTTTACTTTTAATTAAAATATGGTTTCTCTAGTTATCTCTTCTTCTTTAAAACAGTATCATTAGGCCAATGTACATAACTTTAAAATACAACTAATATTTACCTTAAATTTGTATAATAGAATTTAAATTTCTCAATACTTAAAACATTCAAGCATAAATTTACAAAAACCATATACAAATACTATAAAATATTTTCAATTATCCGAACAATTTCCGAAATTTTAAATCATTTATGTTTTTAAAATAATTTAGAATTGAAAAATGTAATAAATGTATCTTATTTAAATAAAAATATTTATTTAAAGTGAGGAATTAAATTTTATAACAGCATTCCATGATTTAAGAAAGAAAAAAGGTTAAAGTCCTCTAAAAATTCTGACTCAAAATTTACAATTTTATCAATAAAATAATTACTTTTATATTAGCAAAATTAACTGTATGCATGTCAATAAGCATTTTTCATTAAAAATACATAATTATTTTCATAATTAAAATATTGAAATAATTAAATTTTATAAATGTATTTATAAGTCATACCCAACAAGAACTCTTAACTTACAACATTATTCATAACAATTTATAATAAAAATATTTTGAAATAAAAACTTTATCATTATATAGATTTGGAGAATATATCACAGTTAACTATATGAAATTTTTTATTCATTTTAATTTATGAAAACATTGTTTCTTTACAATTTTTCAAAAATCTGATGCAACTAAAATAACTATGATATACGTTAATAGATGGCGCCACATAATTACAGATATTAACAGTGTATTTTATTTTTAAAATTATCTTTGTACCCCAACAGTATTTAATAAAAACGTTTGCTAAATATCTGTCGTTTGGATTTACTCAGCGGAACTGTTTATTAAAGTATGCATAATTATTCTCTCATAATACGATACCGGAACTAGTTCAGTATCCTCATCTATTGGCAAACGCCGCGAATTTTTTTTTTTTTTTTTTTTTTTTTTTCCGCCAAACTAAGCGCGCGTTTATTAACATGGGAAATTTCCCGAAGTTCGATCGAAAAATAAACATTTTAGAAAATTTACAAAGGGAAATAAATATAAATAATGGATTTACTTGATATGAAGTTAAGCTGATATGCTGATTGGTACATATATTTTGACATTTTGATCGTTTGTCACCAGTGACACGTTTAAATAAAAATAATTATCAAATTTTAAAAAAAAAAAAAAAAAAAAAAAAAAAAGTGATAACTTTTTTAACAATTTTTATAAATCAAAAAAGTTTCTTATGTTTGAAATAAATTAACAAAATTTTTATTAAGTTAATTAAGCATTTTATCTTAAAATAAAATGCTTAGAAAATGTTAAGAATCAAAAGGGTGTGGACACTCACAAAATAAAAAAAAAATTTAAAAAAAAAACTATTTCCATGCACTTTGCTAGGGTAAATCTTTTTTAAAACATTTAACAAAAACCATGCAATGTTCTTCAGTTTCTGTCATTAAAGAATTTATCAGAGCTTTGTAATATATTTCATCAGTTTTGCTTAATGCACTCATGTCACATAACATGTTACAACAAATTTTTCTAAAGAATATACATTATAGGTATTCTCATTTGTCAAAATATCAATGGCCATGCTTTATATTGACTGACTGTTAAGCAGCAAGCTTTACTCAGTGCTAATGAAGATTCACTTAATAAAATTTTTCATCATGCATTTCCTTCTGAAAATTTTATTTACATATAAATTTCACCAAACCACTGATTAAATAATCTAAATATTAGTATAAATTTTAAGATGTAATAACATTATAAAATAATAAAAGAAATAAAAATGATAACATTAATCTATTAAAATGAACTTTTTAAAGCATAATTTTATGAAACAGTGACTGAGTGCAAATACTTGAATTTTGTTATTACAAAGAGAAATTTTGTAAGAAATTCATATATAATTCCCAGATATTTATCTTATAAATTAGTAATTTCTGATGTCTTTAAACATTATTTTCCTCGGGTTACAAATATTTTCTCATTTAAATCACTTTATGTATGTCTATAAAATCTTTAAAATAAATTATTTATACAATAACTGACTGAGTCGTACCTAATAATACTCTTCAGATTGAAATGTACTATGTTTGAATTCAATTTCTGCCAAACTATGCGTTATAGTTCTCATATATCTATTTATTTCAGGCTCATTCATATGGATGGTTGTTAATAATCTTGTAAATATTACGGCAATGAAATGTAAATATTTCCCAATATTAACAAAAAACCCTCGTAAAATACAATGCATAGTTCATGTTCAAATAACTACATATTTTTATAACAATGCTACTACATACTCTGCAGTGTCAAATATTTTTTTCAATTACTTTATTTTAAATACAGTTTTGATCCTTTTTGATTTCGGTATTTTTATAAAATTTTTTATCGATGTTTCTATGATTCATAATGGAATTTTGATGAGGAAACATTAGACTTCATACAGTAAACATATTGCATGCCAAAAACAAATGCATAATAAACATAATACGTGTCTTCTGTCTAAAGCAGTTACAAGTATTACATTTTTTATTTTTTTTCAGGTTTTAAATGTTATAAAAGAAATAAAAATTTTAAATATTATGAAATAATTTTTTGCTATAATCAAATTATTTGTTTTACATAAAATAAATATACAAGATAGTTGCATCATAATTATAGCGGGCTCGAAAATATTTACTATAGACATCGAGTGGTGTCAGCTATGGGTAATGTCACTTGCGCAATACCTTTGAATAAAAGAAAGTAAAATGGTATGACATGCACATCTACTTTGTTTTATCAATTCATGTTTCTGTAAATAAACTCTAAGGCACGACACCCCATGTAGGCTAAGGCCTACCGCGTCCATCTCTATTTTCTTTACCGAGAGGCCCTGGAGTGCGAAGTATATGTCCCGATTAGGTGATCACCCTTAAGCGTAAACCCCAGTGCTTAGTTACCAATTATACTTGGTACCCTTTTTATCGATACATTAAAAGAATGAAAGGCTGAGTCGACCTTGGCCCGGAAGGCCCGAGGATCGAAACTCAGACTTGTGCCGATGGAACGTGAAACGCCAACCCTAATCCACCAGGCTTCATTTCTGTTAATGGTATCTAAATATTTCTAGTATTTTATCCCCTTTACTTCATAAATAAATTTTCTGCAACAAAATATATATATATATATATATATATATATATATATATATATATATATATATATATATATATATATATATATATATATATATATATATATATATATATATATATATATATATATATATATATATATATATATATATATATATATATATTATATATAATATTCAGAATATTCAAAGCAAATTCTTCTGTCAGGGTAATTTATTTAAGAACAAAAAATTATCCTATTTTCTATACAAAAGAAGAGTTACATCTTGATAGAGAAGGGTGTCATTTCATTGGTCAAAAGAAAATCTGCTTTATACTCAAATGAGCTGAGACTATCATACTGGGATTAATCTTTCATTCGGTCTTATTTTGTGCCGTTGAGGTTTTGTGGAAGTTTGAAAATGATGGTTCCACTTCAACTGTCAACATCGACAGTTAATCTTAGCTCAAAATCACGAGGAAATTTAATCCTTTAACTGTCTGAGATAGAAACAGGAATCAGATTCAGTTTTTCTTCTTGTTTTCACCCTTAGTCTGTTCGTTCACTAAAAAACACGTTCTATCACTTTTTGCACATGTCATGGATGAAAAAGCCTCTAGTTCGTAACAAGGCGTATATCCACCTTTCTCCTGACCACCATGTAATGCAGTTATTTTAGACATTTATTTGGAGAGGGATAAGGCTCCTCAGAGGGATGTCCACAAAGTCTATCTGCTGAAATAACCAACATCTTTTTATTATTTGCTCTTTGCTAGCAATAAACAAATATGAAGAGATACCGCTGTTTGAAAATGATTTCTAAATCACATAATACTTTTATTTTATTTTTTTTCATCTATTATATATCAAACAATATTAACAGTTTAAAAGTTTTCCAAATAAATATCAATAAAATATTTAAAGAAATTTTTAAATGCTTGTTTGAAAATTTAAAAGCATTGAAAAAGTGAGCAATAATTATTATTTTGAATATTCATCTCTAAGATTTGTGCGGTGTGTTTGATAATACTTATAAAATAAATAAAAAATTCTATATAGCAACATTATCATTTTGTAATTTTTTTTTAAATTTATGATAATAACTTTTAAACACATACCTACACATATAATTAATCATGAAAAATAATTCCATTCATGTAGTTTAATTTCAAATTTGACTGTGACGAAATGGAAAATTAGGGATAAAGTTAAAATTCATAAGATCCATACTTTTTAAGAAAATTAAGAAATAGCACATGAAGTTAAAAATGGGGAATTCTTTCTTCAAACGTAAAAGCGATTAATAACGTCTTAATAAGTAAATTTATAAAAATTTAAAAAATAATATTGGCGTATATTTTTAGCTAAAGTGAAAATGAATTTTTTCTGCTTTATAGAGTTTTTACATCATTTATTCAGTGTTTATTTTGACAATAATTCATAAACATATACGTTTGTAAGTATATTTATCTGAGAAATCTCCGATACTAATTAAATCCATATCACAACCTCATATAAGAGATAGAGAGAAAATATAAGGGTTTATATTTAAAGAAGTTTCATGATGTTAAATAAATGAAACAACATAACAAATGAAACAACATAACAAAAGTATATATAAAACAACGAATGCATTTACTTTTGAGTGGAATTGAGAAAAATTAATAAAATTTTAAAACAATAAATTAAAATGTAAATTGCATTAGTGCATTCGAAATTTGTGTCATAATATTTTTTTTTATATCGAAATCCTTTTTACTGCATTGTTTTATGCAATGCTTATTGATTTATAATAAAAATGTTCATGTATTAGAATATCTATTAAAATTCACAAAACAAACACAAATTTATATTGTCAAGCAAAAATATATTTTAAGATAGAAAGTAACAAGTAAATAAATATAAAAATGAGAAATTTTCTTGAAAAATTGAATTTAATCTTCAAATTAACAATAGAAAATAATTTGATTTTTTTCTAGCAGTCAAAACGTGGCTTCCTTAATATTCTTTATTTGAAATTAAATTTTCCATTTAGATTACAATTAAAAAATATTATTAATTTTCCAAGACATTATAATTTTTACCCTTTAATAATGCAAATTATTTAAAAGCAATCTTCAGTAGTAAGCAAATAATAAAATTACTTATAGACAAAATATTTAAAGATTGAATTATAAAGTTTTTAGAAGTTAGGAAACTCAATCAAGACAAAAATACCAATAATTCTTCGTATTAAATCTTTAATTCTTAAACTATCTGAGTTCCTCTGTAAAAATTCAAAGTACTTCATTATTTACAGTATATTTATTAAATATTTACTTCTATTTAACATACTGAATATCATGATTGAAATAGTAACTTAGGTATTCTTAGGAATTTGAAGTCAAACAAACAGAAGCATTTATTCATGGTTGATTTGTAAATGAAAAGGTTATAATAATAAAAATGCAGGATAAATGACTGAGTTAAAGATACGAATGAAAAATCGTGATCTTTATTATAGATATCAAAATAATAATTTTCAACACAAAAAAATCATTTTTCTTCGCTAGAATCAGAAACGGATATGGCAAAATTATTAACATTTTCACACTTTAGATTGGAAAGAAGAATTTAATATCTACGAGGGACAATTAATGAACCAGCCTTCAATATATACACTGACAAAAGCTAAGAGAACTTTCTTTTAATAATTTGTCGAAATAGTGGAAACCCGGAAAAATCCCAATGCTAAATTTGCTTAGAATTTTCTCAGAACATCTGAAATATCAAAATACAGATCAGAGCAATACAGCTATGGATAATAATTTTAATATAATTTGCAATTTTTCAACAAATGATGCTATATAAAATTAAATTTCCTTGTTATAAATTTTAATATGAATTCAGAGTATTGTGCTTCCAAAGTTACTAATTAAAAATCCATAAAATCATTGCCTTGAATAAATATTTTTTTAGCATTTAAGCAAAGTGTATACTAAAATTATGTTACAATTTTTCTGCGGATACTACCATATGTATTTTTTTCATAATAATTATATATATATATAATCATTCAGAAATTACAAGCCCTTGAACATTAAAAAGATCTCTGAATTTTTAACTTGTTTAAAAGGAAAAGTGATAATGCTTAGATTCTAACTATAAACAAGAATGACAGAATATTTTAGGAAAAATTGCAAACGCATGAGGATTAAATACCATTTCTATAAAATTATCTATAATGTAATATTTAGCTAGGGACATTCCTTAACAAAGAAAATTACTTTTTTAAAGAACTACAAATAAATTCAAAAATTCACAAAGTTTATTTGAGATAATTGTTCAGTTTAATAAAAACATAAAAAAGTCATGTAGAAAATAAGGTTTAAAAACTTTATAATCGTAAAAACGTGATAAAAATCTTTTTTAAATCTGAAAAGTTATATATAAGATAGCTTATAGCGTCAAATTTTCTGATGGCGTCAGAGCTCTATAAATCGGCTGCTGCACAAGATCAAGTTAGTAGTATAAATGCCATATGTACAAATGGTATTTATACTACTAACTTGATGTTGACGTATGAAAAAGCAATTACCCGATAAATGCGTGTAGCACGTCATTGAATATGTGTAAAATTTGTAAGCCGATTTACGACTACAACTCTCTTGAACAAGTAGTAATATATATAAGCTTTTCATTTCAGAAACTTGTACTTATGCTAGAAAACTTGTACTTGTAATAACGCAGAAAAATTATTTATTTAAACAGAAAAATTTACATACTTAATTAACTCTTTCTCAGTTGCACGACACCCCACAAGGGGGACAAGACCTACAGTGCTTACATCTGTTTTCATGACAGAGGTCCATGGAATGTAAAACCTCCTTGTTAGGTGATCAGCCTAATGTGAAATCCCGAGTACGCTTATTTCCCAATCATGCTTGAAAAAAAGTTTTATAGACCCACTGAAGAAATACTAAGTCAAACTTGTGCCCAACCAGATGATTGAACCTCGAATTTATGTTTCAAGTGTCATAAGTGCTACCACTACAGCAACCTAATAACATGCCAAGTCAAGTTTTCTAGGTGGGTCATTATTGATGTAAAAATTATCTGATGTACAAAGTTTCGCAAACTTTTAAGTTAAATTAAGGAAGCAGATAAGTTCAATATATTTGTTATATGCAAGACCACAGATGTACAAAGTTGCGTTTTAAGTACGGTGCATACGTGCTACTTGCAAGATTATTGTATTTCAGCTGCTGCTGCTATTTTCAACATGTTTATCATGAAGTCAATTAATATAGTTTACACATAACGTTTTACTAAAAGATATACATATCTATTTATACCATATATGTATGTACATATAGATGTATATATAATTTTGTTTTGAATAAAAATAAACAGAAGATTCAAATCTATAAAACTTAATACTGTTTTTTCAGTTTTAGTGGCTGGAAATAAATAAAAAATATTTCTCAAAGGGTTAAAATTTTTTTGGAAAATTTTGGTTAAGATAATTCATTTAATTACTCACATTAATATAAAGCAATAAAAAAATTGGGAGATATTCAGAGAACTAGAAAAAAGGGCTTCAAAGAATAAAAATATTTCCAAGAACATAGAAAAATTTCTGAATCATAAAGGTAGGTAGTGGAAACGCGTTAAATATGTTATTTTTTAGTAGACAATCACAATAAAATTATATTTCTTTATTCATAGGTATCTTTTTCTTTGAATTATTTCATTTCAATTACTTATTTTATTTTAACTGTTTAGTTTTCTCATAAGTTTCTAACAACATTTCCAATGTGCTATCTAGCATTTAATGAGAAGTCTAAATATAACTTCAAGATCTTCTTTTAACCAAAAATGTTTTGTGCTTTATTTATTTTTTTTCAGGTAAAACCTCAAACTTAAATATAAATAAATTTATACACTGGGATACTACGTTCAATGATATCACCTTTATTTTCGTTGTAAATATTATCATGCAAATACCTTTCTTTGCTTTATTTTCAGCGTAGATTTTTATTTTCTAAGTTTTGCGTATAACAATTATGATTTAAATAAATTGCGTATTACAATTTATTTAAAATTAAGCTTTCTTCTTAAAGAACAATAAAAACGGATGTAAATTGATTTTTGTAATAGGAAAAATTCTATTGGTTTTATTCAATTCCAATTAACAAGTAAAATACCTATAAAAATATTAATGAAAGATATTTTGGATAAAATTCTACTAAATTGATTTTTAAACAAAAGATGGCGCTACGTGATGCAAGTTTACATAAAAATTCTGAAATTATTGCTCTTGTAACAATTTAAAATTCATATGAACATTAAAGTTTTGAAAATAATTTTAGAATATACTTCATATGCTATGATTTGATAGGCATCATATGTATGTACCTTAATTAAAATTTTTTTTGACAGTCTATAAATGCATTCATGAATATCAATTCAAATTAGTATTTAATAAATTAAAGCAAAACTATAAAAATTAATTACAAGTATTACACCTTTCCTCTAAATAGTATTTTATTATTTATGGACTTTTATGGATGAAATTATACAATGATTGAAAATGTTTAAAAATTTAGTAATACATTAAATAGAACAAGAAATTTAATAAATATATAATTGAATATCATAAAAAAATAGCCAAGCTGGTAGCCGAATGCTTAGCGCTCTTGCTTATGATTCAACAGTTTTTTTTGGGTTTAAATGCTTGTAGTGGTTCAGAATTCAATTAAAATTTTTGGTACCGGTGTAATTAGCCCTCAGGCTCAAAAAATAATCGTTGAGTAGCAAACACCAAAAACAAAATGGATATAAATTTATGCAGAATAGAGTAAATGAACATTTTCTAACTTTCTGAAGAAAATAGCTCTTAAAAGCAAAACACGTGGTTAGAAAAATACACTTTTAGCAGAAGAACATAAACAAGAAAAAATTGCAATTTGTAAACTAAAAGTAATAAATTTTTAAAAAATATAGCTGAAAGAAAATAAAACTGAAATAAATGGTTGTTTCCTCTGCTATCAAATTAATATTGATGGTTTGACATGCTACCTTATTTCAATCAATAATATTCACTCCCGCAAAAGAAATATGCAGAAGCGAATTTTATGGCATTTAGACTTGGTTAGAAAAACTATAATGCCTAGTTAAGGAAATGCTATTTGCTTAATAGTGAGCTGCTATTCAAAACCACTTGGAAACCAAATGAAAAATTATGCTCACTGCACGCAATGCCAATTCAGTAACAATTTATAGAAAAATACAAAATGTTGGTTTTCATGACTGAACTGCTTCGTGCATACATCAATATCAGCTGCTCTATAAGCTAGTAAAAATCATGCAGAAATTGAGTTTTAAGGATGAAATGAAAATATCACAGGACAAATACTCAATGTTTATTATTTTGAAATATAATATAAGAGGTTAAGTTGAAAAGTGCTATAAGAGAGCTCTAGTAGTAACTATATATCATAAATTTAAATTACTTAAAATTTCACATTTTGATATTACGATCTGTTACACGAAAAACAATTTTAAAGAAGATAAACGATACCTTCTGGAGAATCCCACGCTGACTTTATATTATCATTAAGGTGATTTTTTTTTTCTTATTGCAACTCTGATGTGTTGTGCCGAAAGTATCATTTGTTGTTAGTTTATTTTCTGACTTTGGTGTATGGTCACAAATCATTATAGTTACAACTGAGGTGATGAAAGAATGAGGCGGAATGTTTTGTAAAATTTTTCGATTTAGTTGATTATTTCTTTTATCCACTTCTTTATGGAGTTGCAAGTATTATTGCTTTCGAAAAGTCTCAGTATATATAAATTTTGATTTCCGTAAAGGTACTGTTTATAATGGTACCTGAGTGTTAAATTTGTTCAAATATTGAGTTTTATTTAGAATATGTTTCATAATAGAGGGCATATGTAATTTGTTAGTTATTATAAATTTTTATTTTATACTCTTTGAACCTACAACCAAAAATTTGTTGTTGTTACTTATGACATTTGAGCAAGCCAAACCCAATTGCCGACGGCTCAGCAAAATTAAGTAAGAAAGGTGCGTCTCTTTCGATTAAGCAGAGCACCACGAAGGTGAAAGTACGTTATTGCTCAAAGATTCATTATATAGTAGGCACCGTAAGAGGATCCAATCTCTCAATTTTGACTTTGTTCTGGAGGGGAAGATCAGAAAATTTTCTCAAGATCATCACAACTATGATAACTGCTCACCGACCGGCCACAGGATATTCGATACAAGTTAAGTTAGAACGGCGCGTCTTTCGTTTAACCAGAGAACCATGAAAGTGAAAGTATGTCTTTGCTCTAAGATGGTACCACCAGAGAACCCGCTTCCTCAATTTTGTCTTTGATCTTAAGGTGGAGATCATAAATCTTTCTCCAGACTATTACACCCATGGTAACTTACTCATTGATTAACCACAAAACTTTCGATTCAATAGATTTATAGCATGTATATCGGATCTACTAGGTGGGTCTTTGGTGGCATTGGGAATTGAAATCAGTTTTTCCAAGGTCGGTACCTAACTACTAAGCTACCATACGCCATAAAAAAACGGCCATTTAACCCCTTAACCTGCTATCCCAAGTTAAGTTGGGCAAAATATTCTGTGCATTTACCAGTGAAGAAAGTTGACCCTTATAAGGAGCAGCTGACTTCACTGCAATTCGTTAAGTTCAACTCCCAGAACTGACGGATTGCCGTGAAATCGTGACAGAGGAACTTATTTACTGATCGGTTACGGTTCATTTAACTAATGCGAGCGTAAATCGAACGTGTTGAGAGATGTTTTCATGCACAATTTCCAGTTTAAAGGAAGCAACAGTTTCTAATTATGTTTTACTTTTCTATATTTATTCGCATTTAGATTTTACCAGTTATAGCAACATATTTTTAATTAGTAATTATCAACATATAAAATACTTATTTTCCGTTTTTTTATCAAATTAATCTTTAAGTTATTAACATTTCTTAGTTCATATGTGATATCGAGACAATGTTAAAATATAAGGAATCTATATTACTCAATTTGATCAAAAATATGAAATTTTTGAATGTTAAGAATTTTATTTAAAATTAGGATGTATAAAATAGTAATAAATGGAAGTTATTTTTTAACTTTATTAGCGAATTTAGTATTTCAAATAATTCTCCAATGATTTTTGTTCGTATTTCTTTTTTTCATTTACCTTTTATTAAAATTAGAATTTTGTACTGCGAATATTTAATCCTTTTGACCTCTCAGGTTTTAATTAATTACACGTTAAACTTACTTTAAATGTAAAAATTGAACAGCACATTAATAGATTTATCATTTTAAATTCTTATGTATTTCTAAAACCGATCAACAAAACATTTAAAATCGTAGTTATAAAAGTATATTTTTATGTAAAAAAAATAAAAGTTAACATCATTTTTTTTGTTGAACGTTATAAATGACTTTGTATAATTAGTTTGATTCCATCAAGATTGATTTTAAAATTAATGGTAAAACTTTAAATAAAATTTTAACATTTAACTGCAATTAATATATTTAAATTTTTCTTCATAATGACATAATTTTTATTGAAAAATAATATTTATTATAGTATCTTATAATATTTTTCATTTATCAGAAAATGGAAACAATGTTTACGTATTAACATGATGTATACATTTAATAAGGACACAAATAATTTTAAATGAAAATATTTGCAAATAAATGTTATATTTATATTTTCAAGGTTTATTATTCATTATATTTATTTACAAGAACTAACTTAAAATATGAAAATAAATTGAGAGATATAAAACAATCGAAACATAAATCTTAACATGATGAAATTAATTTAAATTCCATATCGTAATATCTCGTTAATAACTTTTGTTTGGAACCAAATATTGAAATTAAAAAATAATATGTTAAAACGATATTAATTTTTCTAAAATGCACAGAATTTTTACTATTTAGGTATCACTATTCCTCTATTTGTTTACGGAGGGCATTTATATTTCAGCGAAATTTTAAAATGATTTCACCATAAAGTAATGATCAAATTTAAATATGTAAATTTTTTTTTATTTAGTAATCACAAAAACTATTTTGCATAAGGAAAAAACCGGGATCATGCCAAATTAATTAAATTCTCAACTATGAGGTTCAATATTATTTTAATAAATTTTTACGTACTAGGATATTTTGAGCTAATATTTAGTAAATATTGTTTAAAATCATTGAATAAAAATTCATGTTTTTTACAAATGCTAAGAAATATGAAATTTCCTTTACGAGAAATATTTTCCTTTATTGTTTTAATGATTGCATTTTAAATATCATGTTTAGATTAGCAAATAATTCAATATCTTATAGCATTACTCTTACATTCTTAAAACAGAATATTACAAATGCAATGGTATGACGTTTTTAATCTTTTCATGTGCTTTAGAAATAAAATTTCTATGAGCTATATAATTCTGATATTTAGCTACATAATTCGAGTTTGAATAAATATTTCTAATATAAGGAATAAATTTTATCATTGCGGTAAAATAATAAATTAAGATATTTCTTTTAATAGGTTAACACTTATGCGAAATTGATAATGTCGTAACTATATAAAATATTCATTTTTGTTTAGTGCTTACAGAAATGCTTTTTATGAATGCATATTTACTTTCTGAATCAAAACCATTTAAAAAAAATTTATTAATCTAATCAAGTGTTGCAAAATATTTAAATTTTGCAGCTATCAAAAGAAGCAGGAGGTTAAATCTTTATTTTACTCTAAATTACTTTTTTTAAGAAATATTTTTCGAAATTTACAATATCTGAACTTTTGCGTTTAAAGATATTTATAGTACAGTGAATGGGGAAAGTATTTAGTGTAGAATTAATTTGAATATATGAAAAAATGTGTTATTAACATGTCCTATATTAAATATTTAATCATTAGTCACTTTTTAAATCAAAACCATTAAAAAAATTGATTAATCTAATCAAGTGTTGCAAAATATTTAAATTTTGCAACTATCAAGAGAAGCAGGAGGTTAAATCTTTATTTTACTCTAAATTACTTTTTTTAAGAAATCTTTTTCGAAATTTACCATATCTGATCTTTTGCGTTTAAAGATAGATATAGTACAGTGAATGGGGAAAATATTTAGTGTCGAACTAATTTGAATACATGAAAAAATGTGTTATTAACATGTTCTATATTAAATATTTATTAATTTGAATGCTATTATAAACAGCATCGTTAATATATCCCATTTTAATTTTGCTTATATTCTCCTTGTAAAAAACAAATTTTCATGCGAGAGATACATTGATTTTATTATTTGAGCAAAATAATTCAAGTAATACTTAAATATATATATAACAATAACATGGAATTCCAGTTATAATGATATTTGCTTATATAATTAAAAAGAAAATCATTAGGTACGAGAAATTTAGTATGAAAAATTTACGTCCAACATTTTAGCTTAAGTCAGAAGCTAACTATTTGTCCTAAAATGTTATTTTAGGCAGTTAAGTTAGATTTTTATTTATTTTTTTCTAATCATCAAAAGTATTGCAATTTCGTTGAAATTTTTCAGTTTGTATATGTTAAAGGATTCGAACTATATTTTTTTTGAGATTTTGAATATATATTATGATTTTAGAAAAATATTGTTGATTGTTATATCTATAATATATACATCTTTAAGATTTTAAATATAGAAACTGTTTTGAAATAAAATCCTTGAAAATATTTTAAAAATAAATAAAGAAAATTCTTATCTACTGTAACAAAAAATTATAACAGGGATTTGTAGAAATTTTCTAGCAGCACATTCGCAAAACAAACTAAGAGAAATTGTTGGTTTCTTCAGCTGACAGGTATTGATTGACTTCCCTGCTGTAAGTCATTAGAAAGTGATTATTGTGAGGTGATCCTGGGTTAAGCAGGAAATACATCCCATCAACAATTAAAGGCTTTTGTATTCTTGACAAACGATAGAGGGGTAAAAACTTCTATGGCAGTGAAAGCCAAAACTATGTTGCCACTTTCATCAAGGAACCCCATATGGTTAAGTGGTCAAAAAAAATGAAAAATGAGAATTTCGTATCGTGTAGTTATTTTTAAGAAATTAAAATTAAATAGAATAATGTATTGTCATTACTTCTTATAATATTCGTCTGTTTTTTTCTTTTTTTTAAATAAGTTGCTATATATTATCGATTTATAAATTACGCAAAAGGTAAAAAAAAAAATGAAAAAAAAAAAAACAATTGATTATTCAAGCAAAAATAGTGACAATTATTACATAAAATGTTCCCAAACTTATCTAATATTTTTAAAAACAATAAAATATTTCTATTAAACATAATGTTTTAAATTTTTTCTAAAATTTGAATTATATAATATTGAAAACAATTTCTGTTAACGTTAAAAAATCGTGAAAATATTCTAAAAGTTTGTGGGAGATTTAAAATTATCAATATTTTGTAATTATTTTAACTAAATGTATAGATAAAATATATTTAGTTTGCAGAATATTTTACTGCAGTGCTAAAATGTTTTCAACTGTTCATACTACACATGAAAATGATTATTTAGGTTATACTCGTATTATATAGGTATTATACAGTTTGATTTTTTTTATCAGATACTGTCACACATTCTGCTACAGTCGAAAATGTGAAAAATTATTTAATATGTTAATGTTTTATGATTTGACGATTTATACACTACTGGACATTAAAATTGCTACACCAGGAAAATGCAGATAACAAAATGATATTTATTGGACAAATATATTATACTAGAAATATAACAAGTGAATAAATTTTCAAATAATTTGGCTGGATAGATCCTGAGAAATCAGTACCCAGAACAACCACCTCTGGCAGTAATAATAGCGGTTATACTCCTGGGCATTGAGTCAAACAGAGATTGGATTGCATGTACAGGTACAGATGCCCATGCAGCTTCAACACGATGCCACAGTTCATCAACCGAAGTGACTGGCGTTTGGTGACGAGCCAGTTGCTCGGCAACCATTGACCAGACGTTTTCTATTGGTGAAAGATCTGTAGAACGTGCTGGCCAGGGCAACAGCCGAACATGTTCCGTATCAAGAAATGTCTGTACAATGCCGGCAACATGCGGTCGGGCATTATCCTGCTGAAACGTAGGGTTTCGCAGCGCTCGAATAAAAGGTAGAGCCACTGGTCGTAACACACAAGAAATGTAACGTGCACTGTTCAAAGCAGCGTCATTGCGAAACAAGAGGTGACCGAGATGTGTATCCAATGGCACCCCATACCATCACGCCAGGTGATGGGCCAGTATGACGATGACGAATGCACGCTGCCAATGTGCGTTCACCACGATGCCGCCAAACACGAATGCGATCATTATGATGCTGTACACAGAACCTGGATTCATCTAAAAAGATGACGTCTCGCCATTCGTCTTCCCAGGTTCGTCGTTGATCACACCATTGAAGGCGCTCTTGTATATGACGCAGCGTCAAGGGAAGCCGCAACCATGGTCTCCGAGATGAGAGTCCATGCTGCTGCAAACGTCGTCGAACTGTTCGTGAAGACAATTGTTGTCTTCCAAACGACCCCATTTCTTGAATCACGGCTCGTGACGTGGTTGCACGATCCATTACGGCCATGCGGATAATATGCCTGTCTTCTCGGCTGCTAGTGATATGTGGCAGTTGAGATTCCGTATGGCTTTCCGTATTACCGTCCTGATTCCATCGATTCCATATTCTGCTAACAGTCATTTGATCTCGACCGACGCGAGCAGCAATATTGCGATAGAATAAACCGCAATCCCGGTACGCTACAATTCGACCTTTATTAAAGTCAGAAACATACTGGTACGCTTTTCTCCTTATTACACGAGGCATCACAATAACTTTTCACCAATCAACAACGTTCAAATGCAGTTTGTGTATGAGGAACCGGCTGAACATTTTCCTCTTTTAAACAAAATTTAGGTGTCGCTACTGGCACCTGCTTGTCTGAAAGCGCTGAAATGCTAATCATTTGCATATGACAGCACCTTCTTTCTTTTGTATTAATTTCACGTCTGTAGCATGTCGCCTTCTTGGTTTAGCAATTTTAATGGCCAGTAGTGTAGATTGTGAGTTAATTGTAAGTATTTACAATAATTGTCATTATATTTACTTAAACGTAACGGAAATTAGGTTTCACAATTTGAAATTTTAATTTCTTGAATGACATTAACAAGTTAGATTTTTTTGTCATTAAAGTATAGTAGACACTTATGTGACTGAAAATTCACAAAAAGTTTTTAGACGTTGGTTAATATTTACCAACGCTAATCTAACAATGCATAACGTTTTTAAAAAATAATAAAGAGATCATGTATACTTACTTATTTAGTAATTTTTTTTAAAAATAACTTTAATATTTATTATCAAAGAATGTCAAAATATTTCATTTAATTTTTCTATCATATATTTTTAAATATAGAGAGCAGCACCGTGACCATCAACCGCTCTGTAATGCAAATGTTCTCTAGCTTTTGATTAGAAAATAAAATGTTTTGTGTAATATGATAACGTGAATGATGCACCGGCCCACCCGAAGGTATACGGTAAATATAAAGTATTTATTTTTATTTATTGAGTATATGCTTTCAAAAATGCATTTTATGAATGCATATTTACTTTTTAAATCAAAACCATTTTAAAAAAGATTGTAGGAATGTTGCGCAGCAATCCAGTCAAAGTGTGCGAGAGGTAGATAAATAGCAGGAAAGCAGTCGCAAATGACCTGAATTAGGGTCTCAAATAGGTGGAGAATTACTCCAAGAAGTGTCCGTATAAAGTGGAGTAATCCACTGTGATCTCTGACCGGAAGATTTGTTTGGTGGATCAATAGCTTTTATTTACAAAACATGATAAATACAATTAATAACAGTATGAAAAATAAAAATATATAAATATTTACAAAGTTTACAAAATTGAAAAAGCCATAAACAATTAATCGTCATCAGTGTCACAATTTATGGAGTTCATTTGAATTTGGAGTTCCCTCTGTAGAATTTCTTTCATGCCATGCTATGGTGAGGGAATCGTTAGAAGGCGTGCTAGAGGGATGTTCTGGAATTGAGAGGGAAAGTGAATATTTCTAATGTCAGTGTAACGTTAGCAATGAAGGATAATATGCTCTAGATCTATGGTCTCATTATCATTGTCGCAGGCACTTGTCTGTTTCTGGAATCTGTGTCTGTAATTTCCGAATACCCCATGTCCTGTGTAAATCTGATTCAGGAAGAAATCAGATAAAAGGCGTTTTCTAGATACCTTGTGACAGAAATCGTAGAGTCTTTTGGTTTTGGAAGAGTCGTTCCAGAGTTTCTGCCAGCCGTTAATTTCTCAATCCTTTAATAATTTGTTAACTTGTTGTCTGCTAAAGTTTGTGTATTTGCTAATAGTATCGGACTCAGTTGCTTCCTTAGTCGCTTTATCCGCCTGCTCGTTGTAATAGATGTCCGCATGGGCTTTAACACAGTAGATGTGTAATACGATAAAAAATATTTCATAATTTAGTGCATGAGAACATATAAATTTATAACACAATTTGCTGCTATCAAATTTATATGTTCTATTTTCTCTGTACTTGGATCTATCAGATAAATTGCAATCAAATTTTCTGGGATGAAAGGGAAAAAAGAAATTCGTGAAAAGCAATTTAGTTTCTAATTGAAAAAATAAGGAGCTGTTGGAATAAAATTCACATCAAACTTCCTACAATAGTTGCCAACAAGCTAAATATTTACGATAAATAGTAGTTTTTGCATCTAACTTGTTTTTCCTAAATAATTGGAAATAATTATCGAAAAAGAATTCAAATTTAATTCAATTTTGATTTTTTTCAACAATCTTTCAAGATTCTTCTCGAAAGATTGTTGATGCAGATGTGGATAGATCAAAATGACCTTGTTTTTGAAGAAAAACGTAGTTTATTTTGTGCAAAACATTCCACCGTTTTGAACGAAATATACCATAATGGACGTACTCATTATTGTTCGATATATACTAAAAATCTACAATGTCAGGGCACCTAGCCAGAAGAAAAAACAAAATTAGCTTTTAAATAAAACCTGGAAGACATGGAAGCCAATTTAATAAAGAAAAACGACAAACATAGCGTCCTTTATTTAAAAGCAACATGAAAGCTACAGTTCTGCTTAACCAATATATAGTGAGCATTGTCTTATGTGGTGCCTGTTGAAGACGTTAAAACTAAATATCCTCTCTCTCTATCATGATCTATATATTTATTTATAGCACACATTTATGATCATGCTCTGGTTAGGACTTCAAAACAATGGAGCAATAAAATATTTTCGGTTGTTCAAGTTCAAAAATTGTGAGTGCACTATCAATCCTGGGAAATAGTGTTCCATCTTTTTATAGTTATAATAATATATATTTCAATTTTATAGAAAAAAATGTTAATATGAAAACGATAACTTTTTTGGTCATAATTTAACTTGCTTCAAAGAAGTTACATTTTTAGTATTTTTTCTACATATAACTAAGTTGCAACAAGCACTTTAACTTTTGTATTGAAAGATCAAAAAAAGCTTTCTGGTCATGCAGAAATGCACGTGAAAGAACATGGGGCTTAAATCCCAAAGTTATTCCTTCGATTCATACTATGATCATTTGTTTCATTATTACCTGTGGCTCAGTGGTCTTGTGGCCTAAAATCAAAAAAGAAACAGCTAAAGCAGAATTAACAAAACTTCAAAGATGTGTAGCTATCTCTGAATGTATTAAAACTACTCTCACATCTACACTGGAGCTTTTGCTTGGTATGCTATCTCTTTACGTGCGTATTGAAGCAGAAGCAATACTTAGCATGAAAAGGCTTAAAAATACAGATCAGTGGAAAGACTTATTTAATATTTTAAGAAACATTTTCTCTTTTTTTTTATAAAAGCAAATATTATATCGTCTAGTATTTGTCTCTCAAAATTAAAATATTTTCAAATATCATTAAAATTACTCTCACAATATTTATTCGGAAAAATTGCTCAATTTACTCAGTGTGCTTATACTAGATCAGTGCGATTTTAATAAAGGGCTAAAGACATCTGCAAACGTTTCAATAAGTAGTTTCTCCATATTATTTATTGAGATGATAAATGCTAATGGATATCTTAAGATACATATTTTTTTCCAGAATTCAACTGATAAATTGTTTTTAAAAGTTGGATGATAAAACCTAGGATAAATAGTTTTTTATTCATTGCACATTAGCAATATCTTCTACTTTAATGCAGAACTAAAAAAAATTATGACCTATCAAACTCTAATCAGAAAATAAACAGCATTATTAAATGGAAAAATAGAAAAATATGTGTGGTTGTTTTAAACTTTGTATTTTAGCACGACTTCAAAATAATTGGAAGATTTAATTCGTACTCTCTCTTAAGTTTATTAATTAAAATTCAAGATGTGCGTGCGTGTTTGGAAACAAAGCTAAAAGCATAAATTACTTAAAGCATATGTCTTTCAAGAAAATTTATTGTTCATAAAATTGGCTGTAAAATTATCCTTCAGAGATTTAAAACTCATAATTTAAATTGGAATTAAGGATTTATATCCAATTTCTTATAATAATTATTCTAATAGCGAACAGTTATTTCAAAAATTAATCTTGTTGTCCTTATATGTAAATTATTTTGAAAAATTTAGATTTTTCTGTTTCATAATTCAATTTCAAAGATTCATCTCTCTCTCTATATATATAATATATATATATATATATATATATATATATATATATATATATATATATATATATATATATATATATATATATATATATATATATATATATATATATATATATATTCAGGATGTGGGAAGCTAACTTTCTTATTTCGAATTGTAATAACTTAAAAAGCAGTAAAAATAATGAGGTTGTCATGGTCTCTTTTCAAAGGAAAGACCATAAAGTTGCCTGGCATAGTGGTTCAGTCACCATCATGCGTTGGAGTAATGAACAATGTACATTTGACGTAGACGCTAATTTTTCAAGGTGCCTCATTTCAATGAGAAACGATTTGGTGTAGCCAGCGCGTTTTCCCGATTTGGTCATGTGTAATTTCATTTTGTAGGGGTTTTTATAGTGATGTGCCAATACTCACCACCCACAAACTTTGGAAGATCTGAAAAGAAATATTCAAAGAGATACGTTAAACATAAATGATAATATGCTAGAGACTATAATGAGAACAGCTGAATTCGATTTACTTAGTTTATCGCCTATGGTGGGTGTCACATGCCCAATACGATATTTATAACTATGTTAACTAAAACTTTGAAAACGTAAATTTTAAATGCAAAACTAAATAAAATATATCTTTAATACTTTTTGTGTTCTTGCAATGCGAAATAAAGATGCTAAATAGCCGCACACTTTGTGTGTGTGTGTGAGTGTATATATATATATATATATATATATATATATATATATATATATATATAATGCTTTTGAACAAAATTTAGCAAAATACATAAATTTTAAATAAGAAATATTTAAAGAAATGTACTTCTTTTCTAAACTTGTAGCTCTTGATTGCTTCCAATGATGCTTTTCTGCCTGATTTTTATTAAAGGAACGTAATTCTGAAAAAAAAAATTCCGAATATAAATTGTAACCTATGCTCTATATCTTAATAAAAGAAAAAAGGAAAATGTAATTGAAAAATCTTGCAACATGTTCCTTAACAGATAAATAAAAAATTTAAATAACCATTTACATAGCAATTTCTGATAAAAATCAGTGAATATAATGATAATTGAAACTTATAAATTACTTTGCTTGTAGTCATATCTTCACAAATAAAATTCGATACCCTTATTCAACACAATTAATTTTTTTATAGATAATACTTCCTATAAAATATTGTTACAAATTTATAAATAATAATTGTATATGTCTTAAAATATCTCAGACAAATACTGACATTTTGGGCAAAAATTTTGGTATTTAGACGTGTTATACGTTAAAAGCGGGTTTTCCAATGATTTGGTGACTTAGTGATGTTTTGGCGAGAAAACTTGGCGACTTGGGCGAGAAATAGATACTTCTGGAAACATCCATCATTTAAGCTCTAGGACCAATATTTAGCGAGATAGCCTAGAAGCTTCCAGAACCTTGTCGAAATTAGTAGATTTCCCCACCATGTCAGGTATAAATACCGCAGCCCTACATAGTTAGGCAGTTTTGTGAAGACAGTCAGTGAGTGAAGACGATTAGTCGTGACTGCTTGTCTAGAGAAGCTGTTCTCTGCCTGAGATATTTGAGACCTGTGATTGGAAGCTGTTACTTATTGTATCCGACGAATTGTAACTGTATAATTGTGATTGTTACAGCTGGTATATCTAGTGGAATTTTTACGAATAAAAGACTTGTGTTCATTGAGTGGTTGCTTTATTCAACTCTCAATCCACACGAAACCTGAAGCTCGGTACAACTGGTGTCGGAAGTGGGATTGAAGAGTTGATGCAGCGTGTCACAAGAAAAATGTATATTGATTTAATGAAAAGTCTTCTTGAAAAATTAGCGGAGCAGATGGCTGAGATGAAAGCTGGACAAGAAGAGATAAAAGCTGGACATGAAGAGATGAAAGTTGGAAAAGAAGAGTTGAAAGCTGGACAAGAAGAGATGAAAGCTGGACAAGAAGATATTAAAACCGAGATGACGAAAGAGATTAAATCTGGACAGGAGGAGCTTAAAAAGGAACTTAAGAAGGACATTGTAAGTGATAAAGAAGAATTCTCCATCATCATTAAGGAGAAGATGAATGCAATGGAAGTTAAAGTAACTTCAGTTGAAACTAAAGTTTTGAAGATAGAAGAAAACGCTGAAGAAGCATTAGACAAAATGAATAAAGAGATTGAATGCTTGAAGAAGCGAATATCAAACAGACATGATGAGCCCAACGTGGCATTTATGCCTTCCCTAGCTACGATTAAACTCTCAACATTCGATGGAAAATCATCTTGGCAAGTATACAAGACCCAGTTTATGATGGTAGCGGAAGCTAATGGATGGAATCCTCGAGACCAAGGTTTTCATCTGATGCTTTTCGTGGACGACATCCTCTAGACGCTTCCGGATGAGCAGAGGCATGATTTCCAAGCCTAATCAAGTGCGCTTGAGCGGAAGTTTGGAGAAAAGTGCTCTAAAGAATACAGCAGACTACAGTTAAAGTCCCGCTATTAAAAAGCGGGTGAAAGTCTGCAAGAATTTGCTACCGATATTCAGCGACCTTCCCTTTTAGAATTTTTGGACTGCCCAGCTGACACACGTCAAGAACTGGCTCTCTATTACTTCATGGATAGTGTGCGTGATTCGGAGATACAGGAAACATTTAGACTCGCCGATGTCGAAGATATCGGATCCATCCTAGTCTACGCACTTAAGATAGAGGCTGCCCAGCAGACTGTGCGTAAGGACCGGCTCTCAATCAGAGCCGTCTCTGCTACTGATACAGACTATGATCTAAGAAATATAAATAGAAGATAAATATAAATAGAATATAATAGAAGATAAACACAAATAGAAGATCTGCGGCGAAAACTCCGTAGCCTAGAACTGAGTGAAGGGGGCAGAAACACGGAAATTCAGTGTTGGACTTGCAGTGCCGTCGGACACGTCCGAAGAGACTGCCTAAAACCAAAAGATGGTGGAAATGATCTTCCACCACAGCAAGGAAGGATTCAACGAATCCAGGTGTTTGAAATACGTCATCACTAAGGAACTCTTCATGGAAATGCTGATCAGTATCAAGCACACCGTGTAATAGAAGCTTCCGTGATTCTTCTAGAGTTGAGAAGAACTATCAATTAGTAAATCCTTCGGTACGCCAAAATAGTGTTTCACCGCAATCGAAACCAGACCCGTGGAGTGATGAAGGGCTTAGAGAAGCCCAAAAGAAGACCCAGATATAATTCCAACTTTTGAATTAAAAGAATCTTCCAGTATGAGACCAAGTTGGCAGGACATCTCCACCTACAGTCTTGCTACTAAACAATATTGGGCTCTTTGGGACTCACTCCATATTAGAAATGGCGTGTTATACAGGAAATGGGAGTCCGATAATGGACATAATTTCAAATGACAGCTTGTTCTTCCAAAATCAAGAATTTCAGATGTTTTGAAAGAATCGCACAGTAGCTCAACTGGAGGCCACTTCGGAGTAATGAAGATTCTACAGAAAGTTCGAGAATGCTTCTATTGGAGCAAAACTAGACAAGATGTAGAGAAATGGTGCCAATCTTGTGATGAATGTGCGGCACGTAACGGACCAAAGAAACGTAACCGAGGAAGGTTGCAGCGGTATAATGTAGGAGCACCTTTTGGGCGGTTAGCATTGGATATTTTGGGTCCTTTATCACGAGCTTCAAATGGCAACAAATACATCCTAGTTGTCATGGACTACTTTACTAAGTGGACTGAAGCACTTTCAATGTCTGATCAAGAAGCGACTACAGTAGCCGAGGTTCTAGTGTAGCAATGGGTTTCCAGATTCGGCGCACCCTTACAAATTCATTCACATTAAGGGACAAATTCCACCTCTGCTGTGTTTAAAGGAATGTGTCAAATTCTCGGAATAGACAAGACGCAGACCACGCCATTACACTCGCAATCGGACGGCATGGTAGAGAGGTTTAACTGAAGTATCTTGAATATTCTCATACTTATGGTTTCCAGAAATCAGCAAGATTGGGATTTGAAGCTACCACTGTTTCTGCTTGCATGTTGCAGTGCTGTCCATGAAACTACCGGATATACTCCTTCACAAAAGCTCTTTGGTCGCGAACATCGTCTCCCTTGTGATCTTCAGTTTGGTCGTCCACCAGATACATCTTCATCGCCAGAGGAATACCTTCGAGACCTTCAGGCACGTCTTAAAGATGTCCAAAGCTTCGATGGAGACCGAATCAACCTGATGACCGAAAGAATGAAGACGAGGTATGACACAAGGGCGACAGGACATTAATTTCAGGAAGGTGAAAATTTTGGTTGTGGAACCCGATTCGACGTAAAGGACTTTCTCCAAAGTTGTAAGCCAACTGGGAAGGTCCCTACACAGTTCTAAAAAGAGTGAATTACGTCGTGGTTTGTATAAGGAAATCATTTTCTTCAAAATCAAAGGCAGTACATTATGATAAATTAGCTCCTTATCGTAATGTAAAGTAAAAATTAGTATACCATAGTCTCTTTGTAAATAGTATAGATAATTTTAGTGTTTTCTATTTTTTTGTATTTGTATTTTTAGTTGTTTGTGTATGTAATGTGTTCTGTATCCTCTTGAAATGTAAATACTTTTATATTAAATTTGGCCTCCTATCAGGGGATTGTACTACCCAGTACGTGTAATCCTTGAGAGGGGGCAATGTTACAAATTTAAAATTAACTATTCAATATGTCTTAAAATATCTCAGACAGATCGGAAATACTCACATTTTCTGCAAAAATTGCGGTATTTAGACGTGTTATACGTTAAAAGCGGGTTTTCTAATGATTTGGTAACTCGTTGTTTTGGCGAGAATTTTGTGTGACTTGGCGAGAAATAGATGCTTCTGGAAACATCCATCACCTAAGCTCTAGGACCAATATTTAGCGATATAGCCTAGAAACTTCCAGTACCTTGGAGAAATTAGTGGATTTCCCCGCCAAATCAGGTATAAATACCGCAGCCCGACATAGTTAGGCAGTTTTATGAAGACAGTCAGTGAGTGAAGACGATTAGTCGTGACTGCTTGTCTAGAGAAGCTGTTCTCTGCCTGAGGTAATTTAGACCCGTGATTGGAAGCTGCTACTTATTGTATCCGAAGAATTGTAGCTGTATAATTGTGATTGTTACAGCTGGTACATCTAGTGGAATTTTTACGAATAAAAGTCTTGTGTTCATTCAGTGGTTGCTTTATTCAACTCTCAATCCTCACGCACCCCGAAGCTCGGTACAATATTATGTAATCAAAAAATTCTCCCGATGAATTTTTCAAGAATCGTTACTGAATTTAGTGATATTCTTTGCTGGCTGAAACCCCTTTATTATGTTTTATAAGCATTGTAGTCTTAAAGTTTCTGCTCGATGGATCCACTGATAGATCTTTCGTAACTAATACCACATATCTACAAAATTTCTTTAGTGCTGGATATTTTCCAGGTATATAAAATTTAAATGAGAAGAATATTAATTTATTAAGAACTTTTCCACTTTTCTCAGTCATTAATTGTATAAATTATAACACTTCTAGACTACGAGTATTGAAGTTATATTTAAATTATAAGGCAAATTCCATTCATAAAGCATCAATCAGTTTGAAATAAGAAAAGCAGTTTTTAATTTTATGGATAATTATATATATATATATATATATATATTACATTTATTTATTTATTATGCTATCCATTTTTTTATATTAAATCATTTTTTTATATTAAAAGATACTACACTTAAAACTAATAATATCAGTAAAATATAAATAAAATTGTAATACTAATAAAACACAACTATTCACAAATACAAGAATTATAATTTTCATAAAATTAGCAGGAACTGCATTGTTTAGTAACAGAAGTATACAAGAGATGGCAGCACAATCGATAAGATTTTATTTTTCGGAAGTTATTCCAGTTTCTTTTCAATGATCTTAGCCAAATGTACAACACACTAAGTCACGTTAAACTAAAACAGATTAATAATTAGAGAGACATTTCTGTACGTTTAAGAATATGCCTGCATGTTTTCCATTTCAAAGAAAAATATTCACTCTATCTTTAAATATAGTACATATTTAACAGTACATTTCTGTTTGGAAAAAAGAGAAAAAGGAAAATTGAAATCTAACTTTCTTTTTGAGGTATGAAAAGAATAATATAATTTTATAAAATATAATTAAAAATAATTATATTTTGATTTTATTCTAGAAATATGGAAGGAATAATAAAATTTTATATAATATAATTAAAATAATACAATGTATTTTCAAATTAAAATAATGTTTATTTAAAATTATAGTCATTCATACACAAAAGGGGTTACATTTATTTTAATATTTATTACGTAATGATCATTATCCATAAGTGAAAAATAGATATCAAATGAGGATTGCAAGAGAAATCATTCCAATGATAAAAATTAAATCAATTTATTAAAGAAATATAATAGTTATGTAAATAAAATTATTATTATTATTCCGTTCTTTGAATTTATGAATTTTGCATTTCATTTACTTAAATTCATTTTGACGTTGAAAGTTTTCTAAGAAAGAATTATATCTGAAAATCCATTTTTCTGATAAATATTTTTCAGAGAAATGCCATTAAAAATTTATTTATTAATTAGAACAGAATGAAAATTTTTAAAATTGCATTTCAATTTCCATTGTCGTTTTGTTAATGTGTTGAACAAAATACTCAATTTTAAGCACTAATGCTTGAAATCTTTTCTTTTTTATTTGCAAAGCAAATTTATTATATTAAAATTTAGAAAAGTAAAATCTTAAATGGTAAGTACAGTTAAAAAAAAAAATTTAAAACCATAACAGAAGAAAATTTTGCTTATTTTTTATTACGGCTAAGAGGTCAAATTGGCGTCTTACTTTTATCAAATATTTAAAAAAACAGATATGATTGAAAATTACACTAATAATGAACTCACAATATTATACACTACTGGCCATTAAAATTACTACACCCAGAACGCGACATGCTACAGACGTGAAATTTATGCGAAAGGAAGAAGTTGCTGTGATATGCAAATGATTAGCTTTTCAGCGCATTCAGAGAAAGTAGGCGCCAGTAGCGACACCTATATTGTGTTTAAATGAGGAAATTGTTCAGCCGGTTCCTCATACACAAATTGCATTTGAACGTTGTTGTCTGCTGAAAAGTTGTTGTGATGCCTCATGTAAGAAGGAGAAATGCGTACCAGCAAGTTTCTGACTTTGATAAAGGTCGAATTGCAGCGTACCGAGATAGCGGTTTATCTTATCGCAGTATTGCTGCTCGCGTCGGTCGAGATCCAATGACTGTTAGCAGAATATGGAATCGATGGGTTCAGGACGGTAATACGGAACGCCATGCGGGATCTCAACGGCCACCTATCACTAGCAGCCGAGAAGACAGGCATATTATCCGCATGGCCGTAATGGATCGTGCAACCACGTCACGAGCCGTGAGTCAAGAAACGGGGTCGTTTGGAAGACAACAAGGGTCTGCACGAACAGTTCAACGACGTTTGCAGCAGCATGGACTCTCATCTCGGAGACCATGGTTGCGGCTTCCCTTGACGCTGCGTCATAGACAAGAGCGCCTTCAATGGTGTGATCAACGACGAACCTGGGAGGACAAATGGCGAGACGTCATCTTTTCAGATGAATCCAGATTCTGTGTACAGCATCATGATGGTCGCATCCGTGTTTGGCGGCATCGTGGTGAACGCACATTGGCAGCGTGCATTCGTCATCGTCATACTGGCCCATCACCTGGCGTGATGGTATGGGGTGCCATTGGATACACGTCTCGGTCACCTCTTGTTTCGCAATGACGGTGCTTTGAAGAGTGCACGTTACATTTCTTGTGTGTTACGACCAGTGGCTCTACTTTTATTCGAGCGCTGCGAAACCCTACGTTTCAGCAGGATAATGCCCGACCGCATGTTGCCGGCATTGTACAGACATTCTTTGATACGGAACATGTTCGGCTGTTGCCCTGGCCAGCACGTTTTCCAGATCTTTCACCAATAGAAAACGTCTGGTCAATGGTTGCCGAGCGACTGGCTCGTCACCAAATGCCAGTCACTTCGGTTGATGAACTGTGGCATCGTGTTGAAGCTGCATGGGCATCTGTACCTGTGCATGTAATCCAATCTCTGTTTGACTCAATGCCCAGGCGTATAACTGCTATTATTACTGCTAGAGGTGGTTGTTCTGGGTACTGATTTCTCAGGATCTATCCAGCCAAATTATTTGAAAATTTAATCACTTGTTATTTCTAGTATAATATATTTGTCCAATAAATATCATTTTGTTATCTGCATTTTCCTGGTGTAGCAATTTTATTGCCCAGTAGTGTATAAATCGTCAAATCATAAAACATTAAAATATTAAATAATTTTTCACATTTTTGACTGTAGCAGATTGACAATATCTGATAAAAAAAATCAAACTGTATAATACCTATATAATACGAGTATAAACTAAATAATCATTTTCATGTGTGTATGAACAGTTGAAAACATTTTAGCACTGCAGTAATATATTCTGCAAACTAAATATATTTTATATATACATTTAGTTAAAATAATTACAAAATTTTGATAATTTTAAATCTCCCACAAACTTTTAGAATATTTTCACGATTTTTTAACGTTAACAGGGAATGTTTTCAATATTATATAATTCAAATTTTAGAAAAAGTTTAAAAAATAATGTCTAATAGAAATATTTTATTGTTATTGAAAATATTAGATAAGTTTGGGAACATTTTATGTAATAATTGTCACTATTTTTGCTTGAATAATCAATTGTTTTTTTCATTTTTTTTTTTACCTTTTGCGTAATTTATAAATCGATAATATATAGCAACTTATTTAAGAAATCATCATTATTTAAAGAAAATCATTATTTAAAAAAAATTTAAATTTTTCTTTACCACTTTAATTTCTGAAAAATCACAATTAATTTTGATTAATACAAGTCAACGTTTTGTTTAATTTCATTTTTAACTTTAAATCATTTATTTTCTGACGATTTTTCTCAATATATAAAAGCATATTTTTATAAATTAATCATTTAATCATTAATTTTTTTATATATTTTGTCAAATTGAACAAAATACTCAATTTTAAGCACTAATGCTTGAAATCTTTTCTTTTTTATTTGCAAATCAAATTTATTATATTAAAATTTAGAAAAGTAAAATCTTAAACGGTAAGTACAGTTAAAAAAAAAAAAATTAAAACCATAACAGAAGAAAATTTTGCTTATTTTTTATTACGGCTAAGAGGTCAAATTGGCGTCTTACTTTTATCAAATATTTAAAAAAAATAGATATGATGGAAAATTACACTAATAATGAACTCACAATATTATGCACTACTGGCCATTAAAATTATATAATCATATATATATATATGATTAATTAGTATTTATCCAAATTTAACCATTTAATCGATTCTTTTTTTCTTTAGAATTCACTTTCTTCTTTTTCTCACGCTTGTAGCTCTTTTTTTAAAAAAATTCTTCTTGATGCATATAACTCTTGATTCATTTAGTTGAAGGAAGTGAATATTCCGAATTGATCTACAGACGGAATTTTACATTATAGATATGCAAATGGACTTTTTAGCTATTTATATATGAAAAAAATTTTTCATTCATATTTAAAAAAAAAAAAAAATTATTTTGTCTCTTTATAACCGCAAACATCAAAAGCGATCTCAAGTTATAACGGCTAGTTAATTGGTTCATAGACCTACCATCATTAAACTGCTAGTGTGTTTGAATCAAATACAAGTGACACAATATGTGAATACAACCTCCTCTTCAAACCCTATCACTCTAGATGAAGGTCATTAGGACATCGGAATAGTAATCGTAGATGATCGTCTGTGTGAATATTACATTCTCTGATTGAAACAAAGATTATCGAACGTGATACTTTTTGCAAGCAATGAGGTTTCCACTGTCCCAATCAGCGTGCCCAGGATAGGGATAATTGCTCACAGCTTTCGATGGAACAATGAATGAAGTTTCATTTTCTCTTCTTTTTATCCGTTTTGGCAGTTTCAAAATTCATATTCTCATCAATTGGACTTGATTAATTTGGAAAATCCTTTATTGAATATCTATTTTTATTATTTATATTTCGGTGTTCTTTACCGGTTCTCATCAGTGATATAATTAGTATTTCTTTTTTTTTTTTTAATTTATGAAGATTATTTTGATCTGATATAAAAAAATAAAAAAAATTAAAAAAAACCATGATAAATTACAACTTTTATTCAAAAATAATTCGCCAACATAATTTATTGTTATTATCACTCATTGAAAAGTAGTTTAATTAAGAATCCGTTTCGATACCTTTTCTTATAATATAAATATTCCCTTTTCTATATATTTGCTTCGGATTTCATTGTTTATGTAGTTCTGAGGTAACTGTAAAATCCTAATATTCTTCAGGGAATAAAGAAATTGCTTCTATATATTTTCTGTAATTTAAGCTACAATCGTTAAATTCTCACTCTGAGATTAACTGTGAAGAATGACCTAACTCAGAAAAAATGCTCTTAAGATGCAGTGTATCTTTTTGTTGATTTAGAGGATGCAATAAATATATAAAAAATAGCTTTATTCTAGCAATCCTTATTATTACTTTATTTCCTTTCAGTTTTCTTACGGAATTGTTTCCTTAAGGAAAGAAATCAAATGCAGTATAGAATCTGTGTTATTTTTGGTGCTGAGAATATATGTTTAAGAATACACATTCTTATATAGCAGCTTATGTGCAACAACTAATGTCAACTTATATTTTCCATTTTATATCTTATAACCGTCACACATACGTTTCAAGCACTTTCATCATGTTCATCAATAATATAATTCCCAATATTTTACTCTGTAATATGCACAGTTGTTCGGTATTCCCATATGCGGCAAGTGAGACAACCATGCATTATCTAATATGTTTCCTACAGTTAAAGCACTTATCCTGCGAAAGCTCCATGTCGCAATTATGGTAGAGTTTTATGCATCATTAATCATATAATTCGATGATAAATGATAGGAAAATTCCATAAGACTTGTCAATAGAGATGTGTCAAATCATAAATATTCTTGTCGAAAAACTGTTGAATTCACTCGGCTTAAGTAAAAAATGATATTTGGACTGTATTTTATTCATTACTTTATATTTTAAAATAATTTATTTATAAAAAATAAAGAATTATTTTTCAAAGTAAATACGAAATGAATATAATTTTAATAATGCTTTAAGTATATGTTTTAAAATTTTTAATTAAATACTTCATACTTTTACTATTTTCAATTTCTCCATTGAAATATGCTTATTTTGTGAGCATACAGATCATATATTATTTACAATTTGTAATTAATTTAAAATTGAGAAATGGATTTATTATATTTTATTAATAAAAACAGTGATATTTCACTATTATATTTTTGCATACTTGTATATGAAGTGATTTACCAGAAGAAAATATTTTAACTAAATGAGTTCCTCTGTTTTGTGTGTGTGTGTGAAAAATATAATAATAATTTAAATTTAAAATTTCATTATTTTACCGATAAAATTTACTTACGATGGTTTTGTAATCTTTAAGGCATACATTTAATTAATGCATACCATTAAACTGCAAACTTTTTTAGCTTATGTATTTGAAGGAGGAAGATTTATCCAAAATCCTTCATACATTTGAGAAACGAAATTCCCTTTTAAAGAGTAAAAGCTAACGATTTTTTTTTTGCTCCATTGAGAATATGTGTCTTATTTTGAAAACAATATAAACCCAATGATATTCTCATTTCTGTAAGTATAGTCAAGATTATGGTTGAAAATTTTTCTGTCTTAATTTTTAAAGAATACGTTAATGAAATTAAAAATAAATTCTTTTTCAAAGCTCATTCGCTAAATTAAGAACTACGCCATACAATTTTAAGGATTATGCGTGTTTTTGCTTTCAATGTAAAACAATCCCAAGGAAAAATAAATCATAAAAATCTATTTCCAAAGCACATTTTTATGTAATTTTGTGGATTAGAGTGCATTTATATAAAAATAGTTTATAAATAATTATTTTAAAAACAAAAATATTTGTCTCTAAAAATTATTTATACATTCTTATTTTTTAATGTTAGTTTGGCCAATTAAAATTAGTCACAACAAGACTAAATTTGAATTTAGATTACGAATATATACCACAGATACATAGGCAATAATTCAGTTACAGCGACAGTTAAATTACTCTTATCTGTCACTAGTTCTATTATATAAAGTTAACAAATGAAGGTGGTGAAGGTTAAAATTTTTGGTCCAAAACTACCTGCATAACAGGCATATATAAACGTATATTTTCTTTTAATACCAAAAACTATAATCTATTTTAGATCACACACGTCGCATATAAATATTCTATTTATACAATTTATATTTAAATATTAATTTTGCAAAAGTAAGTTTACTTAGGTTTTTTAAATATGGCATAAGTTTCAATTTTTTTTCCTGTGTTACTGGCATTTATATATGCCTCGGTGGAAGAATGCATTCTTAATCGTGTTTAAAGCAAAAGAAATCAGCGAAGCGGCATCAAGATAATGTTGGATCATTACTAGCGACCATCAGCAATGTACTTGAGGTTTATATATGCAGATTTCCGGTCATTACTAGTTTCTTACTTGGTAAATCCCCGACCTCATAGACTTCATTACAGTGACTACTTCTTTTTAACGTGTTCGCAAAACACTGATCACTGCGGAATTAGAGCCACCGGATTAAATCTCAATGAGAAGAAAAGATTTTATGTCCTGGAAGAAGGTAATCTCCATTCTGTTTACATTAGTGAGTGGAATTAAGGAAGCCCTTTTGACTGAGTGGTCTTTAAACGAACTTTCAGTGTATCTTAGCCTAATGAGACTCATAGAGCTGCATTGTTAATGCTGCTCTAAAAAAAGGAGTGTAGAGTTAAAAATTCAGACAGTATCGGTTTTCTTATTTTGTTTGACTATGTAGTAATATGAAGGTATATTAAAAAGAACGTCATAGGGTAATTGTTAGTTATTATTACGTGGGTTAAGAGCAAAATAAAAGCGTTTTGTATACTAATTGAAATTTTTTTGATTTTTATAGCTCTTTGCACAAGCAAGTTTCCTTGGTATATGCATGCATATGTATTGTTAGCATTTAATAAAATCTTCTATTAATTTATTAAAGAGGTTAAATATGGAAGCAAATTTTATGTTTCTTTTTTTTAAAAAAAGCAGATATATTAACATGATAGGTGTTTTACAATCTATAAAACAACTGCATTGATTTTATAAAAATGAGTTATTTATGAAATAAAATATAAATGTACCTTATACACATCAAATTAACCATTCATTCTGGAAATTCTTTTTAGTATTCATGATACTTTATTCTACATATAGAAGAATATCAATAAAGATATTTGCAATTTTTTATTCTAAAAATAAAAATATTAATATTCATATTCATGAGCTATTTAGATTTTCAGTACATACATTTTCATCAACTATTTAGATTCATCGAATCAGATAAACATCTATCAAACCAAAGTTTGACATATATCATGGACGTTATTTTTATTCACGTTATTTTTAAAATACATTAAACACCTACTGCTATTTATTAAATTCACTTACTAAACAATAATGGAATTTAAGAGTTAATTCACAGTTTTCATTAATTTATTAATAATCTTGCTTCTGCATACGCACATATAATAGTAATTTTAATTTTATTTTGCTTTAAAACTGCCATCTCTCTCTCTCTCTCTCAGCTCTTATTAGCTGTCTAACGTAAAATTTCAAGGAAATAACTAAAAAGTTTAACATTAAATAATGAAGAAGTGTAATCCCCAAAAATCTATAAGCCCCATGGAGATTTAAGGCCAGACACCCAGCAGTAAAACAGCGGAAAGCGATGAAATATAACAATACAAATAACGACATTATAATTCATCTGTTATAATTATTTCCCTCTCTAGTAACTTAAAAATTAAAACTTAATTGATGAGGATCGCTTTTTCTTAAACTGATTAAATTATAATACGACATTAAATTTGAATAAGTTAGAATTCTTCTCGTTAAATTTTTACTATTTATATAATATTACAATTTATCTTTGCATTATTTAAAATATTTCCATTGCTTTAATTATGATAATTAAATTTTTTTGCCTTACCTTTAATTTTTAAATAAATTGTATGTAAGGAAAATTTAGTAAATATGACATGTTTATCATAATTTTTATGAATAATAACTATAATCCTGAAGACAATTTGAATTTGCCATGTATTATTTTGTTATAAGTCTTGTAATCTAAACTAATAGTATTAGTTAAAGCCAGCCTAACCATATTAATCAGCGTCTAAATTTTGTAAATGTCAATCAAAATGGAGTAGCACATTAAGTGATAATATAATTTTAATAGCATAGAAAATTATTTAATATTAATATCATAAATGTATTATATTAAAATTATGAGACAGACGAAATAAATAAATAAAAGAATTAAGACATATTTAATTTTAAACCGTAATTTTTGCATAAATGAATTAAATTTATGTTTACAAACTGTACAATTTTACAATAGCAATAAAAATGGTGCTTAATCAAATGATTTAAAAATTAAAGCGCATTAATTTTCTCTTCTTCACATGAATTCTATGTGCAAATTATTGGGTATAAATGTTTCAATGATTGAATGTAAGGAAGTATATAAGCATTAAATTATATATTTTTTACATGGAGTAATCTATACGATCTATACTTAAATTTGGTTCCATAATCATTGCTTTTGAAACTAATATATTATAAAACACAGTTTCAAAATTTACAATAGGAAAAATAATTTATACTTAATTTTATTCTTAAGCAATTTCAAACACTATATTTTAATCTTTAATTTAAATTATTGGGAAACAAATAAGGATAAGCAGTCTTTTCTCAAGTTATCATTTTAAATTCGTGTATATTTGTAATTCTTCAATAAATGAAATAAGATTTATTTGTATAATTTTAATATTATTTTTAGCCAATATTAGGTTAAAATTATAAACATAAAAATTATCATTTAATTAAAATTAATGAATCATTAAACTATTATGCCTTTAACAAAAGGAAAAATCAAACAATACAATGCGTTTTACGTTAAATTTACATCAAGTAATACATTTATATTATTCAAAGAACAATTCTAACTTCACATTAGAGGAAATTAATGGAAAATAATACACTCTCATAATGTATGAAAGTATGTGATTAATTACAATTAATTTAATTAAAAACTATATTGAAACTATAAGCATGCTATCTTAGAAATTTTAGTTATATTTTAGTTTTTCCCACAATTCGTAAACGTTACCGTTTTTACCAAAAGACAGTATTCTGATTGTTTCAATAATATTTATTTTATACCAGAATAATGGAATTAATATTTAATTGATTTGAATCGAATACTTTAGATTTCGTCATAAATGTTCCGTACGAAACGAAATAGTTTTACATCATTAACGCTTCTTTTTTTCCTAAAGGGAAGAATTTGAAAAGTTAGAAAAGCACATCAGGTGCTAGCAACTGGGGTAGGAAAAAAAAACTGTGTTTTTTGCAACGGCTGCTACAAATGGCCTTTCTGGAAAATTGCCAAGTTCAAATAAATCTAAGAGAGAGATTCGAAAATTCTCTGGTAGAAAATCAGTATATTAAATGGTACTATTGATTACATTGAAGGAAAAAATGAAATGAACTGAACGTAGTGAAAATAAGAATTTATTTTTATAATTTATTTGAAAAATTGGTAAATTGTAAATGTTTTCTTACCACATATTAAAAATATAAACTATTGAAAAAGTATGAAATATAATTTAGGCAAATGCGTTTGTATTGCCAATAATATTTTTGTAGTAAGCATCACAAATAAATAAAATAAAATGCTGTTTATTTTTAATGATAAAAGGAACAAAAAAATAATAATTCCTTAAATATAACTTTACATTAAAACGCATTCTCTACATAAATTCAAGTCGAATCAGAGCTAATAATAAAGAACTATTGACAACTCATTATTCTTATGATAATAATCATAGTTTGATTAATGTCCTTTTAATAAAAATACTGCAAATAAATGAAAGAAAATACATTGATTTTTTTATTGACAAAACACAACACGAAGAAAATGCTATAATGTTATCAAAGAAAACTTAACAGAGATAATAGCACTGTTTCTCATTTTAATATAAGCCAATTTATGTCTAAAACTCTCTCTCTCTCTAATGAACTGTTGATAATTATATACTCTAATGATCTGCATGAATTTAATAAAGCCATGTTTATTTGTGAATGTGATAGGTAAGACTTGATTTATCCCGCTTAAAAATTTTTACACCGATATGAAAATTTCTGAGAATAATTGCGTAAAATTATTCATACAGGCGTTGCATTTAATAGCTATGTACCCAATAATTAAATTAATTAACGTATAGAGTGTTGTATATTAAGATTTAATATTCAAAGGCTTAGTCAACAAGAGCATAAAACTGACAAATAGTTTATTGGACCTTATTTAAATATGAATGAGCTGATATATTCATTCACTGCATAAACTTTGGATCATTATTGTTAAAATATTTTCTTTACGGATAAGATTGGGTGGGTGTACTGAAAGAATGTTTTCCCTCTGTTAAATATTTTGCTTACGGATAATCTTCAGAGTGAATGTTTTGGTTGCCGATGATTTAGATATTTTCAGACATTTATGTTTGCTGCAAAAACAGCAACTATATGGACGGAAATTTTTCCCATCAAAATATTATTTTAGCTACTCATTGAACATTCAATCAAAAACTTAATAATTTACATAAATTAATTGTAACCGAATTTTTTGCTAGTTAATAATATATAGGTAAAACGTAAACTTTAGAAATCGTCAAAATTTAGGACAAAAGTAGGGTAAGAAAATATGATTTTTAATATTTAAATTATGAAAACTGTGTTAAAATTTAGTTTTAATTTTAAAGTTATTTTAAATCAAAAATCAAAACTATCTCAATCTGTTTTTACAGTTTTTATAATGCATAAGATACTTCATAAGTGATTGCAACTATTAAATTATTAACTTTTATTTAATTTATAAATTTGTAAATTCATGCAACTAGTTGGATCAAACAAGAAGTATATGAAAATACTGTGATAAAAGTGTAAGTACTAAAATATTATGATCTGATACACATAAAGTGTGAGAAATTGGAGTATTCATTCATAAAGTACAACTTATCTTCAAATCTTTACAGGCCATTTTAATTTAAATATATTTTAAAGGTTATTCTTTAGAATATAAAAAATTCATGATTATTTCAGAAAATAATTGATATCAATAAAATACATTGCTTACGTTAATTGCTTACTTATATTAAATAAAAACTTTTGTTATAAAAATTTAAATAAAATTAATTATTCAAATCAGTGATTTTCTTGTCAAAAATTGACACAAAAAAAATCGTATTAAAATTATTAAAAAAAAAAAAAAAAAAAAAATTGTAAAATTTTTATTTTGTTTTAAAATTTAAACATATAATTTTATAAATAACATCTTTCTTCTTATTAAGGCTTATGAATATGTCACTGGAAGCAATTTTAATATTAAGGACAAATAAATAAAAATAATTAGGATTTTTTTCAACCCGTGTGAACGATTTTATAGTCTTTCTTAATTAAAAATGAGATAAAATCAATCTCATTCTTTACATAAAAATTTACAGAACTTCAATAATAAAATAAATTACTTAAAAGTAATGAAAATAAGAGGAATCTTATTTCCCTCTCAGTTCTGTCAAGTGGATTTTTTAATACGTTTTTAATGTTTATTTTAAAAATGCTGTTTATAAAAATAGCTTTGCACATACTGTTATTTAGAACAAAATTTTTTCTAATTCATTTCCAAAAAGATCTTTATTACAATTTAGATTAAAAAATTCCAAAACAATTTAGTAAATGGAATTTTATTTAGAGTATCTGAATAATATTTCAAAGCGAATGCCTTTTTTCTAATATATAATATCAAACTGAAAATATTTTCCAATGATTTCAGTTGTTAAAAAAGCGAAAAAATGTTGATGCTAATCCATATTTTGCTTGCAACATCAAATGTTTTTCACTATATAACTTACTGAATATAGTTTTTCTAGTTTATTAATTTTTTTTACCAATCTTAAATTATATTATTAATCCCAATTTATTTTAATTACATTGTGAAAAAAAAATAAAGATCTTTAATTGCTTCAATTATGAACAAAAAGTATTTAAATACAGTAATTATTTTGAGAGAAACAGAAATGAATGGGAATCACATGCTATAAAAACATATTACTGATTAATCATTCTCTTCAAAATTTTTTTATTTTATGAATGTAAAAGTTTTATATTTTCAGAGTTTTATTTTGTTTAATCTGCATATTAAACGAAAAAATAATTTTGTTTCCTTATAAATAAATTTAACAAATTAATATATTATTTTTGAGTTCTATACATGATGTTTCTTTTTAGTAGTAAGCAATGAATCGTAATATTCCAACCATGAAAAAAATACTAAAACCATGAAAAATACCAAATATATGAAATTAATTTTGCTTATAAATATAATCAAGAATTTATTTATTTAAATTTATGATATGAAAGTCAAGGCTTGATAATTATGAAAAATATTTTATGAATATGTGCAAAATATTATCCATGACTCAGACGAGAAAGTGCATCATAAAATTAAGAAAATATATTCAGAATTTAGTTTTCAGTTTACTATGAATATTTTAAACAATTCATTCAATAAATTATTCCTTACAACTATGACGGTAGTACACAAGTTAGCAAATTTTACTTTGTGTCTAGTTAAAATAAAAATAAGAGCTTCTAAGAAATGATAAAAGTAGAATTTTTAGGAATATTGAGTAGTACTCTATGCACTCGATTCTGGAAAAAAATTCTCCAAAAAGCCAAGGTGAAAAAATAAATTGCATAGAATACTTTGGTGTCTAGCAATTCTTATTAGAATGGATTATTCAGCACAAGCATAAAAAAGTTCTTATTCTGTGAATCCTGGATGGAAAGTATGCTAAAAGCTTTCAAAAGATGTGAGCCTTTAATTCTGATTTCTTCAAAAAGTATGTTTTTGATTACCTTTATTCAACAGAATTAGAGCGATATATTCTATATTATAATACAGTTTCAAAGATATATCACATAATCATTATAAGGAATAATTGAAAACATATATATACATATACAGTATAAATAAAATTGATATTTATGAAATTTATAACAGTTTTTATATTAAGATCATGTTGAAACCATTGAAATTATATTTTCATTCCATTTATAATTGCATTATATACTATAAGTTCATGAATATATATAAAAGTACACTTGTTAATATATGTATAAAATAGTTTTTATATTATTTTTCAATATTCTTTCATATATATTTTATTTGAATGAAATTAATCCTATTCATAGCCCTGAAACATATTTTAAAACGTTAACGTACATTATCTTCATAAAACTCCCTCACGGTTCAATTTCTTCTCATATTCATATCAGGTAACGCAGAAATTTACTTGGAAAATAGCCTATAATTGCTGCAATTTTTCAAACTATTTCTGCATATCTGGTATATTATCACTTTACTATTGTCAAAAATTGAAAACTTAAATTTCTATGTATACAGCATAATATATTTTAAGTTAGCTTATGCTTAAATGAAATATGTTCTACACATGATGACTATGCTTGATTTCTGATGTTCATTTACTGTGTCAAATTTAATTGCAACTTTAAAGCAAACTTTTCTATACATAAAGTATACTATACCAACATTTTAAATAAGAGATCTTCATTGATTTAAAAAACATGTATGGCAAAATTTAATCGTATATACCTTCAGTCATGCTGTGTTTTTGCATATTTTTCTGTTTGAAAAATATTTTTGGTTTCAAAATAAATTGCGTTAAGCCAATAAATGTCAAAATTATTTGATTATTATATTTATTTTTATGATTTAATTTGTGGAGCAAAAATACAATTGTTACAAAACCTGAAATTTATCAATGCATTGGTTTTTAAATAAATGCTTGATTGGAAATACAATCAGAAGTCAAACAATTAAAAACACTCTTCTTTTACTCCAAATGTATAATCTCCATATATCTAGTAATAAATCAGATATTTTTACAAACAAAATGTGATAAAATGAAAATGCAAACAGTAAAGTACATTAGGAAGATATTGATGACATTTAAAAGAGATCGTACGTCATCATCAAGTGACGCAGTATTAAGTGATTCATTTTACTAAGAAATCTACTGAAGTTATATTTTTACTGAAAAACAATAGTTGCATATTACTTGAAAAAGTATAACTTATTTCTTAGAGAATAATTGTAATGACTGAAAAGGCTTATTTAATAAATTGCTGTTAGTTCAAAATTGTAACATATACTTGCTTTCCTCAAATTTGAATTTAACGGAAATAAATATACGTTTTGCAACCGATATCACCGAAGTTAAGGATAAATATTCAATGTTTTATATTTCAAAATTTCCATTATATGATTACATATTTTTAACACAATGTATATAATATTATATGATTTTCCTATCATTTTGAGTTACATTTATCAAACTTAATTCCGAATTTTTTAGATTATTGAAATATATGATAACTGGAAACAATTGAAATATAAACATGAGATTTTTTTTTGAATTTTTTAACAGAAAAGAAAATTTCTTTAATTTAAAATATTTATTATAATCGTTTTTATGAAATGGTTTAAGTTTGTTTTTGTGAGAAATTATGGCTTAAAGTATGATAATTTTTTTCTAGTTTACATATGTAAAGCTCTTAGGAAGAAAAATATAAATGAAGTTTAGAAAAGCCTTTTACATAATAAGCTGCATACATTTTACAGAAATGGTTTAACATGAAACTCAATAACTCAATCTCTGAATAATTAATAAGAATCAAACCTACTCTAAAAAATATATTCAGTAAATGAATGGAATACATCTCTAAAAAAAATTGAAGGAAAATTTGCTTGTACAAAAAATTCATTTAAAATATGTTAGTGAGACAATTTTTCAACCGATATAGGCAAACAAACAAAAACAAATAAGGAAATTAGAATATATATTTGTGAGTGTACCATTTAAAAAAATAAATATTGGAATATTAAAATATTACTCTATTTTTCGAATACTGAATGAAATTTTGAAAGTATTCTTTCGAGTAAGTCACAATTAACTAATTTTCAAATACGTAAATATTTTTCCTTCTATATTTGAAATTTATACTTTTTTCATGTGAAGTACTTTTTGGTTTATTTTAGAGCGTTGAATTTTTTCCTTCTAATTTACTATTTGTTCTATAGATGGCGCTTTCAACTAAATTAAAGGCATTTTTCAACCAAACTTTTTTAGGCTTACACACATACACGAGTTTTTATGCCTTAATAATTAAAAAAAAAATAAATAAATAAAAATAAAAAAGAGATTAAATTAGGTTTTTTCTTTATCATGTTCATAATCATAAAAATATTTTACTGCTATATATTATTTAATCTTGAGGACATTATAATTTAAATTTAATATTTTTATCGTTAAGTTTGTTTATGTGTTTAAAATAATTAATAATTACTTACATGAGTTACAAAATATGATTATGGGTCTTGATTTCATTAAGAAAACGTAATCACTTTTCAAACTCACAATAAAATATAATTTTAAAAGTGATACAATGTTGATTTAATGATGCCTATTTTTTTGGTGTTTATTACAATCAGGCATTGATTTACACATGAAAAATAATAATAATAACAATTCCTTTTTATTCGAAAATAATATTAATAACATTTCTAGTGCACAATAAAATAACACACAGATAATGAAATTAAATAAGATTAAAAATAGAATTTAAATATAAAGTTCTGGAAACCCCTAATTTATATATTTTCGAACAAATGTATATTTTATAGCATTTTTCTGTAGCTGTTGATAAAATGAAACATAATGCGTTCATTGACAATGTGAAAGTTATTATTCAAGTTATAATTCAGAAATCAATACAATAACTTTTCTTTATTGAATTTTTTTACAATAATAAATTATCCTTCTTTATTTACAACATTTTACGAACTGATTAATAAATTGGAAATTTCAAAATACGATTAAATGGCTTATAAAATATTTGAGCTAATGTTACCTATTTCGAGTTGATGCACAATTATTGACCACACCCGTTATCAACATAAAAAGATATTATAGTCATTAAATAATCTTTTTACGATTAAGCTTATGACATCGAAATATGTATCCTATTACCAAAGATTTTTGATGTATTTTCATTGGTACATATATATTTATAATCAATAAATTATAATGATTTACAATTAAATTTATGATTTAAGAGTAACTTAAAAAACTGATTTAAAAATAAAAAAATTAATAATTCTGAGATTTTATATGCAATTGATAAATATATACAAAAATTGATTTCTATATTGCACGTGATTTTAAAACAATTTTATTTATATTTTTATTTTAAAAATTAATAAGTACAATTAGATAGAAAATAAAATAACTATTATAGTAATGCCCGTTTTCTAGAATCCTTTTAACACAGTTTTAGCAATCCAAGGGGTGGAAGTGATAGAAATTTGTCCAGTGGAACAGGCAATGAGCATACCATCATGGACCACCAAACGTGGTCGAATCTTTGTGACTTAGAAGTGTATTAGCCATTCAGAAGGCACCTAGACGTGGCCTGCTAAACCAAGAGGTACGATTTTACATGTAAGACATTGCTATCATGATGCATTTTGTATGCCCCACTTTCCATTAGCGAACACGACGAATCTTCTGTTGAATATGGACTCGAACTCACTACATTCCAAAAACGAGATCAGATGCCCTAACCAACCATATAAACTCTTGCTACGATAATAAATAATAAAATTAATTTAACAATTGACCAAGTAATTATTCTTTTTATTCAAACCATATGTGCTACTTTTAGTTAAGGTGATATTGTGCATAAACTTTTGGGGTGCTTCTTACTATATTATATATAGAAATTAAATATTTATTCTTCAAATTTAAATATCATTCTTAGAAGCTACATAACTGTACAAAATAGATATATAACAATATAAGGGGGATTTGCAAGATCAAGTGTATTCTGAAAGGTTTGAACAAGACATGAAACACTGGAGTAAAACTAATTGAGAGATAAGTGTCTGTATTTATGTGTGCATTCTAGAAAAAAAAATTCAGTATTTTATAATTTCATTTGAAAGGTAAATAAGTATGCCTCAGAAAAACATTGATATTTTGTTAGTTGTATAAGATAAGAGCATATGTTATTAGAAACATAAATCTATATTTACATTGGTTATAAAAATCAATAACCATAATTTATCATAATTTATCAAATATAACAGACGTAATAAGTATTCGCCTAATTTATATATATATATAGTACTAATATTTATAGTTAATTAAAAATTTAACAATTTATATACATATAAGAGTATTGCTACTAAAGTTATCTATTAATATCAGTAATCAAAGGATTTCTGAATATAACATTTAAATGAAGTAAGCTTGAAAATATCTGCAAATAATAACGTTAAAGTATTTATTTGGTAAATTAATTCCTAAATAATTATATTTAAGTTCATATCGAGTGAAATATCAGAGTGATTTAGTAATTATTCTATGTTTTTTATAAATATGTATGTTAATTTAATGCAAAATTGAGTGCAGTTAGAATTTGTAATCAATTAAGACCATGAAAAGTATTTTTCATTTTTTGAAAATTATAGTTGAGTTTTGTTATTCTTTAAAAGTAATATTTAATTAATATATGAAAATATACATTACATCTGTACTTAAAATGCAAGAAGGTTTAATTTATTTTTATTTACGGAGTTTTGTGAATAACCTTTGATAAATAAGAAAGAGAATTAAAATGTTATTAATTATTGTTTGAAATTAATCTTTAGTTAAAACTTTTTAACTCTATTACACACACGGTAAAAAAATAGTATTTTTTTATTGTTAAATTTAGATATGAAATAAAATTTTATTTTTAATAAAATTATAGTCGATCTTTTTTTGAAACGTACCTTATGTTCAAAACTACTAATATTTCTTTTTTCAAATAGTCAGAATTGTAGTAGTTTTAATGCTTAGTTATATTTTCAGTTTTGTTCTTATAAAAAATATAGAGCTATATATTTGGAAATTTAAAGAAGAAATTTTGATTTTGGAATTTATATCTATAACATTATCGATGAAATTTACTAAATTAATAGTAGAAAACAAACGCAATTTATTTATTATGATTCAAATATTTTATGACTAATATTTATTCTTAATGATTTCTAATTAAAATGAGTTACGCGATTTTTTTTCATTATGTTTATTAGGGCAATTTTGATTAGTTAAAAATATCAAAAGATGATATCGAAGAATTTTATTCATGGAAATTATGTAATAAATATTAAATAGTAAGCATTTATTAACTAGTGTATTTGCTGTATAAGAAATACTGAGATATATCAAGAAATGATTATTTTTACTGTTGTGTTATATAATAACGATATTTAATATTAAGGAATGAGGATTATATTTCAAAGCATCCCTTTGATAAGCATTTGTACAAGAATTGAAATAAAGCATAAATAAAATATATACATTGACTTGCATATATATATATATATATATATATATATATATATATATATATATATATATATATATATATATATATATATATATATATATATATATATATAATATTTATTGAAAAATGTACCTTTGTAGATACTGTAAAAGTTAAAATTTACGCTACAATATCATTACATTATATTTTTTTTCAATTGATATTTATAAGTAATTTGCTTCAATCTTGCTGAATTTAAAATTTTTCATTTTCCTTCTTAAATTTTTCACGAATTCATATAATTTATATGAATTATTATCGTAAGTTCCTTAGACGAAATTCACATTTATTTTATTCCAGAAATATTTGAAATTTTCCAAACAAAATTCTGAGATTGAAAAAGTAATAATATAAATACCGTAAAAATATTCTTAGAAAATAAATACAGAGGAAAAATCAGAAACTCGATTGTTAGAAGAAAAGTCAATGAAAAAACTTTTCAACAGAAATAAAAAATCACAAACTTATTGTTTTGATTTTCAGAGAACTTAGAGATACTTTAATTTCTCAACTTAAAGATATTTTCTTTGAACTGTGTTTAAAAATTGTATCATTATAAATGGAACATTTTAATCACATTATTGGTGGAAAATATGTTATAAAAATTTTTTAGTTTATTTTACCAGTTATTGAAAATTCATCAAAATCTTGTTTTTTCTTTTATATAGTTCATTTCTATATAATTTGCAATACTTTTGTATTAATTTAAATTAATTTAAAGATGACCATGCTATTTTAACGATGACCATGCTATTTTAACGACGTGGCAATAATGGTTCATCTATGTCCATAGATTACGGAGTTGAACAAAATTAGCGGAGATGTGTTTGGGGGAATAAACTTGCTATGTTTGAGCAAATTGTATCAAAGATGAACCAAAAAGCTACTAACAATGTTACCTAAGCTATTGTTCAGCAAACATTGCTACGTCTGGTCCTCTGAGACACATGCCTATTTCATACATGTATGCTGCCTGCTGTAAATCAGTACAGAATGCTGTAGCTTGAACAAGAATAGTGCAATTGGAAGTACACCAAGTGGTGACAGGTAGCTTTTTCCGAAAAATTATTTCTTATGCTCCATCGGTCAGAATGGCGTAGGCATATATTGCTTGAAATTTCTGAATGCAAACATCCTGCAGCCATTGACTGCCTGAACGGTACAGGCTGGAGCATTATGATCTGGAGAATATTTTTCTGGCATTCAATGTGTTCAGTCATCATTGTGGAAGGCACAATAAATCAATAAAACTATGTATTTGTTCATGTCCACCCCTATATGCGTATTGTTTTTCCTCAGGATAATGGCCTCTGCCAGAAGGTGAATACGAGGTTTCATACAACTGCCGGTGTATGGATGTAGCTCTAAGAGCACCAGGATGAGTTTAACTTCCTTCCCTGCCCAGCAAACTCACCTGACCTAAATTTAATCAAAAATCTGTTCAACCATCTTGAACAGGTTATTCTGGCTTTTGACACGTGGTGATATTAATGTGACTGGAATGTGTGTGCAAATATATATATATATATATATATATATATATATATATATATATATATATATATATATATATATATATATATATATATATATATATTATTTTGTTTTTTCTACTGATGTTTCTTAATTTAGATATGACATAAAATTGTTTTTAAATAAATAAATAATAAAAAAAAAACGTGTTGTATCATAGGGTAACAGATAACAGCAAAAAAGTTTAAAAATCCGTATTTATATCAGTAAATGAATCCTTAAAATATAATCTGCATTTATTAATATGTTAGTGTATTTTATATTATGCTATATCAGACAAAATCAAAATTTAATAGAGACGAAATATTTTTAAATTTTATTACATTTCCTTAAAAAGTAAATTAGATACTAGTTATAGAATTATAAACAATTAATAAAATAGATTAAATTTTAATAAAAAATGGCCTTGATGACGTTCATAACTGAAACATTTTCTTACATAATAATGAATTTCACATTATTGTGTTACACGTTGATTTAAGTTAAAATTAAATCTAGTCTTATCATTTACATGCACACATTACATATGTATATGTGTACACATGTATAGTTGTATGCATATACATACACATATGAATATTTAGGAATTTGTTTCGTAAAAAAATAATTATTTAATGTGAATAAATAATTATTTTATTTCAATCTTTACTTATTTTATTTCAATCTTTTATTCCGTATTTTGAACATAAACCATTAATAACTTATCTCGGGGGGTTTCCTATTTTTTTTTACCTGTATTCAATATTTATAAGATTTCCTGTTTCATGACTATAGCCATTTGTACAGAGGAATACGTCTTTTTATGATTTTCTTTTCTAATTTCACATTTTTTATAAATCCTAATGGTAAATATTTGATTCACAAGAACTTATCATTAATAAGACATATGGAAGATATTCATTATGTTAACAAAATCCTTAAATTTGTTTTGCGTAATAAATTATCATATTATGTATAAAAGACATGTAATTTGTCTATAAGCATTAAGAAATCTTTTCCAGAGAAATATATATAAAACACTTTCTACACGTTTTCTATGTATATATATATATATATATATATATATATATATATATATATATATATATATATATATATATATATATATATATATATATATATATATATATATATATATATATATATATATATATATATATATATATATTTTTGTTATATATATATATATATATATATATATATATATATATATATATATATATATATATATATATATATATATATATATATGCATGTGTGTCTTTGTGAATGAAGAAATTTAAGTACATAAATTAAATTTCAAGAATAACACCTTTTATGAACACTTTAAAAATAAGGCCTGGAGAACAGGTTGTTTTCTGCCTGCTTGTCAAATCATCATCCTGAGATAAGCGATGAATGGTAGGATAATCACGCTAGAAAGCGTATTTCATTTCAGCAATCAAATGCTTCACGTAGCTCTTGATTGATCACATGATGGGGTGATGAATTTTGCCCTTGTTCAGTGAATGTGAATTCTCTGACGCTCAGCGATGGATTATTGCTTACACCCTAAAAGAACCGAGTAATTAATGAAGGAGATGTTTTCCAGAGCACACAGAATATATATCAGCTGAATTATACTGCCCAACAAAGGCTTGAAGGTTTTGAAAAATCTTTACAAAAATATATATATATATATTTTTTTATTTTTTGTATTAAAATCAAGTATTTATTACTTTAATAACCACAATTTAATTTTCCTGATACAAATTTGTTTTAAAAATGAGAGAGTCTTTTAATTAGTTTCATTTTCAAAGAGATTGATTAATATAAGCATTGAATTAAATTAGAAACGTATTGTCTTTACTCCGTATTGTATTGCTACAGTATATTAAATTATGTATCTTAGACAGGCCATTTTAAATCCTTCTATTTACATATAATGTTTTGTTATTTAGTATAAAGTGCTAATGTAATATATTAATGTTTATCAAATCCTGCTCACCAGACTCTTTCAGGATAGAATCTTACATTTATGAGTTAATACGGTCATTATTAATTCAGTTATCAAATAAGTTGAATATGTATTCAAGAATAATTATTTTATGAAATGTTTGCTTATTTATTGATTTCTTTCAATGCATAGTTCAATTCACATTTTATAATCTGAATATTTTTTATAATTTTATTATAAATGTTTCCCGAAAAAAATTGATGGTGTATATTTTGCACAGAATATTAGGAATATCTTAAGTATTACGCATTTTGTCACTAAAATTTAGGGAGCATTGGTTTAGAAAAATGTTGTTTGAGTTAGGTAAGAATACTTGAAATAAATTACGTATACTATTTTTTTAACAGTTGTGAAATTTAAAACACAATAAATTTAAGAGATGCTACTAAAAATTCATTTCACATATTCCTAATATATATCAGTTTAACTATAGTATATTATATTTTTAACATAAAATTGTTTGAAAATTTCGGTATTTGCCTAGACTTTTCTAATAAGGAGTGAAAATAATTAAAAAGTGAATAATATAAAATCTCTTTAATTTTATTTCTTTTTGATATCGATAATTTGTTTGTGTGATTCTGTTTAATAGATGCTTTTTTTGAAAACTTGATATTTTAGTTATTTTCTATTAAAAATTTTAAACATACTTTCCTTTTGAAGAAAATATTATACATATTTATAATGATGATAATAATAATATGAATTAAATAATAAATATTTATAATGTGTAATAACTTATAACGTTTTAACTTATTCTATTTATATTTAATCTAATATAAAGTCCATCGTTCGAAGAAATTCTGAAGTTATATTAATATCATATTATTTTTAAAAAAATGCTGTCTTGTACAAAATAAGAATTCATTTATTAAAATATTGTTAGTTACCATATTATTATATATTGAGTATTTCAAACGAGAGTACATACTTTACAGGAAATTCTTGTAGAATATATTAAACATTTCTAAAAATTATGCCGTGACTTATAATGACATTCATATAATTAAGATTAATTTATTGAACACTGTTAGTTGCCTCAAATATTTAAATTTTGTAGTTAAAGATTGATTTAAGAAAAATCCAGCTTAATATATTTAACTTTATTTTGTAAGGCTATTAATTTTTAATTATCATTTTGTACGTTATATTGTTAGATAAAAAAAATAAGTGACATTGTCTGCCTACAATGAAATGCGTTCATGAGATTTGAAAATAAGTGCTTATTTGAAACTAAAAATTTCCTAAAACATTTTTTAAATTTTAGATAGGATTATTTTAGAAATTGGATTATATTACTTTTAATTATTTGAAGATATAACAAAAAGTAAAAATAACAAAATTTTTCAAATTTAAAAATGGCATTTTCGATGGGATTCCTATGACTTTTAATAATTAATTTTATCATAAGTATTTTTTGTTAAAAATCCATTCTTTAAATAGTTTTTTTTTAATATTTATTTTCATTTGCATACTCACTTCTAGATGGAAGAAAACGTGTTGCTTTCGTAGATCTGGGTTACATACAAATCTATTCTAAGAAGCAATAACTTATAATTTTTAACTATGATAAATTGATCAATTTGTTTCAATGAAAATAAAGTAATCTGACACAGTTCGTTAAGAAGTAAATGCTCTATGTACATAAAATGATTTATATAGGATTCTACTTAAATACCAATGTCTACTAGAAAGTGATTTAATGTGCATACTTCTAAAGTTTTAAAACATGAAAATGATGAATACTAAAAAATTTCATTTCTAAGTAACAAATTGTAACGATATTTAAATATTTGGTGAGTTTTAAAAAATATGAGAATATGCTCATTTAAGAAAAAGAAATCAGTAGTTAAATCTTATCACAAGACTCTATTTCTAAGCAAGATGGATGTGAGTTTTATAGAGCGTGAGATAACTTCCGCGAATTCTATATAACCTCATTTCTAAGTTGAAGATTCTATTGTGTGCAATTGAAAAGTTAGAAGAGTGACAGCAAATTGCTTACCATGATATATTCCAGTAATTTCTGACTTTTACATCCATTCGTGGAATGCCGGGTGAGTTTGATCATTACATCTAAATGCTCCTCATTCCATTAAAGTATTATCACATAGTTGTCTGAAGAAACGGTTGTAAAAGCACATTTAGCTGAGTAAAACATAGGTTCGTATTCTGTGAAGCTGTGATTTCTTCTTTAAGTAGAGTCGATTTTTTTCCTTTTTTATGCAGTTTAGATGGAGTTTTTTCTGGTGGAGAAAATTTTAGATGGTGGAAATTGATGCTAGAGATTGTATTTCTTTCTTAAATTCTTATTTTAAAACTATAAATGCAATAAAATACATACATTAAAAACAATACTGTTTTATTTGAGATAACCAGGCATCAATGATTTTCAAGAATGTGTATTAAAATATTTATTAATTAATTTAAGTAATTTTTTGCCTTCAATTGAAGAAGTTGAAGTTTGTTTTAGTGCCTCCTCACATTCATGGTTTTAAAAAAATTAAATTTCAGGGTAATTATGTCTTGTGTTTATTAAAAATCATATTAATTATCAATTATTATAACAAAATACTATAGTATAAATTTTAATAATTAGAATTCACAATATATCATTTTTATTCATATTTATTCATAAAAACAATCATCAACCGCGAAGAATTTTTTTTTTGTAACAAATACGAAGTTTTAAAAGGCAATGATTATTCTTGTTCCAGAGGAAACTGTTCAAAACATAAGAATTAAATACTAATGATCTTTAAATAAACAGGAAAATTTAATAACATGCCCCATGTAACTGACGTTAGTTAACTAAAATATAAAAATATTCTAAAATGTTTGCAAAGTAAGGAAAATGTTTTGTTTGCAGGATGTTTTTACATAGCAGTTTTTCTTTCTAATATGTTGAAAATATATAAAAATGTACTATAATATAGTACTGTATTTCTGAAGTAGATATATTAGATTACTTGTAAAATGAATCAGATTGCAATATTTTCTATTCAATATAACATGCAATGTTTTAGTGCATCTTCCTCAGCACACCCTGTATTTGTCGCTATTAAAATAATCTATATTAAAATGCATTACCAAAACTAAAATGCTATCACAAGAGATTTGGGTTTGAAATCTAACGAAAATATAATATTAGTTAATAATAAGTGTGCTTAGATATTTTAAATAAGTTGTTAACTGTTTCCAAGTTAAAATCCAGGTTTATATGTATTAAAGCGATATCATAACATACTGTAATATTCTTGAATGAAATTTATTGTATAACCATATTAATACTTTGGAATCAAACCTCATTAGAAAGCATGCAATTGGATCGGTTATCTAATATGTTGTATAATATAGGTAGCTTTTATATGTTTTTTTCATTAATCATTCAAAAATATCCTGGCTTTATTTTTACAGCTTAGTAGCATATATTCTTCATATCTTCTAATGATATCTATTTTAGTAGTGCCTTATACTAAGTAAAATCTAGAAAGAAACTGTGTGACATTTTATCTTAAGAACGTGTATTATTTTATACAATATAAAGAAGTTCAAGAACTTTTCAGCACCATGTAAAATTAAAGAATTTTAATAAATGTTGTTTCCCATATATTCCTGGTGTATATCTGCATATATATATATATATATATATATATATATATATATATATATATATATATATAATATTTTAAGCACAGTGCATTTGCAAAGAGGTGATTTTGGTTGTTATTTTGAAATATTTATATTTTCCTGATTTCCCTTGTAAGCATATTTTCACTGAACAATTATTGAATTATTATGTATTTAGAACACTCGCATTATTAACTCACATAATATGTTTTGAAAACATGTTTTTCATTTCATTATTATTTAGTAAGTGATAATGTTGATTTTGAAATAAAATTATTTTCTTGAAATTTGTGGCATTTTTCGAGATGTTTCTCAAATTCATTTTGTAATAAACATTATATATTCAAGTGTAAACTTTTATAATAATATCATACATAAATTTATTTTCATATATATATATATATATTTTAAATTTTGGTACATTTCCTTAAATGTGAAATGTATTAATTACAATTTTGATACAGTTCTCATTAAAAATAGACTTAAATTAAATCACTAATTAATTAAGACCAGAAAATTTATCGATCAAATTTGAGGAGTATTCAACCATGTTTTTAAACACTGGTTACTAAAAGAGGAAAAAATAAATCTAGAAAAAAATTTACAATTTACATTTTTTGTATAAAATAAAGCAATGCAGCTTGTTTGTGTTGAAAATAAAAGTAATCCCATAAACAGAACTCAGTCACTTTAAAAAATAAATTATCAAGAATAGTTTGAAAAAAAATCAATGATTAACCGTGCAAAATTTAGTGAGATGTAAATATTTCCTTAAAAATATGCCTAGTATTTTTAATTATCTAAAGTATGTTTTTTTAATAAACAATTTTTGATGAACTTGCTAAATAATGATAGCAATACAAGTGATTAGTCAAGCTCATGTTAAATTTTTTTAATATAATTTAAATATTAAAATTTTTAATTAATAGCTCTCTTCAAATTATTTATACAAACACGTTGAATAGTAGTTTTTTAAATCTTAATTATAAGCTCTATACTGATATAGTCATTAAATCCTCAATATATTGCTTTTTTGAAATAGAAAAATAAAATGAAACAAATATTTTTTATATAACATTCACTTGCAAACTAAATTTACTAAGTTGAATAAAAATACAACTTAGAAACTATTAAAACATGATGAAGTACTGAGGTTTTGGTCTGAAAAAATTTAAATAATTTTCCATATTAAAGTTAAAATCATAACCAATTAACCTTTTATTTAATGAAAGTATTTTTTACACTGTTAACTAAATGAATTATTATACGAATATTGCAATTTCATTTCAAATTTATATTTACTGCTTACTTTCCAATCAATATTCAAACTTTTTTTGTAAATTCAACATTTTTTCGAAAACATGTAAAATAGGTTAGGTATTAAATATATATTAGACAGTAGGTTATATATAGAAAAGATTAAATATATAGTTGGGTACATATGTTGCAAATAATCCAGCCTACAAAACAGAGATTACCAATGCTGATAATAAGCACGACTAATTTAAAATTTTCAATATGGCAAAAGGAAACTAATGTAACTAATGATAAATTTAAAGTGATGCTTTCTGTATATTGTAGTGAAAATATTGTACATGAATTAAGCAATTCTTACACTACTTGTCAAAATCTCTTCTCATGTTAATAATGAGAAGTAAATGAGACAATGTTTTGACCGAGAGTCAGAAAAGTATCCGAAAAGCTTCTTATTTCGTATCCTCTGGTCTGAATCAGACCAGATTCATGACATCCTTCACCTTCAAAGAATCGAGGACAGCTCCAGTGCTGTAAAAAATTTCAAGCTTTGAAAAACCAATGCAGTTCAGTAGGTGTTCTAAAAACATGAAGTGATAATATTATTAGTGCTTTAAATTTCTGAATAATTTGATGACTCACATAAAAAAAGTTATTAAACCCTTTTTCTGAACAAATAGTTTTCCTTTTCCAGGATTTTCCAAAGCTATAGTTCTAAATGTGTAAAGTAAAAGTTGTTTTGCCACCCTTGTAATACTGGTCATCAAAATCATAAGATATAAAACAATAAAAAAATTGGTGAGATTTTCTAAAAAAGAAAATTTATAAAAATAAATGTCAATGCCTAGCTAACAAAGAATTTTAAAAAATAAAATTATATTTTACGCTTAAGATTACAACAGTATACTTTTAATACAACTGTTACTATATACATATTACATTGCATTAAAATTTGGAGAATATTCTTAAGTATGTTAATTTTTATATTTAGATTGAGGAAAAAAAATTATTTAAGTTATAGTAAAAATCTTTATGATAGAGATTTATTTTGTCGCAATCTGTGTATACAAACAAAGCTATGACAAATTTTCTTATATTTTCACATTATTGTATTTCTAATTAAATTATTTTATAAGATTTTAAGTAGAATTAAACATTTTGAAAGACTTCCAAACACATTTCTAATAGGAAATACAAGATATAAAACTTAATGCTAACTATTAGCTTAAAAATATTATAAAAACAAAGTTTATAGTACGTAAATTTATTGATTAAATAATTTTTAATTAAATAAAATAATAGTAGGAATTAAATAAAATAATAGTAAAACTACATAACATTCACTCATTATAGTTAAATTTCATGTTTTCAAGTTCAGTGTTAGCACACGCATACAAACACACACACACACACACACACACACACGCGAACAATATTACTTATAATAAATTAAAATAGTATCCTAAAATTCTTAAAAACTTTTTGATAGCTACATCATTTATTTTTAGTTATTTTCATATCAAATATGCAGAAATGTATATTAATACTGTAGTTTCTTCCTCTTTTACATTAATATGGAACTAGCTTTGCGAAGCTTATTACGTGAAAAGATTACAAAATCGTCAAATAGATCATAAAAAATGTACTATGAATTTACTTAAAATTTTCATAATTTACGTTCTACATACAAAACTGTTACTCTAAAATAATTTGTGAAAGTATTTTAGGGAAAGCCAAATAATTGAATCTAAAATTGTTAACAAGAAATATCTAATTGGCTTGACAATTTTCTGACCTGCCAACCTGGCAGCATTGGAAAACTTGCTTTATTTAACGTATTTATATTTAAATTTTATAACTGATTTGACTGGAAACTGTAATTGTAACTGCATTGCCACGACTATATATAATATTTTTGTAAATTGTGCAGATATTAAGCAGCATGCTCTTCTGCGCTTACTTCCGATTATGGATTATTTAGTTTTGTGGTGTAATCTTTATCCATAATGAACATGTGTAATGATTCGTCTGAGATAATGTTTTAATATTTCATGCACCCGAATTTCAGTGATTATTTATCATCTATATGTTTGGATATTTTAAACAAATAAATACAATAAATTAAATTAGTAAAAATTACAGTATATCATGAAATAAGCATGATAAAACATTTTATTCTGAGGTGTATTGAATTCTTCTAAACAAATCAACACCTGGAGTCTACAAATATCCAATTGGTACGATAATACTTAAATTTAGTATACTTAAATTTTGTACTTATTTTTCAATTTTTTTTAAATCATTAATGTAGAATATTCTATTAAAAACTTTTCAATTTGTAAAACATGCATTGTATAGACCATAATTTATGCTTTTTATACAAATCACTGGAAAATATTTTAGTAGAGATTTGGATTTGAATTTAGAATGCTTCATCAGAATTACAGTTTTTATAATACATTTTAAGTTGCTTCGATGAAAGTATTTTACGTAAATAAAATATCCCTTAGTTTACATAATTACTGAATTTTCTCCAAAAATCAAAGTGCGGAATAAAATATATTCTTAGAGAACACAATAAACACACAATCAAATATTTAAGTTATACATTGTTAATAAAGTATTTTCCAAAAAAATTTTTTCTTAAAAATAATACATTTTTTTCAAACAAAAAGTATCATGGAATTTATCCAATTTTTAATACTTTTGAAAACTGCAAAACATAAATTTCATCAAAGAAAATTTATGTGCATTTAAGATGTTGTGGAATTATTTTATGTATTTAACTGAAGGAAATAAATAATATTAATTCATAAAAACGCTTAAAATTATATCTGGAAGACAATTATTTTTAATAATCTTTTACCCACAAACTCTTTATATTACATGAGAATGTGTTCAAATTATAATATTCAAAGTGTTATATTTTTATAATGAAATCATCAAAGTGTTACATTTTTATGAGCATGAATTCTTGGGCTTTACTGTAATAAAAATATAAATTTCATAGGTTAGATAAATCTTGAAAGAACAACACTTTTTTAAAGATTAATTTTTAAATTTAGAATTATTTTCAATCGTTTATTTTTTTCGGAATTTAAAACCATGTTTATAACAATTTTTAAATAAGAAATAAAATAGTAAAATTTATGATCATAAAAGAGGAAAATTTTATGGAAAATGTCATTAAAATTTATGAAATCTGTTTTGAAGTAAAACATTACTTAATTTTGAAATAATATACAGTTAAAATCATTTGTGCTGAAATAGTCATTGCTTTGGAAATTTTGGGCCAGACACTTCCTAAATATGTCTAGTATCAAATTAAAACGCAAAAATATTTCTTTTTTAAAAGTTTTTAATAATGTATAATTTCTTAAATATGTCTGAGTTGTTATTTATTTTTTGAAATGTATTTATCCCTGAAAATGCATTGGAATCAAAACAAATATTTGTGGTAAATTTTTCTGCTTATCTTGAAGTTTATATAATAAATTTTAAATTCCTTTACTTCCAATTAAAAATATATTTTTACCTTAAAACTTTTTAACAGAAAAAATATTTTTGCTTATTTTCTAGGAATAAATTGGGAATCTTTGTTTTTCTTGAATAATTCTAATGTGCTTTAGTAGACTTCAGTTTTTAAGAGATATACATTCATTATATATGAAAATTTAAAGTCTAAAAGCTAAATTTTGTTTTGATAGTGAAATCAGTAAAAAAAAAGTTCAAAATTTTAATACTACTAAGCTTTATAATATATTTCAACATACTACACAATAATCTGTAACGATTGCGAAATTGTTGAAATATTCACGGGAATACAATTAAAAAGAAAAGCCAGTGATAAAATAAATTCAAATAACTTGTGATTTTAAGCTTCATAAAAAAATATTTTCCAAAACATTTCGAACGTTAATTTTTAATATATGCTTACTTTTGTTCTTAAACATAAGTAAAGATATAACAATAATCAGAGGTAAATATATAATAATGAATAAATGAACCGAGAAGACTTATACGTTGAATATAAAAAGAATTATGCTCATTCATAAAAAAATAATAAATAAAACTTCATCATCAGGATATCTTTTGTGAAGGATAATCACCAGGAAAGTATGTAGTAATTCCTAATCTTGCCTTGCAGTAACAACATAGATTTTATGCTGGAAATAGGCAAAAATGTAATTTTTATCTAATGGAAATTATAAAATTAATCTTAAAATATCTTCCATGGGAATCTAGAGTCATTTTGCTCTGCTCTTCTGGAAAAAAAGTAACTCCAAAATTTCTGTTATATGGACTTTTTGCATTTTTTTCTTTTAGCAATTGCAGTTATTTTTCGAGGGTTTCGATAATATAATATTTAATTTCCAATGTTATCCAATCTTTTGTGTAATCAGAAATAAAATAAATAAAAAATTATTCATTGTATTAGGACATTTTAAATTTTGAAATCACAAATATTTTTTTTAATTTATTTTTTAAATTTGAAGTATGTACTGATAACGAAACACAACGATAACACAAGATAACTCTACGAAGATCTGCTGCATTAGGAAATTATATTCCTAATGAAATTTAAAATATCTTGTTTAAAATGTACTATGACCTCTTATTATATGCTTTAACTGATAAACACATCGTAAGGTTAGTTGTTTTAATGTTTAGGATTAAAAAAATATAAAATAATTTCACACTGATAGTTTTCATTATATTTTATTGTGTATACAAGATTTTCACATAATAAAAAAGCTATGTCAAATTCCCATGAATAAATTTGCTTTCTTAGGGATAGTTAATTACTTGTCTTAAAATGAATTTACTGAAAAAATAACGTTAAAGTTTAAATTTGAATGTGAATTGTTTAAAAGATTAGAATATGATATTCATTCTTATTTTATGAACTGTTAAATTTATTATTAAAACTTTCTTTTTCTTATGATCCTAACTTAAAACTTTTAAATAACTCTTCTTTTAACAATAACAATGTTATACTTTCTATCAAATGTACTGAATATTCACCATACTTATTTAATACATTTTATAACTTATAAGCAATATTATTTAATGCAATTGAGGTATTTTGAGCATTTAATTAATCTAGAGGAAGGACTTTATTATGTCAGAATTTCTGAACAGTTACAGAAAATTTCCTCGGGTTATTCTAGAATATATAGGCTTAAGTGTGGCGTTCTAATGATCCCTGATATTCCATCATTTAATTGTCCAGAGGATGTCGTTTATTGGATTATCTTAATACACATGTACTTAATTTTCTTAGGAATAATTCCGATTTTCATCGCAACTATTACTAATCATTACGAAATTCAATGAAGTGTTCCTATCTGGTGCCGAATAATTCTACCTAATCTATGAAATTTCAAAAAATATGAATGTTCAACATATTTGATTCTTAAACATTGTACTCCATAAATATTTAGTACTTATTAATCTATTAAAATAGAACATATATCGATTGTAAACCTAGATTTATTGTTCTGAGCTTGATTGTATTTTCTATTTAAATGTAATGATGAAATAAATTGAGAGCTATATTACTATCTGAACATATTTTACTAAGCAAGAGAATGCTTTTACCCTAATTTTAAATAGTTAATTCAATAATTTTCTTAATAAACGTCTGCAAAAGTTATAAATTTGTCAAACAACTTCCTAAATTTAGTACAATTTATTAAGACATATGTGACATGAATGTCAAAATATTTAATAATTATTTTAAATTAAGGTATACACTTACATTGACAAAAAAAATTATGTCACTAAAGAAAGAACAAAGAGAGCTGAAAAATGGTATTAGTTTTGGCTTAGTGAATTATGATTAAAACTGCTAAAATAATTTACATTTAAGCAAAGTGTTTCATATGTAATTATATATATCCCTTACATTTACATAACAATTTTTATTACATTAAATGAGAATATTAATAATCTAGAAAATTAAAAATGCATGATTTTAGGAAGAAACAAAGTAACATTTTTACCAATAATAAATCAAACAATTTTAAAATTAATTACTAAAATTGAATTTTTCTCTTTTGTTCCTTCATAAAATTAATTTTAAAGTGTTGTTTGTTATATATGACTTTACATTTTATAATAAAAAATGTGAATAATATAATTTAGTTTCAAATGAATCTGGGGTAATTAAATTATTTTTATTTTCCTTACACAATAAAACAATAATTATTTTCTCATATGTAATTACTAATAGCAGTATTGTACGTTAACGAAACATCATTGAAGATTTATTTTTGTAAATTTCTAAAAATGCATAAGATTATTTTTTTCATGACTTTAAAATATGTTATGATGTAGTTAAAATTCTGTAAATATTGAATTGAAAACAACAGATCATTTCAGATCTGAATTTTCTCCTTTTAATAATTCATATTAAATATTTGAACAATATAATAAAATGTGTGATATTATTTTTTATAAAAATAACAATGAAGGAGTTTGTACATGTTTATGATATAATTTAATTCTCAAAGTTGCACATATTTTAAAACTATTCAGTAAAGAAATGTAACATTTGTAAAAAAGAATAGTAAGTGATTGAAAGGAAAAACTGAAATTTACATATTCTGAAAAAAAATGAAGTAATAGGAGTATCTAAGCATATCATGAGAATAATTTCTTCCCTTTTCTATTTATTTATGAAATAGCCAATATGAATTTACAACGTTCTTCTGCCACCAGTGTCATTAATATTGCTCATGTTAAGTTTGGACACAATACAATGATAAAACTTATAGTTAAAGCTATTTGTTATTGCTCTTGTTGAAATAAAACCCTTCAAAATGAACTGATTCATAAGTATTTTCCTTGAATATTATAATACATCTCAATTATTGTTGCCGATACTTTATTCACTATTTTGATATAAAAAATTAATCTGCGCTTGTATGCATGATTTGAATCACAGTATTCCATATATTAGGTTGTTTGGAAAGTAATTTCATTTTCCATTTTCATTAAAAACGTGCAGCAAATAAATATTGTATTGTATTGCACATTGTCCATTCTAGTCCAATAGTTTTTACCATATTTCTGATAGTAGAACGATTCCACAGTAATAAAGTGGTTGGTTTATAGTAGCAAAAAATCTGATCCGTGTAGGAAAAACAAATCAACTTTCCAAACAAACTAATATATATATATATATATATATATATATATATATATATATATATATATATATATATATATATATATATATATATATATATATATATATATATATATATAAATTACAGTTTCTGTGCAGGTATGAATTAGAATTACTTGTTAATTTGTTACATTATAGTTTTAGTTTATTCTAGGGGAAAAAAACGTAACGCATCCTGGAAAATGATGTTTCTAAGATTTGTAGGTGATTACATTTATAAATAACCCTATATAATCAAAATCCATCTTAAGCCTTTAAAACAATATTTATCTCGAACTTATAGACAAAACGAGATCTATGCAGCCAATGTTTTTGTCTAGGAAATATCTTTTTCATTCTCCAGTACATGTGAGTGATCCAAAAACAATACTGTAAGTAGATAATTTTAACTATTAATAATCCAGAATAAGAAATATCAAATTGGTTTCCTTGAAACGATGTAAAATCAGGAGAAGAGAATAAGGATTTAGTCCAAATATGTACTTTGCAGTAATTAAAATATTAAATTTTTCATCTAAATCTTGATTCTCCTTATTGGTACATAAAAATATGAAAATAGAGCAACATTAGGCGCATTTCCAAAATAATTTAATCAAACTAAATGACTTGAACATGAAGTTATTTTCAATGTTTGATGAAATTTTAAAGGAATGCTTCACTTTGAGTTCATTTTAAATGGCAATACTGAGGAAGTTTACATTAATATTCAACTCTTTAAACAAGCGAATACAATTTCGGAAATTAATTATCCAGAAATATTGAACTTACATCCAAGTCTAGGGTGGACTCAAGATACTTACCAGAGGCAAGAATATTAAAATATAGAATTGTTGCTTCCAACTCTAGGTACAGATTTGTTCTCTTTACTCTGCATTTGATAAAAACACACATATTTATATAAATAAAAAAATGAAAAAAAACCTTTGGTGCCAAATTTTAAGATGAGTATCATACTTAAAATAGTGTGATCACATAAACCATGCTTTGTGAGTGAATTTCAAGTAGTTACTATTTTATTCTTCAGTATCATATTTATTGGTCAAGTAAAAAAAAATCGTTTGAATAATTCTGATGAACTTTTCAGCAATAAGTTAGGAAATTATAACGTATATTAAGTCAGTTTCGTGTAGATAAGCACTTGCAAGCCATTTTTAGTTAAGTGCTTGCACACTATTTTTATTTAAATACCAGCACATTATGTACAAGATTTATACTGCACACTATTTTTTTCAACTACATTATATCTTGCATACAATTTATAAAATCTTCTTTATTCCTCACTAACGTTACCACGTATTAATCCAAAACATATTATACATATTTAACTTTGGAACGCTATAGTAATTAAGCGACCGTCATCAATATTTGAATTACTCTACTCCTTTTATTTTTGAGAATTAAGGGTATGACATATTTTAATCAAATTCATGTGATTCTGCTTTCATGCAAATTGTTATTCATTTCCAACTATAACTTAAATTTAAAAAAACTGAGTTGCGTCTTTCGCAGTTCAAAATTTCAAACCCGAAACTGAAACTGTAACATAGAAAATATTTCACTTTGATGACATTCTGTATCACAATATAATCATATGAATAAGTTGATCTACAAAATGCATTAAATACAAGTTTGACTAGGTATAAAGATTAAATAATCGTTAATTATTTAGTTTCAATCTAAAACATTTTTTTCAAGTTTTCTGGTTATTTTTTACTTAAAATGTTACAAACTATAATTTGTTAGATTTTATAAGGAATGTATTTCTTAGTTAAGGAATACCCATTCAATTGTAATATAACAACAAATTTCCTCTTTAATTTTTTTCATTTTTTAGGTAAAGAAACATTTATATTTTTCTTTGATACAATACAGATTAATATTTAGATAATTAGGATATAATTATATATGTAAAATATGTCCGAATACAGTTAGCTTAAATGTTGCTTTTCCTACTCGCTAAATAAAAGGTGTTAGTGCTTGTTTCACCTTTCTCATTTATTAATCATATTTTATCACCTAGCTTGAGGATAGTGAACGTTAACAAAGTTGTTTAATTTACTATTTATCTAATGTAAGCTATATTTTTTAAAGGATGGTAATTCTATATTAATTTAATAAGTACTTGCATCATCTTTCAACTTATAACATATAGTATCTTGAAATGCTTATGATTACTAGTTAAACAAAATAACCTTCTGTTTTTATAATCAGGATGTAATTTTTACCGTTATGAGGAATAAATTATATAAGAATAATTAGATTTTCATTTGCCAAATGACATTCAATTGTTTAATTATAAACAGTTGAAACATAAATATTTATAAATGTTTTTTAATTTAATTTCATTTTATTCATAAAGAAAATTTTATCAAACGACATGTGTAAATTTTGTTACTTAGTAAAATGATTGCTTAGCTCTAAATTATTAGTGTCTTTTGAATATGTCAAAGTGATTAACAGATTAAATTAAAACCTTTAAAACTGTAAACATTCGTATCTGAAAAGTCTAAAATATTCTGAAGAAAGCATAATTTGATTATTATGTATAATGAAATCTTTCAACGGAATTATTGATTGTGTACAGTAAATTCTTTGAATTTTATAAATATATAATCTTCTTAAATTCAGTTCAAGTATTTAATTTATTATAATTTTTGAGAGACTTTTATTTAAGAGAAACCATAACATATTAATTTAAACTGGCCAAAAAATGTTTAACATAACCAATCAAGAAATAAATAGTTTGCATAAGTGTTAGAAAATATGTGTGGTTACAAAAACTTTATTTATCTTATGCAAGAGTTCTCAAAAATAAAACAGAATTAAAATTTTTATTTCAACGTAATATTAATAAAATAATAATTAATTTTACATATACAAAATAAAGAAAAGTACATATAGGGATTTTTGATTGCTTTAAATATACTTTTGAGAGTTAATGTCCTACAAATGTATATATTAATTATAAGTTTGTAAAATAATTCATGGATTAAGATTATATTATAAATTAAATGCATAAAAACTACAAAATGTTTAAATAATTCACAAACTTAATTAATTATATATATTTCTAGCGCAATAAATACAATCGTCGTAACAAATTATGCAGTTTTAGTAAATTGTATACTTTGTATGAAATTATTATAATTAATTTAATATAAATTGAATGTGAGATTTTTTAAATATACGTTAATATTATTTATATGTTCATTTATAATATTTACTTGTCTATATATTTTGTTTCCCTTTTTTTCCTATTTATCAGTTTTTATTTTTAATAATTAGTAATTAATAATTTATCAATTTTATTCGTTTGTAGTTAAAATATCAATAAATTTAAATTGCACTAATTTATTATTCTTATCTTTTAAGTAAATTATTTACGCCTTGAGGAGTAGATAATGCAATCATTAAGGGATATAACAATATTTGTTTGTGTTCAGATTAAAGTTAAAATGTATGCGCATTTAAAAGTATGGAATCAGTTGCCTAAGAACATAAAGGATTAATGCTTTTATGTATTGCTAATTAGTTACTTCCAATTTTACGCTTAAGTCAAACAATTGTCTAAACAATCATTTAATGAGAACGAAACACAATGAATCAAGTCAGAAATGCCTCAATAAAATACATAAAAATGAAATAAGTTATTTTAAATAAATTATCTCCCTTATGTATAGACTTTCTAGTAAATTCTAAAAAATCTCATTAGTAAATTCAAAACTTTACTGTAGTGTAAACTCTACAACCATCTTTCCAAACTTCGAAGGTAAAATGTGGAAGAAGATATGCAAAACGAAACGAAATATTTAAACTTAATCCTTTCAAAATTGGATAGGGCACACTCTACGTAATCCTATGGACAACAATATCCCAACAGCTTTATAAAATCGGATTTAGACCAGAAAAATAAATTCCCCCAATAGAAATTCGCAAATTATGCTTCGAACACAATTGTGGATTCTAAGAAACTTTTTTTTTTCATTGGAAGATTGGGGACATTTTGGCTTTGTAATCATATTTACTTGCATACATTTGCTAGCCAACATATTTTAAATCTCGTCAACTTGCCATTTGAAAATATTCACTTAAATCTCCATCCGCTTTGCGTGCTAAATATATTTTTATTTTATTTTGAACACATAAATAATATGATTTCTTTTGTTTGGCAGCTTGAAATCGAAAGAACTAGTGGAAACTTTCTTTTATAATAAATACGTTTGCCATATGCATAATAAATTTCCGAAAATGCATATATACACAACAGATTTTTGAACAGCATCGTAAGCGTTTGTACATATGTTAGTAATGCTGCCTGTTTTGAATTTATTATAAACTTACTTTTTAGATTTGCATTTATCCAAAATTGAATTTTTATTTAAAAAAAAAAAAAAAAAAAAAAAAAAACGTGTAAGGGGTTAATAATTATTTATAATAGCACTTTAGTTTAATAATTATAACATCAATTTTTAATTATATTAGCAATTTTAATGTTTAATACATATCTTTAATATATTTATGCTTATTTTTAATGTATATAAAGGCTTGATTAGATATTTTACATGGATTTTCTTAAATAGAACAGCAACATATTTATTGTCAAGTAACAAATATTTCAATCCCGTCAAAAGTACAAAAAAAAAAAAAAAAAAAAAAAAAATTTATTATGAAAAGAGAATGTATATGATAGTATATTATAACTAAATCCACATAAAAAGAAAACTTAAAAAAGTTAAGAACTAAAAAAAGTATAAAAATAATTGAATTAAATGAAAAAAATTGTAGAATATATAGCGATAGGAAAAAAAGTATATAATAGGAATAAAATAAAAAGGATAATCAAATATCGAAATGGATATGATCAGAAGTTTGTCTCAGCACAAAAAAGCGAAAGAGAACAAGGAGAATGTCGTTTCAATAAATATTTGTACAAAAATACAAACATTGAAACAAAACTCAAATAGCCAGTTCCTAGGGTTTTTAACTAAATTGAAATGATAATAAAAAAAAAAAATAAAAAAAAACCCAGAAAGGAGAAAACTGTAAACACAAAATAAAACTATAAAATTGAAATGTAAATAGTGAGAAAAATAAGCAACTTTATACAAGTTATAATAACCTGAAAAAGTATTTTAAACTAAACTGAAAGAAACTGAAAAACATAAATAAGAATAAGTAATTAAGAGCAAATAAGATAAAGTAAGTAATCTAATCAATCCATATATATATATATATATATATATATATATATATTTACACATACATATATATATATATATATATATATGCATCTATAATTTAATAAATTTACCGTAATGTGTGCTGGACAAAACAAAATAAAATTTAGGTTACAGTTAAATAAAATAAAATATAGAGCTACCAATGATAGAAAATAATAGAAATCCCCTTTCGTTTTAAGGGTGAATAGAGAAAATGAACATTAAGAGAATAAAACAAACATATTAGATACAAATGAATTTGGAAAAAATAACAAATAAATACATTTACATAAACAAAATATAAGAAATAAATAATAAATGTAATTAAAAATATTTTACTTTTTAATTACGTGATATTTAAGATTTTCCTGACATGAAAAAATACACAAAAATAAAAATTGACTTTAAAATGAAAGCCAAAAAAGGCCATAATAATATACATTTTGAATTATGTTTTTGTATGTTTGATAAATATATATATATATATATATATATATATATATATATATATATATATATATATGTAAGTTGCATAAGTACATCGAATAACAGCGTTTAAAAAATTAATCTATTGTAGATTTATAAAAGTACTATGAAACGTAAAATCAGTTGCTTTTAAGCGTATCACTATACAATAAATCACGGTATATTAAGTGATTTCAAGTCACTGAAAATGTAAAAAGGATTCTTTGGAAACTGTTATCACTTGTTGATGGCTGAGTGGTTAGCATTTATGTGTGTTGGTCCTGAAATCGTATCCTGATTCGGGCATGAATGTACCTTAATTTTCCTGTTTTCTTCTACTTTCTTCTGAGATAATGAATGGAAGTGGTAAACTCTATATACAGGTTTGTATTGTGGTGACGAGGGTAACGCTTCTTATTCAGTGATTTCGTTCACGTGGTGTACCCACTAAGTAACCATAAGTGAGTGGTAGTCTTCAGCTTTGTTGTGGTGAAGAGTTAATCACCAAGTGTTCATCCTTGAAAAAATTGCTGTTCATAGATCTTTAGGCCACTTAGATGCAGTAAGCCACACTTTGATACTGCAAAATAAATAAACGTAACTCTTTCAGATTATTTCATTGCAGAATTCAGGTAATGAATTGCATCTCTTCTCCAAATAACTAGAACTAACTGCTCTTTACATGACTACTGGGTTACAACTCCATCTGAACTCAGTTCCATGCTTCTATCTGTAACAGGATGAACTTTGCTTATCAAGAAAACACTTAAACGTCCAGATGAAAATATTTACTTCCCAGGTGATTGAGATAAAGTTTTTCGGTTAGACCCAGGTGAAGAAGAAATAATATTAAATTGACCATAGCCATGTACACCTCAATGAGAATCAATTGAACTATGCTTTGCTTCAGATGTGTCCCTCTTTGTTTCATTGAGAGTTTCTTGGATTATTAAAATATATGGAAAAATCGATTATTTTAACCTACTATAAGAGAAATGGACAGATATGCAACTATTGTGCTCTTGCATGGGAAGAAGTACATTTAGAGCTACATACGTAGATTAGTATGAGCTGCAGTATTTAATTTGGAGATCTAAGAAGAATTTATACTGATATCAATGTCAAAAATGTAAATTCAGTAATTTTTTTTTGGAGATTTTAAATTACATGTGATAAATTAACGTCACCAAATTTCAATTTATTTCTCTACTTCATAAATTATCATCAGTTTCCTATTAATTATTTTTTTCTTTTCACTCGATACATTCACACCAAATTTCATCCAATTTATTTCTCTACTTTATGAGTAAGCATTAGTTTCAAATAAAATGCTTTTTCTTTTCATAGACTGTGCATATAAAATTTTGATTATATTAAAGATATGAAACCGTTAAAATTTAATTTGAAATCAAAAATATACTTTAAATAAAGTTTGAATATATTTCAAGAAACAAATTTCCACCTAATTAAACAGGAAATACATTTTGATTGTTATAAAAATAAAAATACCAATATGATGAGAACATGTGATTTATTTATATTACTGAGTCATGTGTCTAAGGACATTTGTCCACACTATACGTAAAGTGTTATATTGAAATTGATGACAGAAGTATATGAAGATGATGTTTGTACTTGTGATGTTTGTATATCTGTCCTGTGTCTAAGCACAGTAAGTGAAATTGTAATCGTCCTTTACAATCTTTCTTTTCGATATAATGATTTTCTTAAAATACTGAAGAAAGTAATCACACAAAAGTCTATTTAGAAAAGTTAGAAAATATAAGATTTATTTCAATCAATTTCCCTCATGTTTTTCAAATAATTTCAATACATCAAAATCATATTAAATAACATTAAAAATGTCAATTTATACACATATAATACTAATTAAAATATTTAATAATTAAATAAAATTTTATTTTTATACCTTTTGTACTTTTTAGCTATCGTAATCAAATATATCTTTCCCAGGTAATTTTTGACTCAATTTATATAACTATAAATGAAATACATATATATTACAAGAATCTTATTGCGTATGATAACTTTGGAAATGACACAGTAAAAATCTTCTGTATGAGCTGAAATTATTTTACTGAGTTGATGTGTTTACTATTTACTATTGCGAGTGTTGGTTTTCATAATGTAAAGCTTATACTTAAAGTATGTAAAGCTTAATACATCTACTTACACATTAAGATTATTTTATATAAATTTATGATTTTTGAATCAGAAATAAACAAGTTATTATGCATTTTGAGGAGAATATATTATTTCAAAATTTTAGGGATTAATTCATTGTTCTAGTATTGAAAACTGTATTATTGATGTAAAATCCGAAATATTATTTAACGCAATTAAAAGTCACACACACACACACACACACACACACACACACACACACACACACACACATATATATATATATATATATATATATATATATATATATATATGTATATATATATATATATATATAAGTTTTATATAAGTTTTTAATTTTTGTATCATAAGCTCCATGCTTGAAAATTCTGAAATATTTTAAAAATTTACATCCCTTTTTCAGTTTCTAAAGTATTCCCTTCAGAATCATTGATGTGGAGTTTTTTTTTATAAGTTTTTAATATTGTATCTAATTTCAGTCAGTCGGAAGAAAACAGGTAAAAATAATTTATAAATATTTCTATTTTTTAAAAAACATATATTTACATTTTTAAGGATTGTTATTATATGTATGGTGCACCTATAGTTTTAAGTTGAAATTTTTAAGTAGTTACATTTTAATTTTTTTGTCATTAATGATAAACAAGCTATAAGACTTGATTTCTATTTCAATCCCTGTTAAGTTATTATAATGACAGAAATGTGATATTTGATTTTATTAAATATAAATAAAAATATTTATCAATTTAGGAAATGCTATATTTTTTTAGAATTCAACTTATTCTTCTTTTTTATGAACTGCTTATCATTACTAAAGTCGCATATTAATATTTGTAAATTTAATAGAATTACAACATCAACATATGTTGCTCATGAATTCTATCGACAAAAATGGATTGTTTTATTTAGGAGAACTGAACTGCCTAAATTATAAAATTTGAATATTTGTTTAGATAGAATAATGTGAATTTAATTCAAATTTATCTCAATATTTCTTAAACGAAAATTTGCAATAATTAATAAGCAACGAATTTCTCATACTTTAAATTTAAATAATACTCACTGAAAACATTACCAATGAAAGAAAACTAGATAATTTACTTAACCGAGTTGAGATGACAAATGTTTTCTACAAACTAGTTTATACGTAATCAGTTAATTGCTTGAAACCTTATTTCTAACATCAAAACAATTTATGAAATAATTGGAATGCATCATGGCTATTTTCGACACACATTTTCGAGATACAATTGAATTGTCCTATCTTCAATTAATTTGTAATATAAATGGGAACAAGGCATTTAATCCTTTCTCTCATTAATCTAATTTTATTCTCATAGTATAAATTTATTATAGATAAGAGTTCAAAAGGAACAAGTGCAGAGTTTAATTTATTGCATGACTATTATTACTTTAAATATTTTGTTTACAAACTGAAACTTTCAAACTGTTGTGTACTACATTAAATTATTTCGCACATACTTTAGAGTTACATGATGAAAAGTACTCATTTTAAGTACATAAGAATACATTGTTTAATTACTTCGATAAGTTTATGCATTCAGATAATTTAATATACATTAAATCTTAAATGACAGTCCTTTAATAAATAATTTATATTTAGATATTTTTACTTGATTTATTCTCTTTTAATTTAAAATGATTAAAAAGAAATATTTAATATAAAGTTTATGCATGCCATGAATAGCAGTACTATTTAATATTTCACTTGGGTTACAATCAAAGTAATTTACTGCTAAATAAAGCAAAACAAGTAAAAATTATAAAATTGCTGATATTTCTAATATTATCTATGTTTTAGTGATGTGAAATTTTTATGTTTTTTTTTTATTTCCTAATTATAAAGGAGATAGCTTAGCAACACAATGTTGTCTTAAGGTGAATACAACTCATACGGCACTTATATTTATAAAAGGATATTATTACTTTAAAGTGAGAAAAATCTAAAAAATCTAATATTTTGATAAAACCATCAAAATCCATAATTTCCATATCATTACTTTTTTCTCTAATATACATAGTACAAAATATTTCTTGACATGTCTCAAAAAGGATATTATTTAAAAGAGTGAAATTTTAAAAACCCTGCATTAAATTAATTAACAACTAGTACAATCTCACATATTTTAAATTACCTACTGCTATTATGATCATAGTATATACACAGTAATTGCTCTGAAATATGACACAAATAAAAACAAACAAAAACAGAGGTGGTGAACAAGTCTTTACTGGTTTAATATAATTAATAATGTACTGTATTAATGTAATTAAAATATTTGTACTTTGATGCAAAACATATTTACTTCAAAATAAATATGCAATTAATTGCATGAGAAAGTATACAATTAAATTATTTGCTTCATTAACGCTAGCGAAAGGAACGATTTTATAAAAATATTTTACACAATAAATAATATGTAACACTACAATAAATAATATATCAATGAACATAGGTAAAGTATAAGAGGTAATCACACAAAATGTATACAAATTATTGGCACTTTTCATCATTGGTTATTGCGTTTTATTAAAGTTTTTGTTGAATTATAAAAAAAAAATAAGAAGAAAATAAATTTGATAAATGATATCATTTTTGCTCAAATATTTTTATAGCTGAATAAATTTCATTTCTTAACATGCATTAATTTTTAATTTAATTAATATACTTAATTTTCTTAACTAAATCGATTTAATTTTATTTATAACGATGCTAATGCATTCTATTTAAATAAGAAATTCAATGTAGGTATCTTGATAAAAATCTAATTTATTGAAAAGTAAAGGAAATAAAACACTAAATAAAAACAAGATAAATACGGAAATTTAAATTAAAAACAGAAGCGTAATTAAGAACAAGAATGGCCATAAAATTAAAATAAATAACAATTTCTTCCAGGAAATTCTACCAAGAAAAGCTAAAACAATTTTAATCAGAAAAACCACGATGATTAATTTTACTTAAAAATATCATTAGTTATCAGATTAAATATATTTAGACAAGCTCAAATAAAGAGCTCAAGGAATGGAAAATCAAAATATAACCTAGACATTATTGAATTGAAAGAAAAGAAAAATAATGGATAAATATTATCTTTAATTTACAGAACTGTGCACAGTAAGTAGATTGGATGAATCGATTGAGAAATAGATATATTATTGATATAGGGAATAAGATATAAATTAAATTAAAACCAAGATAAATAAATATATAAAGAGAAATTAATGAATTAATTTCAAAACATATTTCATGAATTGATTTAGAAAGTTATAAAGATTATATTTTATACAGTATGATTTTTTGTAACAAGATGAGTGACTACGGTTTTCTAATTTTTCTTCAAAAACTATGTTATGGTTTAGAAGAAAATTATAATTATTTGGTTATTGTGTTAATTATAACGAATTTGGTTATGGTGTTAACTGACTCAAAAACTGTGTTAATAAAAATTAATTTGACATTTAATGTAATAAAGAACTTTATTCTGCATAAAAATTGTCAAATTTTAGAACCATTTTGAGAGGCACTTTTAGAAAGATACAATGCATTTATGTCTAAACTGAATTTAAATAAGGTTTATATTGGTTTGTAAAAGTAAGTTATGAAATCCACTTAAATTTATTACAGTATATCTAAGAGTAAATTACTAATATAAATGAAATTAATAGTATAAATATTGGAATAAATAAAGAATATATATATATATATATATATATATATATATATATATATATATATATATATATATATATATATATATATATATATATATATATATATATATATATATATATATATATATATATATATATATATATATATATATATATATATATATATACTTTATACTTTTAATGAAATGTTTCATAATATGTAAGCATATGCCAAGGGTTGTCTCAGCAGAAGGAAATAAATTTCGAACAGATGTTTAACGCAAAATTCATGATTCATTTTATAAAATAATACATCATATAACTAAAAAAATATTCAGTTATATTTTGAAGTAAGCAGATATACATACCGGATTTATTTATGGTAAGCTTTGGAGAAATAGATATTGTATTCAATTTCTCATGGAACGGAAACATAATTAGTTTCCAGCAGACAAAATAATTAATGATTGATCTGTAGAGATTTATGATTTTTTTTTAAATAAATTAATATGATTTAATGTGAATTTAAAAATTTTTAAAGTGTGTGTTTCTACATCACAGTTACTTTAATAAAATTCTAAAATGAAACATCCATCATTGTACTGCTATTCATTTAGGAAAAGGTATTTAACATACAAATGGTACAAAGTACAATTTAAATAAACATTCATTCAAAATCTATATATAATTTAATTAAAAATGAAGTGTAATTACTTTATAAATAACGTGAGTAATGATAATGAATAACTTCAAAACAATGTTTGCAAATTTTTAATCAAATTAGAATATAACTCTCGAAATATTTGGGAAGCAGCGTAGTGATATTTTAAAAATAAATTTTAACAAAGCGTACTTGGACAATGATCGCATCTTTACATAAGTAATATTAATTCTTTCAATTTCTCTCTTTCATAAATTATTATATAATATACAGAAATTTTGGTAATTTATAGAATAAAACGCAACTCAAAGTTTGAATTTTTTTCCTTATTTCAGCATTAGTATCCTTTATCCTTTTAGTAGTATCCTTTTTAGAAAATCCTGAATTATACATTTAACAATAAGTCATTTATCCTTGATAATTCTATATTCATCATTACGATATAAATATTGGAATAAATATGTAATATTTGGCATAGTAAAATATTACTTTAGTAATTATTCTCAAAATATTCAGTTTAGTGTTGTCAAAATTAACTCTTTTTACGCATTATTTGTGTGAGAATCCATTATATTCTCTTTGATCTCGTACAAATTTTCTTTCTTTCATATTTTGAATTATTCTATTTGCTCTAGATGAATTTTTATCCATTTAGAAATTTAAAATGAAATTTAAATATCTTTCAAAAAATAAATATGTCACTTATATTTTAGAATCTCCTTTTGTAATTCTTCTGACCCATCTTTTTTCTATCTCGAGAATCGTTTTTTCTTTTTGTCCAACTGTGTAAGCCTTAAATGCATAATGCAAAGGAAAATACTAAGTAATAAACGTTCATACCACCTAATATGATAAAAAAGAAAACATTTATTAATTTCATTAATTTCTATAAAATATATTATTTTTAGTTAAAAGATGATGTATTATTAGAGAAGTAAAGTTTCACTTTTTGTATAAAGTCACTTTAAAAAGAATTTTTCAGTCTCAACATATGAAATATTCGTTTCTAAATACAATTTTAAAGCATGCTTTAAATTAATTTATTTGTAAAATAATCAGAAAAACTAAAGTGCAAAGCTTCAATTAATAAAAAGAACATTTCGAAGAGAAATAATTAAGCATTACGTTAGAAATTACACAATGCAATTAAATACGCTTTTTATGAAAATTCATGTAGTTAATTGAATCAGAAATAATGATGAAAGGTAGGTATGCAAGATGAGATATTTAAAAAATATTTCTATAATCCGCTTTTCTAAATGAAAAATGTTTTAAAATATATGAAGAAATTATATACATTCTTATATCTGCGGACTTTTAGAAAACTTTATAGCAAGGCTCGCACAAACAATTCACATTTTATTAAAATATGGAATTCAATTTACCACATTATTCTTCAAATATGTTTCTTATAGTTAAACAGTTTTTGCATCTTATTACTAATCCGGTACTGTTTTAATTAATTTTCGATTTCATTCCATGTGTTTTGGAATATGACTCAAACTGTATTTGATATAAAATAACTTTTGAATTTAACAAATTCGTTTCTTTTTTTTCAGTTCAAGAAGCACCTGCTACATAAAAGAAAGGATCAAACAGAGTCAAATATATCTTTATTTTTAAATTGCAAATGAATCAGTGCTTTGAAGTTCCCCTCCAGTTGCCTTGTATCATTGCGAAGTTGAACTCTTATTGAACACCGAGATTTTTAATATTTTGAGAAAAAGATTCCTCAATTCATCTATCTATATTTATTTATTACTTTTTCTGACTCCCACGCTTTGTGAAAAATGTTATTGATCACAAGTAGTTGCGGAAATGAAATGAATGATCGATTTTTAGAAAAATAAAAGACCAACGATAATATGAGGAGTAGAGGGTAAATTGAATTCTTTCAGATCTTGTTTTCTACTGCCACAGCGTCGTCCGGGATTTTCGGGCATTTTGCGAACAGTTCTCTTTGTCTGAATTCTTTAGAAAAAGTTTTTATGTCTTATATTAGAGAAGCACAAGTGAAAAATAAGGAATGGTATTTAAGAGCAGGCTTTCAAATCCGGTTTCTTTCGTCTAACAAAATTGAATAACAAAAATATAAAAAATATATCTAATGTAATAAAAATAAAACACCAATAAAAGTTATTTTATTAAACTCAAAAAATTTTTGTATTTAAATATTTTGCTTTATAAAGTTTCAAAAAAGATTTATGTATGTAAAATGATGAAAATTTTAAATGTATCTTTTCATTATAGAATATCTTAAAAAGTATTTTTTTTAGGTCAAGAGAGCTGTAGTCTTCTTATAAAAATGTCATTGTGCATTTATTTTATTTTCGAAACATTTTACGCATGTATTTCTATAATATAAAAGTATAAGAAAGAGTTAATTGGTTAAATAAGGAGGATTAATTAATGTGCACTTAAATACCATTCTTAATCAGCACGAATATTTGATAAGTTTTATCACTGTTAAAGCAGCACATTTGCACTGACAAAATACAAAAGAATTAGTAATTTTGTATCAAAAGAAAATCACCTGACTGCTTAATACTTTTAAGCTTAACTCAGAAAAGAATTCAGACAGTTTCGAATCAAAATTCTTAAGCAATTTTGGAAATAAATGACGCTACTCAAAAGACCACAGTTGACACCGTTCAAAATGGTCTTCGTTCTCAGTACTAGGGACTCCCTAGAGAGGCAAAATAAATCCGAACATTTTTCGCATCGTTCTAAAAGAATCTCTCTATAGGCAACCTTTTTACCATGGACATTTTCTTTCGAATTCGGATTGTTCCCAAAAAATTTAATGCCTTTACTTTTCGTTTTTTCCCCTGTTTATTTTGTGAAACCAAATATTTTTATTCTTATAGTATTGTAGATTGCTAAGTTGGCGGGAATAACTTTATTGACATCTGGTAAATAGTAAATTATATAATCAACAAGAATTTATCAACTTTAAGATATATCCTAAAATAATTTTTACATTTAATTTTTTGAATACTAAAACTAAACTGTCATTTTTGTCAATTGCTCAGTTCTTCCATATTAATAAAATTTTATGGCATAAAAACAACTGTAACACAAATGTTGTGTATTTTAATAAAATATAATATCTATTGTAACATATAATATAATATCTATTGTAACATATATTCCTATTTTATTTATATATAACAGCTATATTTAAATATACTTTTCTCTTAAAACATGATAAGTTATATATATATATATATATATATATATATATATATATATATATATATATATATATATATATATATATATATATATATATATATATATATATATATATATATATATATATATATATATATATATATATATATATATATATATATATATATATATATATATATATATATATATATATATGTATATAATGTATATATATATATATATATATATATATATATATATTAGATATTTAAATTACTAGGACCATGAACTTAATTATATTACACATAATTTAAAATATTTTTTTTATCAAGATTTTGTTAATATTTTAATTTAATGTCATCATATTATTCTCTAAATTCATTATATAAACTCTCTTGATGTATTATAAGCTTTATAATTTTAATTATAATTAATCAGTATTTATGCATTATCTATGGGATACATAATGATGAAACTTTAATCAAAAAGTATGCAAATTTGTACATATACCTTAAATTAAGACTTGCTAAATCAGATATTTTCAATCTGAAAAATATGAAATGAAAATTTAATTTCTTATTTAAGACGTATTTTATTACTTATATCTTAATATTTAGCGTAAGATAAATTTAAATACCAAATCTAAATTTTGTGCAATTTATTACTTATCAATTTGCAGTTTTATAAAATCTTCAGATTCATATTCATTTCCTTATTTATTTTGATTCCACAACAAAATTTTATAAATAAAGTTTGTTTATTATTATAATAACTCCCCAATTGTGCAATAAGAAGATTTTGAAATATTTTTGTCTTTTTGTTATATTTAACAACTTACTTTAAATAGTTGGTTTGTATTCTTCATTTGATCTGAATATTCTTGAAGCAGTTTGATTTAAAAATCAAACAACTGGCAAGCGATACAGTATGTCTACTAAGCTGATTAGTGTACTAAGACCTGTTAACTGGAAAATGTCACGCTTAGGCTATATACATATCTTGAATCGATTTTCTAGTTGCAGGACTTCTTGAATGCAGGAATGAATTCTAGTTATGGAATATGCTGATTCCATGGCATTTGCTTATAAGGGACGGATGCCAAAATTGAGCGGCATGCAAATTTTAGGTGTATTTTTCCCAAACCTGGATTTCGTCTAAGATTTGAAGTTTTGGAAGCCAAAATTTTATTGATATCGGAATATATTCAAGAGATTTCGAAATCAAAGCTTGTTCTATATATTTTAAAGTATTTTTACTTTTTATTAACGTTTATTCATGATAAAGAATAAGGATATTAAAGTTTTGAATAGCATAATGCAGCTATGCGTTTTATTGAATATTAGAACTATGAAAATTGAATCAATATTAATTTTAAACTAGCATTAATAATAGTATATTCCTAATGTAAAATTTGTATAAATGCTTTTCTTATAAGTTCTGTAGTAATATTAATGTCTAAATGTTGTTTTATTTTATTTAAATAAAATTAATTGATTTAAAATTTACAAAAACAATTTACCAATTAATTGGATTTCAAAATATCAGGCTGTTTTGAGATATTGAAATTTTATTTCATCAATCATTCTTTAATGATTATAAGAAAGTGTTAATAGGATAAATTTTTTAATAAAAATATTTTAAGAGTTATTCCAAAAAAATTCCTTTTCTATAAGACTGTGAAGAAATATTAAAAAAAGTAAATGTTAATTAAAACTATTGAAACACTTGCATAGTATTTTTGATATAACTAATTTATGCCGATTATAATTCATATAATTTTACAGAATGGAATTGAATAAGCTTTCTAATTTACTTGATTATAATCACTTATTCTTTGTTATTTGTAGCTAATATACAAGCACTAGTCACTGAATTAAAAACCCAAGATCAATATTTATTTGACCACCTTTCAAACGGGTAACAATTCTAGAAAATACTTCTGAAGTACTTTTATGCTTCCTACTTCTGAAGTACATTTATGTCCAGAGAATACTATGTGTTGTGTATGCACCTTTTTAGGTCATGTAAATTAAGAAGAGGAGTGTATTGCCGGACATTTATGTCTTTCCATCTTATACCACAAATTTTCTATGGGGTTGAAATTTATTCACTGCTTTTGCTTGGGAAGCTGTTGGAAACTGACTGATGTTTAAGAAACCAGTATTGAATATTGTTGGCATGATGTATAGTTGAATTATCATCGTTAAAATCCAGAACATCGACTTGGTCACTGTATAACATGCTCCATATCATGAAATTTTTCCCAGATAATTTTACAGTGCGGTTAAGACATAATAAGTTTATGGCTTCATCACACTCTTGTTCTTGTCAAATTGTCTTTGTCTTCTATCAGTCAAAAGTTGATTAATGTACATAAATAAAATGTAATCACAAATAAAGTTGAAATGTGATTAATTAAAAAATAATAATCCTTAGGTTTTTCTTTCCGATATTACTGCAAACAGATTTTCACATATCGGGAAGAAATGAAAGTTTACACAACCATCCGACTCTGCATACCAATCATCTGCAGTACTTTCTAATGAGTTTAAATATTTTGGGAAAACCTTGATTGAAGATATTTGTCCATAGAGATGTTCCTGTTCAACCGTACAATTCATGGGATGCGACACCGATCTCTCTCTTGTAAACGTTTCTACAAAATTCTGCTCGAAACACAGCTACGTTTTCTAGACAGAAACTGTAGATTCTGATTCCAACTTCTGTAACTCTTCAAGCAAACAATTTTTGAGAATTAATTTTTTCTGGATTTGAAATCGAGGCTCTGCTAATCAATCATAAAAAAAAGCATTTTTTAATATGTTGAAAGATCTTCCCCTTTTAACTCATTCTCTGTAAAATGCATTGTTACAATTTAACATGCTATCATGTCATACAAAACTGTGTACTTCATACTTAGCAAGCATTTCAAGCACTCGGGGGAGCCTGTAACCACTAAAGAGCATGTTCAAAGGTGGAAGGTAGGGAAATGCCTCGATTGGATTTTCCTTTGTGTGTTAGAAGGGGAATAAAATAAATTTTTCTCTGATGAGCAGGCAGAATTCCAACTTCCTTGAAAGTAATGGCAACCATTTTTCCATTGGAGAACATCTTGGATACATTGCTAATGCTACTGCGCCCAAGGAAAGTCACTTGAAGATGTCGAATGCAGTTGCAAGATACTTTCTAAAAGAAAACACCATTAATAAGAATCACAGATTTGTGAAATAAACGTCAACTGAAACCTGATTAAAATTACCAATTGCCTTAGAACGGGTCACTATCGATGTATCAAGATCCAGAGAGAGGGCAATAGAACCTACCGTCTCTTTATTAATTGCGATAGTATTCCACTAACACCAAAACACATTTTGCATGGCCTGCCATTTTAAGAATCCTGGCTCATCTTGGGGTATTCCCCAATCTCGAAATCAAAAAGAGTCTGTATTCCAAAAAAACCAAGGTTCTGCACACTCATGGTTAACTATAATTTTACCCATTGATACGGCAACGACCAACCATTTTGATGTAAATCTCAAAGATTTCTAATTTATAGACCAGTGGGTGTAAAGTAAGTTTATTTACATATTTTAAGTTTCAAGTTGATATGTAAAATTCATTTAGTAATTTAATTTGTTTAATTTTTTAAGTTAGTATTTGCTTATAATTATTTGCATACAAAAATTTATTTATTAACTGAAATTGATTTGAAAATTAATTTAATTTAGTAATAAATAATAAACGCTACATTTAAATTATTATATTGTCTATAGCTTATAATTTTGTCCAATGTGAAATTTCTTTCGTTGAATAATTTGTTATATATTTTAAAAATGAATAAGAAAGTACCTATGTATAAATTTCTTTTCAACAAAATTATCTTCCAAAATGGTAAATATATATATATATACCCTATATTTATGAATAATGTTACATTTTATAAGTAATTAATATATATTACACTGGAAATCGAGAAACAATTATATTTTGTTTTAAGTTGTAGTATTTTAACTACAAATTTTACTGCTTTGACGAAAATGAATCTCTACATTTTCATATTTCTATTATTATTACTTTTGCAAAATGATCATTCATAAAAAATTTAATTAAATGGTTTTCCTCTTGCTTTATGAATAACATTTATTTTGCATTTTAAAACATATTATAGTTAATATTTTAATTCAAAATGGAAGTATAAGTATTTTACTTTAATACATATGGGTAATATACTAATAAATAATTATTTTTAATTTTGCATTTCATACATCTTTTACTTTGTTTATCTTTTTTATTAAATTAAAACTTCAGACATAAATAATACTCAATTATGTTAAATCAATATTGTTTAAAATTTAATTTCCTTTTGCCACTTGAAAAGAAAGCCATAAATCTAGCTTAAGTAACTTCCCGAAATTTCTTAATAATCCCCCTTTCACAGTTATTTAAATTCCCCTCATGCTTTAAAGCCAATATAATACTTAAAAGTAAAGCAAAAAGAATAAAAGGCAAATGATTTTCAACTTTTCAAACTCAGAGGTGAAATCAATAGAATAAATATGAGAGTGGTAACAACTAACTGAGAAAATTGTACTCATAAAAAATTATTGTCCAATAACAATTTTTAACCAATCGGAGATTATAGTCATAAATCCTTACTTATTTGTAGCTTAGTTTGATTATCTTCATTTCACTAGTCACCGTACTTTTAATAATTGGCATCGATGCTTAAATGCTATTCAGGAAATGGCGCTTTTTAATATCGCTTTGCACAAATTTAATATTGGATTTTATGATGCCGATGATGAATTGGAAATAAATAATACGTATTCTACGTATTGACCCCATTTACCCATTTACACATGACGAGAAGAACTCCACTTTAATTTTGTTTTGAAAAGAGAATTGTTTAGAAGTGCTATTTTAAAACAAATCAATATTCCTATATGCATGCATTTTTTGAGTTTTGCTTTGCAAAATGAGTATTAAAATTTCCTCACCACTTTTATAATAACATTTCCTAACGTAAGATAATTAAAGAAGAAAATTAAACTAAGGTTATTAAAACGAAATCAAATTATTAGATAAATATTACCAAAATAAGTTTAAAACATCGTACATTTTTTTAAATAAATAAAATGTACAATATATGATTTAATGCAAAAGAAATGAAAAAATTTGGAGGAATCTTAATCATGATTTTAATTAACAAACAATGTTGTTAAGTATGTTACTGTCCTAGGAAACTTGTCCAGGAGTAAAACTTTGTTTACCAAGAAAATTGGCTCCAATTTCTTCAACTAACGGGTTCATTTGGTATAATACCCAATCGTTTCATATTGGTTTTTCATTTGTTTTATATTTTTATATTTAATGAAAATGAAAATAAAAAATAACTATAAAATAAAGTTAATATTGTAGAATATATGATTTTTAGAATATGCGTAAATCTGTGTTAAAATTTTCACTATTTATTTGTAAAGTTAACTAAGAATGAAAATATATATAGAATAGATATAGATTATTTTCTATTATTCTTTCAGATGTTTCTAGAAGTTGAACCAATTCAAACTGACTTTCTAATAATGGTGCCAATTAGATCAAAGTAATATTTTTCAAAGATTCACTCATGATTTGTTAAAAACAAAATTATTTTAATTATTATAGAAAGAAGTCGTTGCTTAGTTGTTAAACATGTACATTTTGTAATCCAATTTGATAGGCAAATTTACAATCCCTCCTCAAAAATAGAAACAAATTTGACTAAAGCACTGCACATTTATTATAATAAATTTCAGGCTATTAAGGTGTAATATATTTTATCTTTCATATTTCTATAGTAAAGTTATGTATTCTTATATGTATTTAATGTTTCAAATACATCAAAAATAGTAAAATTTGAGTGAAAATTGAAAGCATAAGATAGAATAAAAAATGCGATATATGTTTCAATCAAATCTAAATGATTAATTGCAATTTGATTGAAACATCGAAAAATTTTACGTGTTCTGAATATTTTAAAAAATGACATTTATTCAATTAAAAATTACAAAAAATGTTTAATTTTAATGGAATTGATTTCTGAGTTGTATTTATATCTAAGATATATTGAATAATATTGTGGCAACAGCATTCTTGCGATGTCGTTACGATAACGTCGTACAATTTATATAAATAGTAGGACTATTAAATTACTCCCTCTCATTTGATTCAGCTGGGCTGTAATGTTAGGATTTCCCAGTAATACTAGCTGAGAAAAAATTTGTTTTATCAATTCTTAATCTCTTATTCTATGACTTGTTTTAAAATCCTTATGTATTTTAAAATTGTCATAGTTGTGTATTAAAATCTTTACAAAATATTTATATAGGAGTTTAATTTTAAGAAAATCATCCCATCAGCAGTAAATTCTTCACTATCATTGACGGGTAAAGTATATATAATCAATTTACTTATAGAAAAAGTTAATTTTTGAAGTTAGAGAAACATATTCATATTCACTTCTTTTGATTTCCCCCTTTAAAATTTGCATATTATTTTGACTATATCTTTATTTTTTATGTAGATTATAAAAAACGTTTTTTGTGCATATGAATTTAAAAGCTATTGCAAGAAGAATCTTAAAAGAAACCAGTTATGATTTTTTAAAGAAAGTTTGATTGAAAAATCTGTATCTGTCAAGGAATTTTGTGCCCCTTTAAAATAAATTATTTATCTCTCATGTTTTACCCTGAATATAAAGACTAACTATTACTAGGTCAAACACTAGGTACATATAATGAAAATGACTACATTAATCACTTTTTTTAAATCTCTTGACGTATATTGCTTGAATGGCAGCTCTTTTTTTTCGTCATAGTTCAAGATTAAGGAGATGGAAAATGTGTTTGTTTATTTTCTTAAATATACGATGCTATATTTAAAACTTACAATACTTTGGATTTTAACAGAATCGATATTATCCGATAAAACTTCATTATCTGTAAACATTTAACATATATAAGTTCAACATGAAAAAATAGTAATATATAGTTTTATGAAAAAAATATTTATTAACAGTTGTACCATAACTGGGAATTTCAAATATGATGAAAGAGCTATATTTTTACTTGAAATGCCTTGAATGAAAATCAGTTTTGGTAGTGATTATTTTTCTCTTGAATTAACTGCTTTTAAAAACTCCAGTAAGGCCTTATATAAAAAAGCACAGTGTCATCGCATACTGTGAAAAACTATGAATGGAACTAGGAAATCTTTTGATTTTAATTCATTAAAAATCAGTTCCCACTTAGGAATCCAATATTTCTAACTATATATGGGTTCAAAGCTTTAAAAATAATCCGAAGAATATATACATACACAAGTATTAGAATTGTAGAAAGATATTTTGAATGCATTTTTAAAACTAAGAATTTAAAAAAAAATTAGTTTTAAACGTCTTTAGATAATTTTGAAGATTGCTTTTTTAATATGATAAAACTTGATGATATGGTAAATCAGTAAAAAATATTAAAAATTTTATGTTTAAATGTTTACAGTTAATTAATAATAATTTTAAATGTTTTCTCTCTCTTCAAAATATTTTTTGTTTATTATTTTATTTAGCTCCGATTTTCAAATCATTACAATGCTTTTAAAAATGTGACATATTTCAAGAATGTTTACATTTTAATATAAGTACTTTTGGGTGTACAATTTAATTTATTAATTGTGAATTTAAAATTTACCATTTATTATAAGATGGTTATATCATAATTACAGTTAAATCAATTAAAAGTGAAAAAGTGCGTGATATCTTAGCTTCAAGTAACATCGTATTTCTCCTGCAAGATATGGATTTATTCAAAAATATAATAAAAATGTATCTTTATGTATAGAAAATAACAATACTTCATATTTGTTTTAAGCAATGTAAGAAATATAAAGTCAGATAAAATAATCCTTTTACATTTTCAGCTTCCGTTAAGCACTCATATATTTTATCCAATACATTTTGTATTTCAATTCAACTGTTTCTAACTAGCACATATTTCCCCACCTTTTCATAACTCATATAAAACCATTATCAACACCTTCTTTCCGAATACAATGTTCAGTTCTAAAGAGAATGTGATACGTCATGCTGTTACCTGGTCTATTAGTGTCTTCTCTAGACCATATCTCTTTCATGTCTCCATAATCAGGGGCGTCTTAAGATTAATAACATCGATGACATGCATAATGTGTTGAATTATGAAATATGTTGAGCACATTGCCGAAGAAGAATACTTTGTGTATGAATATCATTTTGAGAATAGATTTCAGCTATTCTATTGAAAAATGTATGACATTTATGTAACTCATTGTAAGTGTAAGGTTGTAAAAATTTATATAGTGTTTTAGAACTCACTCATGGTATAAAAACTAAATCGTTTAAAATTTATCTTGAATGACTTTTTTCACTTACATTAAATAAATAATTTATGCATCCATAAGGATAGTTAATGTGTATATAGTAAAAATATACATTTGTAATCATTGCTTTTGAAATCTATGAAGGTTTTTCCTCTTTTAATTTATTTTAAACTTTCAACAAACAATTAAAGAATGTGTATTTATATTTATGTGTTATAGCATAAGTTTTATTGGTTTTATTTTTATTTTCAAATATTGAGAAAAACCAGTAATATCCATAAAGAGTAAATATCATTATACTTCCAAACTCTTTGAAAACTGATATTTTTTTATAAAAATAGTATGATGTGATAAGAAAAAGTAAGAAAGTCACATTTTGTTGCAGGCAGTGATATTTAAATTATGCATTCAGTATCAAAGTCATTTAAAATGAAAAAGCATTTATGTTATCGCATTTTGTAGTGCAACACTTTTTGAAAATAAACAAATTTATATTCATTGAATTCTTCTGTTTCTATCTTTTTATATTTATATTCAGCGAATTATTTATCAGTGAGTTCTTCTGAACTTCATAATAACTATTAGAATAAAAATAATAGTAATTTTCTAACATATATAATGTAAAATTCTTAAAACATAGTATCTGACAATTTGATTAAATTAGATATTGATCATAACAAGTATAAAATCTTAAGTACTCGTTCATGTTTAATAATTAAATTATTCAGGCATAAAGCTAATAGTGCAATACTGAAATCATTCAGTTTAATTATAATTAGTTGCTTTGTACCCGGGTCTAGAAGCAACTAATACAAATAAATGTGTATCCAAAATTTACTACGATGATAATTTTTCGGAATACACATAAGGCAGATAGCTTGCATGCTTTTTGTTTCTGGTCACCAAGTTTTATCAATAAATATTTAATTATAAATCTGTAATATGTAGTAAACTGAAATCATAAATACATTTAATATTTCTTCGATTATCAATTTTGAACTTTTGGTATACATAAATACTTACCCATACTTACATAAATCTTTATACATGGAGGAAGATTTATGTTAATGCATAAATCTCCATTCTTTTTTTAATCAATTTTTACATATTCCTTACTTTCTAATTTGAGCTTTGCCAATGAAATTATACTACAGAAATTCTATTTAAGATGGGCAGAGTTATAGCTGCACTCAAAGGATGAATTCTTATTTTATAGAAATACTTTATAATACTCATATATGCTATGTAGTTTTCATGAAGAAAAGAATCAGTAAGTATCTACTTTTGCAGAAATTAGTTAATGTGAAAAACCGTATAAAAATAATGTTTATATCTCAAAAAATGTACTATATTCTTACAACTAACTTAATGCAATCTAAATTTGCATCGTGCAGCCATGCACAATCCAAAAATATACTTATATAACTACATACCTGTTAGGTAGTCAAAAAATTGCAAACAATAAGGTGACAATAGATATTAATTTATTTAAAAGCGATTATTGCATACTTTAATACTTTATTACAGTAGGATACATTAGACTATCACTTCCAATCGTGTTTAAAAGTTTAGTTTCTGAGGAATATACAACTTATTCAACTGGTACATTTCCTCAATGAAATAAAACTGACGTTTACAAGTTCCTTCATGTCTATAAAAATGAGGTACCAACAAATGTAAGGATCTGAGTTCTAAGGATCATATTTAAAAGTGTCCCAGTTAAATCTTCAAAGAAAATTGTTTCAGATACGCTGTATAAAGAGGATTACTATTATTATACAGATGACTCCTTCCCACCTTATTCCAGAGTATTTTTAAGTTTATGACACATCGTATTTTAACAATAATTGTAATAAACTGATGGCATCAAACTACAAATTTTGTCTTTTCTAGCTTTTTTTAACCAGCAAGAAGGAAAATATACCTCTTTCGTCTTCTTAGCTCCTAATTACTTTCCTCTTCTTTGCTCCAATTGCTTATTTCTAGAGCAATCAATCAGAAAATGTGTGCATCTCTTTGATTATTCACTATGCATTTATCATACCTGACAGTGTGAGCATCGATAGATAGTAGCTGTATTGGTAACTTTTACCAGAACTATTTTTGTGGAGGAGGTTTGGTTTGCATTTTGTTAACAATATTTGTATTTATAAATTGCCATTCTTTTATTTTGTAACTTATTTTTAAAGAAATGTAAATTTATTCAACTTTGAAATTTTCTGCGCATTAAACATTTAAGCATATAAACGACTCTGTTAGTTAAACTAAGCATTTATTATTAGCATTATATATTTATCTTAAAACAATAAAACATTTCTATTTTTAGACAACCCTTTCTTTTACAATTCAAGAAAGTGACACAGAAAAGTGCATTCGCCTAATTTAATGCCCCATTTCTTAAAAATTATAATCCATTTTCAGTAAACATCTCTCACTTAAAACATCAAAGATTTCGTTCTCATTTAGAGAGGAAAAAGAGCATATGGAACTTGATTAATCATGAAATTTCAATCCTCTTATAAGCAATTTTTTTTCAAAGTACAATTTAATTACTTCTCTATGCATTGACGTTTTAAGACCATTTCATTATGTTACAACTACATTAATTTTGTCATAGTTAAGAAGCAGAAATGTGGAGGATGTCATTGATTAATTATTAAAAGCACTATATTATTTTCTTTATTCTTTAAAAATTTAAAAAGAGAATCAGGCCTTGTGCGCTTCAACTTAATGCAACATGGGTTTTGCGAAATATTTTCCTTCCAATAATTCGTACAGAAAACTAGTGAGAGAGAGTATTTCATTTATTTCATTTCTAAAGATAATTTAATTTATTTAATGCTGAGTTCTTTCCTTAAGGAACTCTCGCTGTTATAAATGGTTTACCTAAGTAAATTTTATTTATTAATTTAATTTTTTTATTTGTTTAAATATAAAAATGTGAGTGTACAGTTCTTATTTTGTTTTGACTTAATTTTCTTAATACAATTACAGTTCAAATATGGTATATTTATGTGTCACATAAAAATGCGTAAAAATTAGAATAAATATCGTATTTAGCGATATACAGTTGTAGGTTTAATATGAAATATATCATACTCTTATTACTTAAGTGAGTTTTGAGATGTATTTGCAATGGAGAACACTGTGTTCTTAAAATTATTCAATGCTATTTATACAGATTTTAAGCTTAGTTGAAAGTTTGTATGATATATAGAATAAAAATGTTCTTTTTTTTATCAACATTATTTAATGCAATTTTATATATGCATGTGACTGTTAAGTATTTAGAAAAAAAAGATATACATCAAAATAAACTCAAATGAAATAATTTTTAACAGTTTAAAGTAAAATTTTTAAAGGCTTTCATTCGATATAAAAAATTCAAGTAATTGTGAGTAATACCCTTACATCACAGTAAAATAGGATGTTTACAATAAAAAATTATTTTTCAAAAATTGGCAAAATTTCAGAATTCTCCTATAGTTTTAAATTTTCCCAAATAATTACGATATTATTATTAGGCATTTAATTTTTATTTTAAAATATTGTACTTAAATATAAGTTCTAAAGCAATTTAATAAAAGTTAATTAAAAATTGTCATTGAGATATGAGTAACAATAAATATCGATTCAAAACCTATTTTTTGTTTTTAAGTTTTATAATAAGTAAGAATATGTGTCTCAAAATATATTTACAGAAATATGGTATAATATATATTATTGCATATAGAATATATGTCTTCATAAAGGTCCTTAATAATATAATTAGTTTAAAACGTATAAGCAAATTATATTTTAAATTTAAGCATTTAAAATAATATTGGTTCAAATTTTCAGAATTGCTTTCTTTTTAGTAATATTGAAATTAAGAAACACGAATCAAATAAATCTTCATTAAAAACATATTACTCAAACTTTTCTATTTAAACTCTTGTAATAGTTATAGAGTAATAATAATTTCAGTTTTTTTTAAAAAGCATACATTATTTAAGTGTATGCATACATTTGCATTTGCATATGTATGCATACACTTAAATTATGTATGTAGGATGTATGCATACACTTAAATAAAAAAAATGTATTCATATGTAGATGTATCATACATTAGTAAAATTATATATAAACATAAAAAAGCAACGTGTAGAAAAATGGAAGCAGCCTTGCTTTTTCCAAGTTTAAATTGTTAGTACAATTTTTATTCAATTATTAAATTTTCAATAAATTATTTTATTTCACTATCTATACAGGATTCATTAATCTCATTTCATGCCTTATTTGTCTTTATATATTTCCAAATATTCTAATCCTAATAACAAAAAGTAGTAAAAGCCGGGTGCTTTCAATTTAATATATTGCATTTAATTAAGTTTATTAAAGTGTATGTTCTTAAAATGTTATCTGAGATTCAGTTTCAATGATTCAATTAAATAATTTGAATCAATCATTCCAATTAACTCTATAAATTGTAATCGAATGTTTCTATCTTAAATTAATTAAAAATATTATACCCATAAACGAAAATACACGAACATACACCCTTAAAACTCCTTCAGTTATAATACAAAGATCAAGAATAAAGATTTTAATTAACTTTGGCAAACTACTACAGCTTCAACAGCTTTATCTAATAATGAAATGCTTTTACAAAGGAAAGTGAAGAGCTTATCTTGAATGGAGATGTAAAACTTTCCTCTATGAGCGAATGCGACAAACTTCCACCAGAGAGCGCTACTTGCCTTTTCGCACTGTTAGGAATGATGCTCTGAGGATTGAAGATAATATATATTTTTTAATTCAGATGTTTCGTAAAGGGCTCTACACTTCTCTATTATTGTTAGAAAAATATTAATAATTGGCTACTCTCTATATCTTCCTTTAAAATAAATATAACCAGAATATATTATTTTAATTAAAGAAAATTACAATTTCATTTAGATAAAATTTGATATAAAATAAGGAAAATAAATTATATGCGTGACAAAATATGATGATGATCATTGGAGGTAAAATTGATTCTAAATGAATTTTATCGTCATTTTCAATTACTTTTTATAATAATAATGCCATTACATTTTATAATTTGCAAAATGTATGTTTTTTTCTTTCTTAACTATTCATTTAGTATATATTTATACAGTTTAGTATTATTATCTATGGTTTTCAAACAGTAAATGAAATTTTGTTAAAATATTCATATTAGTTCAGTTGTTTCTTTGAAAGTTCCCTTTGAATTCAAGATTTTGGGTTTCTCCTTCTTTAATTCCGCACAAATACACTCAAGTTTAAATATAAATGTTATTCTAATAATATTTCAGATATAGAAAAATTAAGAAATTTATTAAATTATTATAAATTTATAAAAAAATTATACTTTGTTAGTTAAAAATTAAATGTGCCTATAAGTTTTCATAAAGTTTTCAGTTTTGCAAGTAGTGTACACCTATTATGAAGACATGCACTCAAGTATTTCAGTGCGACTAAGCTTTTGGATTATTATTCAATTTTCAACTCTCATATTGTTTGAAGTTTTGACATTGTTTTTTAATAGAAAGATAAAAAAAAAAATTAATCTAGACAAGTATAATTACTAATGGATGTAGTTAATTCATGTATCATTGTATATGCAATTTCAAAATATATATTCAGTTTAAAATTTTCCGCTAAATAATAATTTGTCGTAGATTTTAGATTTTTAATAATAAATGAATTAATATAAAGATAAATTTAAGTTTAAAAATAACACAGTCTGTGTATTTTACATTAATAATAAAATGGGAAATTTTGAATTATATGATATGCAAAAAAAAAAACTTACCACTTACAGAATTTATCCCATAATCATCATGAATTCATCCCATAATCATCATCAAAAACGGATTTCTTGGATTTAAGATTTTTTGAAACTATGCATAGGTTTAACCTGAGATAGGTTTCTTTTTTGTGTTATATGAATGGTAAGGAATTTCAGCTTTTAAAAACTATAACTTAATTAAACCTTACAAATAAACAATTTTCATCATAGAATGATCTGATGTTACAAATATCAGTCAAGCATCCCAGCATGAATAAAATACTGAAATTTCAAGAATTCTGCTATTTTAAGAAATAAGGATATTTGATTGGGTACAATGCAAATATAGGATTACTTTTACAAGGAATTTTTGTTATCCTTGAATGAAATTATAATAAATACCAGGATATACAAGATTTGAAAAGATTATATGCATGTATAAAATTGAGGATATTATATATATATATATATATATATATATATATATATATATATATATATATATATATATATATATATATATATATATATATATATATATATAAAGTCATTATATCAAATTAAAAGATATTAATTATTAATGAGCGTTAAAATATATTTCTTATTAATGACAATTTTTAAGCCCTTAACTTTTATCTTTTAGTACAAATGAAATAATTTACAATTTCATTTCAGCAAATAATGCTTCTCTTTACCTTTTTACATCATAAACTAACCGAATTTATTTTTCAGTCAAATGGGTATAAATTTTGTTATTTTTATTCCACAAAAGATAAGAGAGGCTAATAATACCATCATCTACCAAGCGTTTATAAGAAACGTTTCAATACAATACTTCTTTCCTTTTTATAAGATTTTTTGTATTACAATAGGTATACACCTGAAAATGTTTTAGAGTTAACATGAAATGATCTATTATAAGCAAAGAAAATACAATTCTGAAATTTTCCTACACCATTATTATATGTACGCACATAGATCTGTATTCATTGACCTAAGTTCAATTACCAGTCAATCAATATGGTTAAACTCTGAAACTCGGATGCTTATCCATGCGTGTGGCATGGAAGTTAGAAAATGTAGCGTTCCTTTATTATTTGCACAAATAACTTGGAACTTACTAAAAATGAGATATTATGTTTGTAATGATTGAATTTTATCGACATTTTATTTAATAAAAGAGATTTTCATTTAATAAAATAAATATTTTTTAAGACTTAACTAATATCAAACCATAATTTCTTAGGGATTTTTTGTAAGTTAATAATTAGTTTAATGGTGGTATAAATTTGAATGAACAGGAAAAGTTTTTTTTTTATTGAAAATACAATTTTAATATTTTGTTCAAAGTACTTGATTCTTCTGTGGTATAGTTAACATTTTTTCGATTAAATCTTTTCCTGTATATTCCTTACACGTCAGCATATTTTAGAAGTTGATAACAGCAACGCTTGTACTAAGTCAAGTTTGGCAGACCAATCTTTTTTCTTTAAAAACGCTTTGGTAAAATATATTTTTAAAGTCAATTTTCTGCACTCAATTTATATAAAAAAGTAAAATTTTGTGCAGAAGTAGAGAAAAGATGTTAAACAATCTTTGCTTCAATTTCTCAGAGACAAAAAATTTTCAGCCTCATTTGATTTTTCTTTGCATTTTTCTGTTTTTCTTTTTTTACCCCTTTTTTTGCAATTTTTCAGACGAATCTCCCCTTTAGCCTAATATTACGGAAAGAGTAAACGCTGGTAGCAGCTGGGCTTCAAAACCGCAGTTACTGGTATCATATAATATTCGGGGTTAGATTTTTAGAAAAGTATTGGAAAGAGTAAGTAGTAGGGTAAAAGTGGAGAAGGAAAAATTATTTTTTCCAACTAGACGAGTGTGTATATGCCTGAAGATATTGGGTTAAAGGAAAAAGCCAACTATAATGATTTGTGGTGAATTGTTTTGCGAAATTTATGGATATACATTTTATTGTAACCTCTCGAGGAGTTGTAGCACTGTTCTGTAGAATTGAAATGATATTTATGTGAAAGCTTGAGTAAAAAGAGAATTCTTGAAAAGTTCCTTTAATTTAACTTTTTTAAAATAGAAGTTAAAACTCTGAGAAACTGAATATAAATGGAACACTTAAAATTTCAATTATATAACCATTTTGAATTCTTTGTTTAAATTTAGAACTTTTAAAGAAAATAATCTTCAGGGAACTTTTGAAGATGCACATTTTTTTTTAAGAAAATTCCTCCAATATTTCTCCAACTGCATTTCTGTTCAAATTAATTTCCATAAATACTGTACTTATTTCCAGTTTTTCGATTTATATCTAAGATTTATGCATTCACATGGCGTTGATTTATTATAAAAGTAAGAGAAAATTTCTGCGAAAATATTAAAAATTCAATGCAACTTGTTAAGAAATATTTTTATCTTAAATGAAATTTGTATTAATATTTTATTTTAAAAATATTTTTCTATGGTTTTGATTGTACTTATTGCAACCATCAGAAAATACTTATTCCCTGTACTCAATTATAATAAAATTGTTTATTTATCTCAATTATTCAAATCTTCAGTCTTATTTAAATGAATTTTTAATTATTTATTTTAATAAAGCATAAATATGTATGCAGTATTTTATTTTTAGGTAAGTTAAATATTCAGATTCTCTTTTTGGTTTATCGATAGAAGTAAAATTTTCATCGGTGACTTTCCTCATTATTAAAACTCTTTTGTGAGATAAAAATTAAGAAATTGATTTCTTCTTTAATAACAGTCGGGAAGACAGGAACTGGCGCTGAGCTTGAAAACTAGCAAATGCGAATTCTAATCTAAATCTATTGCTATCATTAATATAAATTTAAAGTGTGTCATGAATAAATTGTTAGAACGAGCTAAATACTATTTACAGAAACATCCTTTTCGACTTCTTCGCCCAAGTTCCAGTAGAGACACTTAATTTCAAATATATATTTATTATCCGTTACACGTGTCTTTCTCTGCTTCCAGTACTACTTGCATCTAACAGAAGATAGTCCTAGAAATCGGAAGTATATAACTTCTAAACTTCCACATTTAGATTAGAATGTTAGTTTCCGCTTTAAAGTTCTAATGAGAAGTCAAGTAAACGCGACACGAGAAAGCTTATTCCAAAATAGGTATTCTGCTTCTTTACCTCTTGCAAGGAAGCAGATTCATGCGTTTAAAATTAGGAGGAAATCCTTCTGTCAGTAAATGGAATTACGAAGACGGAATGAGTTACAAAGACAAAGCAACTGCAGTTACAGTTAAAGAAAATATTTTACACGTTTTAATCAAAGACAAAGGCATTATGTGATTGTGATTCTGGTTATCCAGGATTTTTAAATCCATGTTTGCTCATAAATAAAAGAATTATTCAAACAAATATAACACATATTTTTCTAATGAAAAATTCCATTTTGGTTTCATGCGATTTCTAACTTGTGAGAGTTTATATTAAAGAATTCTTATAATGAAATTAAATTTAATTGAAATTTTCATTTTGTTAGATATTACCAGAAAAAAATATTTTTAATAATCCGAGTAAATATAAAATTACAAGTTTACAATTACCAGTTACACAATTAAGTTAGCAAAATAATCTATCTATCTATCGATCTATCCATATATATATATATATGTATATATATATATATATATATATATATATATATATATATCTATATATCTATACATATATATATATATATTTATATATATATATATATATATATATATATATATATATATATAAAGATATAAAGTACTTTTTATAACAGTGCCAATGATACGCATGTAAAAACTCTTTCTATATAAGTATTTTTACAAACATACTTTTCAATTTTTTTTTCTCCCATCATATTCATAACACATTCAGAAAAAAGAGTCAAATATTTCTAACGATTTTGACGACAAATTGTTATTGCTTTTTACAATCGTTAGAGTAAAATTTCATTCTAAATCGATACATGTGGAGGTAATTCAGGCATGAATTATCTATGATATAACAGTAACTATTTATGTAAGCTTCAAGTATATCCATGCAAAAAATAAATGCTTTTTATTTTGTACAAAAAGGTTTTGCAGACTTTTGTTTGATCAGATTTTTGTCAGATAAAAAAAAAGAATTATTTTTACAAGCTGGCCTAATTTAAAACAGAATTATTTTAAAACACAAAATGACATGGGATTTTGTTTTGAATTTTGTAAAGAATTCCTTTTATAATAACAAGTAAAAATAAATATTTCTTAAGAGATGAAGAAAGATTGTCGCAAACAAGACAATCTTTGGGAAATGTCAGCATTCAGAATAATAATTGTGCTATAAGCCCCTCAACGGAATACATGAAAATTTATATAAATTATGAATTAATAGTGATAGTTATATTTTTATGATACAGCCCTAAACTCTTTTCATTTTTTAAAAGGTGAAGAGGCCCATAAAATAATTCTCATAGCACGGAAACTAGTAAGAAAATGAAGCACATACATTGGTTCAAAAAATGAATATTTAAAAGTAAAATAGTTAAAAAAAACTCTTAATAATACAATATATTATGTAGTTCAAAAATTTTTAAGTAATGACTTTTTTAGTAAAGTATTACAATAACCCTGAAAAAGGTTTTAGAAACTTTTCATTGAAAAATTAAAACTTACTTCTTGTTTAAATAACAAAGAAATCCATGCGAAATATTTTAATACGTTTAGACTCAACAAGATTTAGCTGTGTGAAAAACGAAATTAGATATGATCATGTGAAATCTTTAATTACTTGTACATTCAATTAAAGCCATTGCAAGAATACTTTTAGATGATTAATGTATAAAATACAATGTAAAAGCCAGAAAATGGATCAATTATTAAATGTGGATGGTGTATTCAATGCTAATTTACAATTAAATAACCATCAACTGCTGTTTAAATACAAAATGTATATTGTAATAATGAATTATTAAATTCAGAAGTATTTGTATTTTTTAAATTTTTAACTAAATTAATGTAATTTGTGTTGTGTTTATACCTGGTAGAAAGAAATTAATCTCTATGCTTAAGTGGTAAATACATAGAAATCCATAAACACATTTGTATACATAGCTATTGAAAACAAAACAAATTATGATAACTAAAATTAATATGGATGGTTTATGTTATTGGAATATCGTTCTTCTGTTATATTGAAGTATAAGAATTCTTTTATAGAACAAAATACAATAGTTTAATACATGGAAATATTTGAGGAATGGTATTTCATGCTTTTTTTTATATAAAACTATGAATAACTGAACAATAATTCAAGCAACCTCTTATAAGAAACCGAATCCTTCATGCATATATTTAGCGTAAAATGTTTTATTGGATAAAAAGAATTGAAGTTGAATTTTCCACTGCTAAAAGGGGTTATGCATTTAAAAACATATTAAATGTTAAATATTTAAAATTCAATGCACTAAATGTTTAAATAAATCTTGTGGTTCAAGATTCTAATTGTGGCTGAATATTTCAAAATGCTTCCTTAAATATATATTTTTTAAAAATAACATCTTATTATCAAATACAGAAGCTTATTCAGTTAATTGGAGAAAACAACTGTTTCAAAACTTTTTTTTCGAAACCATTTGAGTCTACAGTAAGTGATCACGGGAATTGTTAGCAGATAATTAAATAGTACTTAACTGATTCATTTTCTTTCAGTGATTTCTAAGAGGACATGATGATTACCTCTTTTTATTTTTGTTCAAACTTTTAGTAATTTATAAATCTCTTGTGATTTAAATGTAAGTAGCTAGCTTTAAGGAGAAAAAGAACTTAAGCGTCGTACACATAAGAATATTTTGATAATATCTAAGGTAAGAAAAATGTAATGAGATATTTAATTTCCTTCATATTGACACAATGCATTTTAAATTAACTTTCTGAATTAAGATTTTAAAATATCAAAATATATATATAATTCTGATTTATTTTTCTGCTTTAAAACTTATACAGAGCGTATATAATTTTAGAAATTGCTCTTTTTCATAAATTGAAATAAATCTTTAAATGCTGTGGATACTTTAAAAAATATGTTGGATATACTTTTAATTTCATAATATTTAAACAAATATGTCTCGCAGCAAATACTTACTTTTATTATTTTGCTCCTCTCTAAATGTTTTATATGATATTCTGTTTTTCAAAATTTGTTTTAAGAATTAATGTTGATTTATTTTTTAATCGAAAGAAAATGAATGTGTTTGATTTCTCAAAATATGATTATTTTACAAGAACATTGATAAAATACATAAATTATTTGTTACCTAATGGCAGTTGTAATGATTTCAACTACTATTCTTCTTAAAATTTATACACATTCTAATATCTCTAAGCACTAAATAAACATTTTGTGTCTGCTTTCTAATACTTATTTCCTTTCAAACTGAATAAAACTTTTGAAATTTTAACTTTGCAAAAGATATTTGAAGAATATGCTTTACAGAAATATTTTCTTAATGAAAATTAATATTTTAAAAGCATTACATATATATTTTCTTTTATTTGAATTGAATTAATTTTATAGAATGTTATACATTACTTAAACATAATAAGCCTTAAACTATATTCGTGTAAATCTACATTAGCATATTTCCTCATTTAGAGTTCTCAAAATTCCTATAAAATGACATTTGGTATAATTCAAAAGCCTTGTTAAATGATCTTTTGTCTGACATTTCGTATAACTAAAATTATAAATCATGTTATGGAAGAACATTGTCTTGTCATATTGGGTGCATGCTGTTATTGTATGAAAAATCGTATTTCTAGGAAGGTCTAAAATTTGGATTCTTTTAGTCACTCTTGATCAAGCTTCATGGGCTCCTACAATTTCGTCTCGTTACAATTCTGAGAAATATAACATTTTAAGCTTTCGAAAAAAATCTAGGACTAAGAGAACTTTGTTAATGCTACCACATACTACCAGAATATGCACATTTATATTTAGAAATAAAACTTGTAGTTATTGTTGCAAATTAGGTGATTAGGAAGTACATAATAAATATCATTTTTGCAAAATAAAGTTTAATTAGTCAAAAGTAAATCAGTGAAATTGTCTCTATGTATAAAATAGAAGAGTAGCAGGAACTCATGTATTTATCTGATTATTATTAAGTCATTTTTTGAGCGCTGATAAGGTAATTATATATGAGTTAAAAATATATAAGGTTTTACTTCACTTTATGAATTTAAATTTTTAACTTGTGCGAATATTTTTCATGATTTATACTGCACATATCTAATTTTTTCATAAATGAATTTCCCATATTAATGATATTTCACATAGGTTTATTTTACTGTTGCCTTATATTAATGTAATAAAAATGTAATAAAATAATTTTAATACTGCCATATATTATTCGTTAATAAAATATAGAAATAATTATGACTTAGCTGAAACTTTTAAGAAAAGAAAAATAAGTAATACATTAAATTTCACATTTAATTTATGTTTGCAAAATTTAAAACAAATAAAAGGTAACTAGAAATTGAGTGATATCAGAATAAAAAATTGTTAACAAAATTAATTAAAATTTCCTACTACTGGATATTGTATATACACATATTTCAAAATCTGCTTATAATTTAATTTTTTTTATTAAAATTATAGAAATAGTTTAATGTTAAACTAAATAACTTTATATAAATAAAAAAATAAAGAATATTACTTTTCATAATGTTCTTTTACAGTAAGTAATTCTAAAAAATAAACTTAAATGCTCAAAGTTATAAGCAATTATGTAACAGAATAATTTATATATTAATTAAAAAATAATAATTTAATTTGTAGAATTTTTGCAAATTACACTAATGCTCTCACATTTGTCTGAAAGATAATTTAAAAACATGTAAATTCATAAAATACTCAATAGTACTTATGTTACAAACATATGTAAGATTAGGAAATGTTCCAAAAACAATATACTTTATTACCGAAACGATAAATGGGAGCTCATATTATATTTCAATCTCATGAATCCCGAATGGAGGACATTGATTATAATGAACTGAAGCATTATTGAAGACAGATCTACAGAACAGCTTCTCACTGGTTTGAGCTTTACCATTAAAACATCTGTCGCCATTAGTAGTATTGAGCGCAATTTGATTCTCAATTTGTCCAAATGTCTCTTCTATAGAGCTCTGCCTGTTATACATTTGACATCCTATTCAATAAGTACCAATACGAGTGTTCATAGACTAAGTTTCTAAGATTTAGAAACTAGTAGTTATCAAATAGATAAACGTCTATAATCATCAGCTTATATATTAACAAATAGATATCAATTCTAAGAAATAACCACTCTTGGAAATTAATTATAAGCGAATATATATCGGCTGTATAATTTTTTTTAAATTTATTAATCTGTTTAGAAACATGACAGTTTGTGAAAACTTGTTTAATCATGTATTCAATATACCTTAATAATTGCATACTACATGATACAAATCAGTGTTTTACTAAAAACAAATACTCCAATATAAAGGATTTCTTTAAGAAATAATCCAAAAAAAAAACAAAAAAAAACTCAGCATACATGTTTTCTTTTATAAAATGGTGGCCATAAAAAAGAAAACGATTGTATTCAATGAAAATGGTCAAAAGAAATATAAGAAACGAAAGTGGCTGTATTATATTACAATAAAGTATCTTTCTAAAATGTCTGCTATAAAATAAATGTTTTTTTTTGCTGTTTTGAACAGGAATTCTCACATTGATATATGTTAGTTTAACTGATATAATTAATTGCCAATATTTAATATCACACGCTTTTACAAATTTATTATTGTTATGGAAAATTTATTATTTTCATTCACAAAAGTTTTAAAACATAGTTTTATTTATTTAAAAGCTACGAGTAATTGAAAAGGAGCCTTCTCTTAAAATGTTTTCTTATACTTAAATAAACATTTAACAAATGGTATTACTGATTCTTAAAGTGAATATAATACATTTTTAGCACATTTAAATACTCTCTATGAAATAATAATAACATTTTTGCATCTCATAAAGAAAAAAATAGTCTGGATTATCCAATTAAATATTTCATAATAATTTTTGTTAAAATATTTTGTTTCGTGCTCATCAAAATTGCATCACTAATTATTTCTTTAGTGCAATGGAAATCCAAACAATGTGCACTTCAGCTTTTAAAAATACTTAAACCTAATGTTTGCTGTGGCAAATAAATTAAAATGTTTAGGGAAATATATCGGAAAAAGATGTGGAAAGAAATCCTTATGCACAAGAGTTAATTAACTGTTGTGCATAAGGACTAAGTACAGCATTAGTTTGTGCATTTGTACAAATACAAACAGTCAAATTGAACTATTAAAAACAATTCATTATATTTATTTACACGATACATATAAAAAATTAACTATTTTTACACACTGAAGGACTAATTCTAAGCTTCCAAATGTATTGTATGTGTATATATATATGTGTGTGTGATTACTTTATTTACATAATCAAATGTTAATCTTGAAAAATTTAATTTCATACTTAACAATAATTTTATGTAAAACATTTTTTCTACAAACCATATTTTTAGTTCTAACTTATAATTTAATAAAGAAATTTTTTCTAGAAATATCCTCAATAATCAAAACTGCAAGATGTATCCTTGCAAGAATTAAATGTAAAGTTTCATGATGAAGATAAAATACTGTAACACATGAGTAGATTGCAATTACAAAACAATGGCTCATTTTTCAAAATTTTTGCCAGTATTCCTTTCCATACCTTCTAAATTATATATAAAAACATTAAGGGTCTATGGCATGCTTGAGTTTCATGCACATTGTTTTCGAAATGAAATTAATTATTAACGTATTACATTGTATCTCTTCTTCATTGAGGGAGTAGATATTTGTAATTTTTATAAGATAGTAAAAGAAAAATAAAAAAATCACTCATATCTAATATTCTTATTAATTTCTGAGATGTGTTATGAGTGACGGTACATCAATACAAAAATGGAATGAACATTACTGCAAACATAACTTTATATAGAGCAGTTTTTCTTTCTGGATACATAGATAATTAATATTGAATATAAAGTTTAGAAGCATCAGTACGCTTTGTTAGAAGATTTTTATTTATTAACATAAGTTTTTAGTAAAAGGAGAAGTATCAAAACTCATTTTCATTATAAATTATGCATTTTAAAAAAAGCATAATAAAGGATGCTTGTAGCAATTTCAAAATATTGCAATGTTTCTTAGTAATTATGCGTAAATCTCTATATATTAAAACATTTGGTTTAGTAAAAATAAAATTTCATTAATTTTAATATGATTTTCCTCAAAATATTACTCATTAGAAGTATTGAAGCTACATCTTCTTTCAGAATAAGTAGTAATTTTTTTTTCTTTTTTTTTGTGGCGGAGAAAGATTATGAATAAAATTTTTAATAAGACAAAGAATTGCACACAAATTTTGGGATTTTGCTTGGAGAGTATTTTGGTAATAATAAGGAAAAAAATATTGCATAGCTAGTAATTCATTACTCAAAATTTAACTAAGAAATATTAAATATTAAAAAATAATTTATTAATGGATCATGAAGAAAAGTTCCTCAGAAATCAGGTTGATGAAACACAATTAAGTTATAGCAAAAAGTAACTCGATAATAAAGGTCAATATTCAGCAGAAACATTGAAGAAAAGCATATTTTTAAAAATTGATGTAACTTGGAAAACTTAATAAAATAACAAAAATCCAAGTTTACTTTTTGTTTCCTTTCTAGAATTTTCAGATAATTAAGTAACACCTAAAACTGGTTATTTAAAATTAAAATACCATATTTTCTCATTTGTATTTCATCATTTTTCCTAAATTATTTTTCATTTAATAGAATTAAGTAGGAAACTATAAAATAAATTCTATGTAAAATGTGTTTTCCAAAATGAGCCAATGTTTTTCATTAACAACAAATTAGTTTCTTAGAATATTAATAATCCCGTTTATTTTAATATTTATACTTCTTTAAAATGCCTAAAAAACTGATTATTGAGAACATTTCTAAATTAAAATCAGTACTGTAATTAATAATATGTACTGTAATTAATAGCACTGATATTAATACCTAAGGTACGTGTAATTATAGTACATGTAACCAGTACTGTAATTAATACATGGTATGGATATCTTTGAATTCATGTAAATAAGGCTTAAAATGTTGCATTATTTATAAAGAATAAAAAACATAAATATAAATAAATGTATATATGTTTTGATTCATTTTATTTTAATTTTCTTATAAGTTAAATTAATTAATTATACACTTTGCAATTTATTAAAATTTATATTAATTTATTTACCAAGATAAAATAAAAATATTTGTTTAGTTTTAATTTGGTTACTTTCATTACACATTAGAACTTTGTTTCTTAAATTATTCAGGTATTACCTATCAGAAGCTAATATTAACATGAAAACTTCTTTGAAGGTCGGTTCGTCAGCAACAATAAAATTTTGATAAAACTCCGTTATTAACATTGAGCTTATATTTGAGTACTTACATTTTATTTTTTTATTTTAAGTATTTTCTAAGTCCATAGTATCTTGGTGAAAGATAATATACATTTTACTGTTCTTCTGTGTAAAAGTTGTTAACGTTTTTTCTTCTTTTTATAGATTTTACTGACGAAAATTTAAAATTAAGGATATTGATTAAAATTAATTTAATTTATAAATATACGTTTATTATTTAAAAAAATACTTGCAGAATCAATATGAAATTAGTAAATCCGAAAAATACTAAATTCAGTTAAGATGATATGTATAAAATGCTGAGGTTCAATCATTGATTACAATATTAGTTAAATAAAAAGTACATCATTCATAATATAAAATTGTAAAATTCGGTATTTGGAAATAATAGCGTAAAGAATAAGTAATCACTTATTATCTGTACAATTTTTAAAGCTAATTTTGCCATACAATTTTATACATATGTTTATATTTGTTGACCTGTTTGAGACTTGAAGCAAAACGTATTCCTATGTAGCAAATGAAAATATTTATTTGTAAGCTCAATAAAAACAGCACAGATATTTAACATAAAAACTCAATCTTAATATCAAGAGTAAATTAAATTTAGAAACGTAAAACTATTTATCAACTTAAACGTTAAATTCATAGTTTTCCTTAATCTCATAAACTTAAAAATCTTAAATGCAACACTCTCTCTCTCTTCTAGATTCTAAAGTCTCATATTAGAGGTGTATCTTGTAATATTTAATACATTGCTTCTGCATTCAATCAGTAATTTAAATTTGCATGAAATACAGCTTCTAACGAAACGGGGCATGAGAGATACAAAATGTTAGTTTAAATAATAAGATCTGTAAAATGTTTGTCGTAAAATGGGAAAACTGGTTAATAATAAATCACATGAATGAAAGGAGCTATGTATTTTTAAATAAATGCATTCCTTAACAAATAAAGTTGTTTATAAAAAATAATTTGTTTCTCAATGTCGTATATGAAACACCAGAAATTCTAAATAAAATTTAAGGAGCATCATATTATTTTGATCAAAATAAAATATTTTTCCTTCACTTGAAATGCAAAAATAAACAATTAACAATTCATTAAGAAACAATTACTATAATCATTCTTAAATATATAATTATATAAAATGTACTTTTTCTAAATAAATATTTATTATAAAATTCACATTCTTTAATACATTTTACGCAGTTTAATTTCTTTTTTACAAAAATACTGATTTTTTTAAATAAAAGGCCGTAACTTCTAATGGCATAAATATAATTTGCAAAATCTAGATGAAAATTTGAAGGATTACAAGACATTTAGGGTCAATGTTATTAGTCACATAAATCTGGAGATGAATAATGCAAGTGTCTACTGAGAAATGAATATGAAAACAAATGTAACTTGGATCTTTCAAAGGGACAAAAATTTTCAAGGAAGTTTGTGCTATACTAAACTCTATAATATATATTGATTTACATCCTTCATAATACTTAAAAAAGTGTTTATGTGGAAGAAATATTTAAATATGCAAAGCAAAATATATATAAATTTATTAAATTGTAAAGTATATATTATGTACGTTTCATTGCTTTTTGACTTGATTTAAAGGAAATTTTTTAATGCAATAATAATGTGAAAAATAATAAAGGATAATTAATTTTGGTGTTGTGGTAAAAACATGAAATTGTACATTAAATTAGTAACATAATGAAAAATGTTATAAGTTAGTATAACCTACAGAAAATATTATCATGTTATTTTAGTGACACCTTTATTTTGGTTTTAAATTTCAAAATATATGTATGTTTAGATAAATCGAAAAGCAGACTTATTTTAATGTAATCCAAATAATCAAAGAAAGCTTTCAGCATATGTAAATTTGATTTAACAGCATTAGCATTGGGATCGGGGTATTACATTTCAAAAATAGTTTTGAGAAATTGCAATATTTCTAGAATTGTCTTATAATACTTTGTACTGTGCTACTATCAATAATGGAATTGTCACTAGAACTAACAATCATCTTGAAAAACTGTATTCAGCCACAAAAAAGATTATTAAGCTTCATATTTAAATAAACACATTAATATTGGTAGTCCATTAATGTTCAGCCTATTTTTTCCAAGAAGCCAAGAAGTTTATATATATATACATATACATATACATATATATATATATATATATATATATATATATATATATATATATATATATATATATATATATATATATATATATATATATATATATATATATATATATATATATATATATATATATATATATATATATATATATATATATATATATATATATATATATATATATATATATAGATTGATGAACACCGGATTTAGGAGTACATTTGTTTCTAAGTTCTACTGTTTCTCTTATTAACTATGTTACTTTTTGGTTTACTGTTTAAAGATTCAGTAAAAGTGTGTTCCCCACTAAATGAATGTCTCGCACATTCTAATACACTTAAATATACAGATTTATGTGTTTAAATTTAAAATGAAATCTCTTTGTTGGAGAAACAGAGAAATAAGTGTCATAGTTTTGAAAGATGATATTCATTTTAATATTAGACAGTAATCCTAGTAAGCAGAGAGAAATTCTTATGGCCATAGCGCTAAGTTTGTTATAACTAAAGTACTTGTATATTTTTCCTAAAAGTTATATCATACATGTGTTAGAGTTATGAAATGAAAATGAATACTTTCAAAATCATCTCCACGGATTTTAATGAAAGTTTTGGTTTGGATTCAAATTATACTACTTTTGCCTGGAGTCATGTGTATAAGAGCGAAATTATATTGATATATTTACATATTTCTTATGTTTTTCTTTTTAATATAGTTTAACAAGCCGTCCTGACTATTTGATTTATGATTTTATTTGTGTTATGTAAGTCTAAATATCAAATCGTTATCAAAAAAGTTAAAATTAATTATTAACAAACCAAAATAAATGATGTTTGTGGTATGGGTAATAAATGCGAAATAAAAAAAAAGATATATGTAAATTTTCATTCTAACAATACTAATATTCGGCATTAAATGAGTGATGGAATCAGAGATTCTAGATAAATTGAATCTGTTTCTTTGAGAGTAAAGGAATACAATTATAATGTTGATTTAGTTTATTCCATTTAACATTTTGTAAAGATTTATCGATACTTTAAGTCGAGAATAATGTTTCTAATAAAGAAATAACTATATCATTTAAATGAGAATATAATTAAGAAATGGAATGATGTGTCTTTTTAAAATTTGCAGAAGTATGTACTTTAAAGACTAATGTAACCAAATCTATAATAAAGTTTATAATAAAAAATAAAAGCAAGTTTACTAATATTTATATTGTTTCTGTGTTACATTAATAATGCATGATTATATATTTACTTATTCATCTTTCAAAGAAAAATAAAATGTGCTTACAAAATATCATAAAATTTGGAATTGAGCTTCTTCAAAATATTTTTTATTAATTCTTCAAATGTAAACCATTTATCATTATTATTAAATGAATTTATAAAAAAATTGTTTCTATTTAGCACATGTTTTCTCGCAAACATTGTGAAAGAAAATATATGAATAACTTCTATAATAAAACAAATTCAGGTCTGAAGAGAAATTTCTCTTGTAATAGCGATAATTTTGATTGCAAAGAAATTTATAGATTAAAGGAGCACGCAAATTACTATTATTTTCTTCTTAAGTATTGTATACTTGAAAATTCAGCTCATTGAAATTGTGTATTATATATATATCTATACTTAATACACAATATAGTATTAGGGGAAATTTTGCACTGCATTTCCAATTAACTTTTTTAAATAGATTATAACAATGCTTCTCCCTAATGTTTTTTTATTTCAATGGCACACTTATAATTTTAAAGCTTTCGGACTATTGAATGCTACAGGACTGGTTAGAAATTTGCTGTATGTAAAAGTATTAATTGATATATTGATATCTGTGTGTGTGTGAGAGAGAGAGAGCGAGAGAGATTTATTAATGATGAATGATAGTGGTGACGAATAGGTCAATAATGGCAGGTGTCACTGTACGATCTATGGAGATTGAGTTAGGTAATAGACAAATATGAAAAACGTAGAATTCGCTATAATATCTATGTCAGCATAGAATTTGCAGTCATCAAGTTTTTACTAGAACGTTGAAGGTTTTGTAAAGTATACCTAAAACAAGAACTCAGTAGAAACTAAAACAGAACTAAAAGATAATTCTATGAAGGTGATTCAGAAAGTAGAATTTTTGTTCATGTTGACCTTGAAGTTGCTTACTTTAAATGATTGTAAGTCATACTGTCTAACTGACGAAATGATGGCTCGATTATGTGCTGAAATGTAACATATAGCTCTTAGAGAAAATCTTGTTCCGACGAAAGTCCAGATTGCTCAGAATGTATATTCAGACGACTGCTGCAGAAACATCTGAATACATCCAAATCAGCTTGGAGATCCAGGTCTTTATGCGACAAAGTTCACAAAAAGTAAGGTATAGGAATGACATTTTTTGACAGTTGTGTCTTTTTTAGAACTAATTTTTGGAATTTTTTATGTGAATGATATGTAGAATACGTCTTGTAGCCATTTTTGTTTCTGTTCCTTTTCCAAATTACTTTTCAACTAACTAAACTAAAGATGACTTGGCACTGAATTGTGTTTCGGAAAACGCATCAGGAATTGTGGAAACAAAGGTCTAAAGATGCTTAAGATCGTAAAGCACTTGTGTGGGACTAACTGGGCAGCAAACCTTAAATCTGTTTGGACAACCTAAACAGACCAGGAAATCTCATATCTTAAGTATGCCACCCACATTTCAGCACATTATTTTGCCACAATATTCAACTACTTAGATAGAATCCAGGCAAGAGCGACCAAAATTATCTGTGGTGCAGTTTCCTCTGCAAATAACGAACAATTGAATCTAGTATGTGGCCTCACCTCACTCAAGAACAAAAAGAAGTATCATATCATATACTTTACTAATAAAATACGAAGTTCAGACCACATTTCAAGAAGAAACTTTGAAAATTGATGCAAGAAAATCAGACTAAAAAGAACATCTACTTTACAGTTTTATTTCGAGATATAATACGAGCGGTGGGTCTCAAGCTCAACACTTTTGACTTCCTGGAAGATTCCATAGTCTTCAAGAGCTGACCAAACTGTACTACTGTCAATACCAATCTCATCATTCCATGAACCGAAAAGGAATTAACAACAGTTACTTTTAAACAGGGCATGCAGTATATTAATGCAATGTCTGAAAATAAACTAGTCTATGCATACACTGATAACAGAGGCGACGAAACTTTTCAAAAAGGTGTAGCAGGTGTTTATTTTTATAACACAATGGTATAACTACAAACCATTCAATGGGAAATTCCCATGGTCGACATCGAAACGCGTCTGTAATCCGAAAACATCACGGACTTAGCCAGCTGAGTTCTGCACACTCATGATAAGCTATATTTCTCCCCATGGATAAGACACCATCCAACCTGCCATAAGAAGATCAATTCTACATCTATTAACATTCCGCGGGTATCAAACTTAATAGGGACATACCTAGCCATGAATGTTCACACATTTTCTCTTATCATTCATATTTTCTACTCGATGAGTAGATAATTAATATAATACAGGAAAGTTAACAACTGATATGGGATTTTTATAATCAATACCTTGTCAAGTGATTATTTAGTTTTTGGGAAACAGGGAGTAAATCCATATCGACTTTCTTATTTAGTAACGGTAAATACTTTAAGTATATCATAATGCTCTGAAATTTTATTCATTCGCTTCTTAAGCATAAATTCTTCATATCTACCAAATTTTTGGTCATTTGGAGACATACTTATCGCTGCAGTGATCTCTATCTTATAAAGATAATTTTATAAGGAAATTATCACGAATATATTATAATGAAAACAATCTAACATGAGAGTAAAAATTATCTAATAAAATTTTATTATTATTTATAACTTCTTTTTAGAGTGATTTTTTTAAATTTCCGTTTTGAGTTACCGCCATATTCATAGCTATAAATTAACTGCTGATATTTTCCTAAATCTTTCTCATTTTATTTTTCTTTGATGTACGTGTACATAAAGTTAAAAATGTTTGATTATTTACGTTTAAATAATACAAATAAATACATTGTAAAATGAGTCCTTTTATATAATTTTTAAACTATAATTTCCAGAAATTTTTCTAGAATTCTCAAAGATATTTCTCACTCATTGTTAAGGTTAGAGATAATTCTAAAAAATGCTTATTTTTAATGATTCTAAAGGAATTATTTAAAACTTAATCTGAAAATATTAAATATTTCTGAGCAAGAGAAAAAGAATTTTTTTCAAACAACTCATAATGTGAAAAATTGCATAGTCCATTACATTGGTTATAACACGCTATTAAACATTTTAGAAGCATATAAAAAGTAGAATGGAATTTCATTTTTTCAGATTAAAGTCTGTGTGTTAATATATGGTAAATGCTCTACACAGTTCATAATTCTTGAAGCTCAGTGATAATTGTTTTACTTATGCAAAGAGATAATTTATATTTTTCTCTCTTTAGAGATCAGAAATACTTGGTGGGTATATTTTTTTATTTTGGAGAAAATATATGTTTAAGAATTAAAATACAAAAATAAATAATTTAAATACCTATTTTATTAATGATTTAAGCTATAGTGTTTCTTCACGACATAATTTAGCCTAATTTGAAATCTTTTTCTTTACGTTCACAAGGAAAAGTATTCATAAAGAGTTTGTTTAATATGCTAATTTTTAAACACAAAATTTTTATTGTTAAATATAACTCATAATTATTAAAATATTTTTAAGTTCAAAAAATAATCCATGATTACTTTTCGATTAAATAATGAATTAAGTCAAACTCTAAAATATTGATAAATAAATATTCTAGGAAGACTGTTATAACATTATATTTTAGCTTCATATTTATAGAAACAGATTAGGAATTTAAAAAAAAAAAGCTATTAGGGTTCTACAATAGTTACAATCTAACAGACCTTAATATACAAAAATGATTGCATAAAAAAGGAAACATTTGGAAACTTGTCAATTATTAATAAATTCATATTTTTCATAACATAAGCCTTTCTTATTAACGTGATCTCATTCTCACCAAGAATAACTCCAATTGAATGCGCTTACACTGCGCTAATACAATAGTTTTAATTACTTTCTAAGAGTACCGTTATTAATTATATGTTTTCTTGCAGATTCATTAATTTGGTCTACCAGGAATTTCTAGTAAGTATTACGTAAGTGTAATTTTTGTTATTTCTTGTGGGCATCATAACTTTGATATTATTTTATATATGCTTATGAATGTTTATCATATTTTTATCACTTTTAATGCCTAAACATTTGAATTATGTTGTATTTAATAAAAAATCTGTCCTTTTAAAATGTAATATAAAAGGACAGATTTGTATATGTAACATTTTTTAATTATCTAAGACTATAAAATTTGGGAAAATCAACCAAATATTTCTTAATTTAAATTAATTAAAATTGAATTAATTACTATAAAAAGGATTACTATACAGTATTTATTCATATAAAGCAATATTTCCCTATAAAATTTAAGATTAATATTGCAAAAAATTATTTTAATGCCACAAATATTTCATAACATGTCTCAGTAATATATATCATTAATCAAGTTCAAAGCTTGAAATATGTAAATGATACTTGAAACATGATGACTATTTTCCCTATAGACCAAGGAATTTGTACTATTTATAAATAAGGTAAGAAAGTATTTTATTTAAAAAAAGTTTTGTTCAAGGCTTATTTTTATTGATAACACATTATTGTGTGAGATTAATTTTGCTTTAAATGTGAAATGCAAAAGGAATATTTTGAATAAACTGCCAATATCATCACACATTGCATCTTAATTCTATGACAAAAACACCCAAAGAGAAGTAAGCAAGATTTCGTATATGAGTCAACTGAATAAGAATATTCTTGACATTTAATACACTTAAAAGGGATAAACTCTTAAATATTTCCTAAAGAAGGGTGTAGATAAGAAAGAAGAAAACACTTTTTATTTTAAAATTTATCCGGAAAAAAATATTTTTAAATAAAAATGCATGGCAAGAAGCTCACAATCTAAAATGGACTGCGTCAAATATATCAGTTAAGGAAAAACTCCAGCTGTTTGAAATAGTGTCTTAACGTCAAAACGGATCTTAACGTAAAAATAACGCATATCCTTAACGTATAATGGACGTCTGAAGCTTCAAAGAGAATTTGAAATATATGAAAAATCTAGTGACGTCTTCAAATGCTAGGTAAAGAAACTCAATTTAAAATGTTTTGCATCAACACAAAGTTGATATTTACACAAAGCATAAATTGTTTCCATCTTTAACATCAAAGAAGATATATTAAAACGTTTTTCTTTTCAAAAGTCATATTGCTTTGAAACCTGAGTCATTTCTAAATTACAAAAGGTATTTTCTTTAAGTAAAAAATAAAGATGCTAGTTATGTCTGTCTCAGAAACAGGTGAAAGAAAATGAATGAAATTTTACAGTTATTTGTTATTTTTAGATATAACTTCACTTGTCAAAAGTAATTTTATCATTTTGTACATTATAAATATTTATGCTAGAAATTTGAATCAACTTTAATTAATGTGTCTATCACTTAGTTTAAAATGCAAATTTCTTAATTTAAATTCTTTTGCGATTTTATTTCAAAATAAGTATATTACTTTTATATTATAATGTAATCATATAGAAATGTCTACAAATGATTATTTGTTTAAAATAAGATATTATTCACACATTAGAACCATATATGCACTCTTATATTTCGTGTTTCTTGTAATGCGATTTATCTTGTCGCAACTTCGGATTTAAATACCTAAATATATAAAATATAATTATAAAAAAATATAAAATATAATTATAAAAAGTATTTTTTAAATTTTAAAAAAAAATTATCAAGTAAAAATATTTTTTAATGAATAATTATTGATAGCAATAAAGTATTCCATATCATAAGAATATTGAAGTTATCCTTAGATAAAATATTTGTAATTATATTTAAGAATTTATTAACATTTATATTGCAATATATTTAAATAAAATTCATGAATCAATAAAAAAATACATGTGTATAAGAATGGATTCATTTGCATTTCTGAGACTACTTGTATAGTTTATGAATGATAGTGAAAAATTTTCTTTTGGATATAAAATATTTTGAATAATGAAATAAAAGAAATATTACATTGCCTACGAAATATAAAAAAAATATGTAAAGTTTGATATATATCAAAAAAGATATGTATATGTTAATTCAATTTACATTTTAATATTATCTTTATAATCATATTTGATAGATGACACAGTATGACATACATTAGAAATATAAAAAATTCAATTCATGTCCATTTGTGGTTTTATTTTCAATGATGATTCTGGTTTTTTTGCTAAAAATAAATTTAATTATATTTTTATAATGTTTATTTTTAGCAATAGGTTATCAATTTATTAAAAATTTTTAAATTTTGCTGAAGGGATGCTTAAGATATGAAAAAATGAATGTCCCGAATTATATATGTATGTTTAAATAAAAACTTTAATTTCTCTTTGTATACATAAATGTTTTAATAATTTGCAGTACTTTAAAAATGTCTCATCAAATTGTTACAAATTTTAAACTAATAAAATTTGAAGGAGTTAGTACTCAAATTATTTTGCAATATATTAATATCAGGAAACAATAAGTACCACTTTATCTATAAATTATTCAAATAAAAATATAAATAATGATAATGTGATAAAATTATAAATAAGGAATGATTTTAAAGGAAAAAATCAACTCAATCCACTTTAATACAAAAATTTGCTTATTATTACAAAATTATAGTTATGAATTTTACATAAAATGATTTGTATCCAAAACATTTTAAGCAATGGTAATAGTTTTAAAAACACTGATATGATTTTTAAGGATTTTTCAAGCGTGAAAATCATATATTTAAGGGAAAGAGAACTCATGTTGGAAAATTCCCTTTCAATCGAAATACAAATAAAATGCATAAAATACACACAAAATGTTTACATATCTCTTTCAAAAGCTTTTTACATGTTAAAAATTTGTAACAAGTAATGATGTTTTGATTTATTTAAATGATATGCTCTTCTTGAAAAGGAATAGTAAATATTTACGCAATGAATAAAAAATTGTAAAGATAAGTTATGTTCGAATTTTGTAGTGTCATATCTGCGTTGAATGGAAATAAATAATGTGGATTCATATTTATGAACTAATTATTTAATAGAAATGTTTCGTTAATAGTTCATTTTTAATTTTATAGATCATTAATTCAACAGGTGGTTATGAAACTTTAAATAACTTATAAATTTCGGGGTCTTTTATTACGCAACAGACAATATTTCATATATTTTTTAATCAACACTAAATTTTAAGCAATTGTACTGTCAAACAATTCATAATTTCATAAAACCATTTTTATCGATTTTATTTTTAAGATAACCTTTATCAATACGAAATCCTGACTAGTGTTTTGCATGCAACAAATAATGAGATTCTAAAATTTTTTTATTAAGTAAACATTTTAAAGAATTTTTACAGCACATCTAAAAATATTTTTTTTTGAATTTCGTGAATATTATTTGTAAATCCTCACTGATACATATTGTTTGCTAAGTCAGGTGTTACGAATCATGTTGACATGAACTCTTCATGAGCCAGAAATAATAGCCATTCTATTTAAGCATAAGATCACAGGAATGAATCCAGTGACAGTAGAACAATGGAGAATGTTTGCTGGCTTCATGATTTTTGCATAATAAACAGCTGTCGAGATGGTATTTAGAACTTTCTTGGTGGATCCTAGAACTTTCTTGGATGGTATTTTCTTGGTGGATCCTAGTCCTAGGTTCACCACTGTCTTGTGGTGCAAACATTCTGTATAAAATAATAAATCGGGCGTTTCATCAGATCCACAGTTAGTATTAGTGATTCAACATGCGCGTGTATCAAAATATGCTGTGAAATTCATCTGGTTTCTTATATTGTAACATTTGAACTCTTCCCACTATATATGAATATTCCTGACATAAAAATTGTAATAAGCATCACAATGGTGTTCCTTACTCTTTTTCAAAATCAATAATATCGTAAATTGTTTGTGGTTCATATAGAAATAGGCTTAAAACATTTATCGGTGCACATTATTGTGTATATGTAAATTACTTACCTTATACATAATATAAAGCTCATGTAAATCGTTTTACTCACATTGACATCCACTAACTGCTACTTAATTTAGTAAACATTTGAAACACGAATTTTTTATTGTAGCAATACGAGTTTTTGAACAGTAAAATGTTTTGTTTTATAATGTATTATCGAAATTATTTACCATATAGTAAAATAAAGCAATACAATGAGAACACAAACTTATAAATTTCACAGTATATTTCTAATTCTTATTTTAAACATGATGAATAATTTTTCAGTTATTAAAAATCTTGATATTGAAAACTTGGTAAGTTAAAAGAACAGAGAGATCTATAATTAAACATTTCATTTCAAAGAAAAGTTAAATTCTAGACAATTAATTTAATAATAGAAATTTAAGTAAACAATTTCTTAAAAGAACGGTGAAAGAAGTACTCAAAAATTTTTCTTGCATATTTTCCTATAAAATGCAATATAAATTCCTCTTTTATAACATATAATTAGATAATGTCAACGTAGAAGATAGATTTTTAATTAGTTAAATTGATTTAAAAGTAATTTTAGTGGGCAATTACTAATAATGTGTGGTAAAACTTACAGTAGAAATAATGTGCTTTTATAAATAACAAAACAAAATTTTTAAAAAGTAATAATTTATTTATGCATAGTCAGATTTCCTTTCGATTGACTTTTAAAAGATTTGGAAATTCAATAGAATTTGAAATTTTTATGCTGGTATATACTTTACGGATTATCCTTCCATGGTTTATACAAACTTCTTATTTCCTAATTGTAAGGCAAAATACGCATAGAAACTTTGGGTACAAGAAAATAAGAAAACAAAAATAAAGTGCAAAGAAATTATGTCTGCTGTGGTGGGAGAAGCAAAAATGCATCATAAACAATAAAAGTTTCCTTACAAAAATAAATACTATTAGTATTATTATACACGAAACAATAATAACAATGTTTATGCGATGATTACGTAACTATTGATGGCTGTAGATTGCTTGTAATTTTTATCGGGTTAAATAACACTTACACATAGCCGAACTAGTTTTTGCGTGAAAGGTTAAGTAGTAAATCATTTATAACTCTACATTTAATATTTATGTGAAATAAATATATTTTAAGAATAAATGAAAATAAATTTATATGGCTAATGTTTCAGTAAAATAAAATTTAAGCACATAAAATGAATTAATTAAAGTTGTTTTATGCTATAGGTATTAAATCGTAATTTAATTTATTATGGTTGCTTAGATTAATTGAAAAATTATCTTAAACATTGAAACACTTTTAGAAATTGTGTTTCAATTTAAAAATGTGTTAATTTTGTAAAAATTTATTTGTAATAAAAATATGGCTTCTAAAAAATCTCTTGATGTGTATGATGGAGAATTATGTGATGTATCCTAAGTTATATAAATCTATTAAGTTTTGATCATTTCCATTAAAAACACAAGTTATACTAGTAAATATTTACAAAAGTTAGCTTATTTCCTTTTGCTTTTATAAATAAAATTAATTAATTGATGATAAAATTAATGATTAATTGATTGCAAACATTACATATATTGAGTAACATGATAATGTTTTTGCATTTCAATACACTTTATATTGTTTGATGTAATTAAAAAAATAGAAAATTAGATACATTATTAAGATAATTAAGTATTCAAAAATGCAAAAAATATAATTTATCACTTTCAAAAGGATATGCTTAGTTGTATAAATAACCTATTAATTTTTTTTTTTAAATTTTTTTATGTCAAAAAATAAAACATTTTTAGATTTTTTTTTATGGGGATCATTTACACAAAGGTTAGAATTAATTTATTAATGACAGTACTCGCCTTTTTCATAATTAAAAATTTTACCTTTGAAACATTAAAAAAATTAAAAACATTCTCGTTCAAATATATATATATATATATATATATATATATATATATATATATATATATATATATATATATATATATATATATATATATATATATATATATATATATATATAGAGATGGGGGGCACTAACGTATAATGATTTTCTAGATATCTCTCTCTCTCTCTCTCTCTCTCTCTCTGTAGAATAAAAAACAATAAAATTAATTTTATTACTTGTTGGTCTTACAAAAATATTAAATTGTGTTAATAAGAGGATTATTAAGAAATATTATTTTATTGATTATCCTGGTCTTTCAGGTACTTAAAAGTTTCTAAACAACTAATTAAACTTTGCACTAAATTTTCTTGAACAGCAAAAATAAAATATTCCAAAGTTGGGAAACTTGTTAGAGATTAAAATTAAATAAAAATTAACTTCAAGTGTTTTTTTAAAGAAATTTTGAAAATAAAAACTTTGAAAGTTTAATATGGTGTATAATCTAAGGAAAATATTTAAGTCATCTTGAGCGTTTACGTTCACTATTTCTAAGGCATTTTGCAATTTTTAATCTAATTCTTACTTACTAATAAGAAATGCCAGTTGGATAGTTTCTAAGGGAGTGTGTAAAATATTTTGTGTTACCAATCATCAGCTTTAAATTTCAGAAATAGTATTGCTTATAAAAATTTACTGATGAGTCTAATGTTAATTTTTAATTTTTAAAATACTTTTTTTTATTGATTTTTTAATAACATAGTAATTCATTGTGGGTTATAATTCATTTCAAACGTATGCTATTTCTTCACGTTTACTGTTTTTGCTAATTTAAGCTAATTTCTATATAACAAAAACATTTATATAGTAGGATAAAGTAAAAATATAGGTTAAAAAACTAAAGTAATTTTTTTCTTAAAATTTGAAGAAAATACTTTGTTCTTAAACTGTTCAGTAAATGTATCAACTTACGTAAAAACAATTATTATCCATTTATATTTAAATATCCCTACATTTATAAGCTATTATTATACGTTTTTGTATTTTATTATTTATTCATATTTTACAAAAAATAAATAAGAGTTATATTAATAAGAAATAGTGTTATATATTACTATAATTTGTATAATTAGTTTTACATTTCAAAACGAATTGTTTTTGATAAATAAAAATATTTTCCCCACAAACATATAAGTCAAAAAACTAGTGGCATTTAAATTTTTTGTTTCATCATATCATTCCAAATATTTTTCATCATCAAATTGTACAGTTTTATCAAATTGTACAAATTTTAGTATCTTTCAGATTATGATCAGGTACATATATAGATTATAAAGTTTATTCCATTGTTGGTCTGTATGCAGTTAACATATGTGAAATTAATTTTATGTATAAAATCAACACATGGGTAAGGAAACTGTCTTCTATTGAGGAAATTTGCCTGAAAATAGAAGAAATTTATCTATAAGTTATAAAACGGATTTCATTGAACTGCAAAACAAATATTGTACTTTTTAAAATTGATCAAGATAAGTTTTACTTAATTAATTTTCAAAAGTTAATATTAATGAAATGACAGTCAATTAGCTAATTGACTGTCTGTTATAGAAGCCAAAAAATAAAACGCATTTCTCTTTTACTTCAAATTACTTCCAATTTGGAAATATCTTCTAATCGGATTCAAAATATCTGACATAAAAGAGATTTTAACATACTAAATCTAATATGTATTCTTTGATGTTAAATTTAGAAGCAATTTGTTGATGGAAAGGTAAACTTTACGTTGAAGCAATGCATTTTAAATTGGCTTTCTTTACCAGCCATTTGAGGAACTCACTAGATAAGTCATATCTTACGATTTCTCTTTGAAGTTTGAACTTCCATTTGACGGTAAGGAAAATGTACTTTCGAATGCTAAGGAAGTAATATTTTAAAAATATTCTATTTCTAACAATTGTGTGAAGCGTTTCTGTCCATAGGATTATGATCCGAGTTCTTTTGGAAATTTTATATTCACATTTTTCTTTATAGGAAAGTATTTTTTGTATTACAACCTCATAGGTTTCAGCTTATATAGATATTTTATGCAAGACTTATGTCTTATATTAGTCAATTTTCTTTGTATTTAAAGCATTGGATTTTACACATTTTGTTTTTGACAACAAAATTAAAATGCTGTATTTTTCTGGAAATTTCCGTAAGTGAAAATTTAAAATAAATTGAAAAATAGGATAAGCTTTTCAAATTATTTCATTAATCATATTAATGAAAAAAAAACAAATAATGTGATGATTTATGATGTGATTTTAAAAATTTAATGTTATTAAATATAAAATATATGTGGATATTCATGGTATTTTACTAATAAAATTTTCTTTATTTTTGCTTAGGTCAAGAATTTAATTTTACATATTGCATGATTAAAATAGATAACATAGCTTTAATATTTTTAACACAGATTTTTAGGTCAGCGCTTAACCTCTCTTCTGCAAAATAGTTTTGCTGTTTATGTATTTTATAGTATATATATTATAGAATATATATATATATATATATATATATATATATATATATATATATATATATATATATATATATATATATATATAATTTATCATAATTTGAAAAGAATTCTAATCGTTAATATTAAAACAATGGCTAAGATTTATATTAAGAAAATTGAGCTTTGCATTTAATTTAAGAAAAATAATGAATAGGAAATATAAAGAAAATGTTGCAAAAGACTGACTTAATTTTTCTATATTTTACACTTTAAATTCCATTCAGAATTATAAACTCAAAACCACTCATAGCCATTGAAATTGTAACAGCAAATTGTCCATTTAACAGTAAAAGAAAGCAGTGATTCGTTAATTATTAGCTTTTTAACATATTCTTGTCAATTTATCAGGCATCGTCATCTACATACACAAGTTATTCAAATAAGGAAAATGTACAGCAGGCTTGTCTTACATTATTTGCGTTTGAGCATAATCTGGTTCAAAATTATTGTTACAAGTCCTGTTAGAAGATGAATTCTATACCAGCTAGATTGCAAATTTGACAGTGATCTAGTCATAATCCATCATGATTTTACTTTTCGTAATTTTGTTAGTTTCTTCATTCGAGATCTCATGACTCGATGAATCTAGGATGCTCTAAAGGAAAGCCATTCTCAATATCACAAACCCTTTATCATTAACAGATGAAAGACAGACATATTACTTTCAGGCCTTTAGGGGATCTTCAGTCACATCACAAGCTCTTATTTAAGAAATGCTGTTGTTTTCATGAAAACAAATGTCTATGCGAAATGCATGAAGCCACTTAAAAAGTGGATTATCAGATAGGTGTGAATAACTTAAGGCCATATCACAGAGAAGAACGCATTCAATATAATCAACGGCATACTAGCACTCAGAAAGGTGTCATTTCGTGGCTTAAGCTAAATTATGATTCTGTTTTCATAATCATAATGGTTTCATCTATGTTGGATGACATTGTGGAGAACAAAAATTGTCACCTCATGTTTAATATTGTCTAACTAAATCTTCACAATTAGTGAATGTACAGTGTGACATTGCAAATACATCTCGGCCATCTCTTATTTATATTGATGACATTTTGAACACAAACTTTTCTACTTATTATGTTCAATATCTTTGGCTTGGCTCATAAAAATTTACTTTTCTTTCCAATTGTTCAGTTTTAGCAGGACAGTGCATGACCTGCTAAAACTTTTATAGTACGAACCATTTTCAATGCATTCAATGTTTGGCTGCCATGTTCTCCAGATATTCCTGTAATGGATAATGTAATCACGACAAGCTATTAATTCAGCAATTAACTATTAATTTTAATTAAAAAAATTTATAAGTAATTGCCGAATTACAATCTTGTCGTCATTACATTATGATCAATGAAAAGTATCATTTTAAAGTTGCATGATCAGTTATAGGACTACACATATGAACTATTAATCATATAACTAAAATCACACACATTCGTAGGATCAATGGCGGAAAATTATCTTACGTTAGAGTTACATTAGTTTCTTTTGAAATTTAAATCATTGAAACATATTAAACGAATAAATATTTATTCACCATGAAGAGAATTATTCACAAAATCATTACACAGTGTGTAATCTGGCGTTATTATGTTGTTCAATATGATTCAACATGTGTGCACATCGCATTTTCCTGATAAGTTAAATTCTGAATTAATATGTATGGAATACCAAATAATTGAATTAATTGAAGCATAAAAATGTTTCTTTTATTTGTACAAATTAAAATATAACTATGGTACAATATAATATCAAGCTGATAATTGAGAAATGAGTTTTCCGAATTCTTAAGTAAATTTCCTCTATTGGCATATAATTAAGTTATATATTTATTTTTAATTACCAGACAACTATTTTTCGACACCACATTCCTCATTCACATTTAATTGCATTGAAATTATGAAGTGAATATTCGTTTCAGTTAGAATATTATTTTCTACACTGAATCTCTAATGAGAAATCAAGTAAGGTCTTAGAGGAAGGAAATTTAACTCACAAGCTGGAAGAGTGCTTACTGTTGCATCTTACAAGGAAATAGGTTTGCATGTTAAAAATGCGAACAAAATCCTTTTGTAAGTAAAAGGAATTACAATAACGAAATGAGTTTAGTAAGACCAGTTAATAACTGTTCCAGAAACACAATGTGCCACGAATTTTAATCCTAGATAATTGTCATGAATATTTAAATCGGTAGCTAGTTGTTTAGATTAATTTGCATTTTTAATTATATTTCTAAGTTAGTAATTCATTGCTTAATAGTAAGTGTAACGATAAAAATTTCTTGTGTTTTAACTTATTTAATTAAAAAGTTTTGACTTTTCCTAGCAATTACAACCAAATGTGGGGATGCTATTCATTTGTAATTGAATAGTGAGTGTGTTTCGTACGCATGGATTCAAGAAGGGTTATTAAAATGTTGGATTCTTTTTTATACATTTTATTACACATATATGAGGTAATTTAAATGAGTTTAAGTAAATACATAATTTGAAATTGGTAAATATTCTTAATTTATTTTTAATTTTTCCGTATAAATGTTTACTGTGTAACACACATCTGTTGCAAAGATTGTACTCTGTTGCAAAGACACACATCTGTTGCAAAGACTGAAGGCTTTTGTACAGTTCTATCCTCAATCGCAAATATTCTATTACCCGTATTATAGAGCTAAAATCATGCTTAACATTTGACTTCCAGATTTCCTCTATAAATTTTAATATTCTCATGAATAATTTAGTTAAATGTAATACGCAAAGGGTCACAAACCAATACAAGTACTATGTATTGTTATATGAAATCAATACATCATATAATAGGATATAGTGGATATAAATTCCTATTAGAATGAAGTAATTGAATTCGTTTCTATAAAAAAATTTTTACCAATCTCAATAGCAATATTTTTAAAAATTCCCTGTTTTAACTTCAATGGATCATATAGCTCGCAAACTGTGAAAATGTTAAGTATTTAAAAAATTGTTTGATATAATAATTGAACTAATTGATATTATAATTGTACGTGTGAAGAAAATTTGAATTTTTTTAATTTATTGATTTTATTAATGAATTCTTTAACTTTGAATTACAATATAAATACACTTTTGAGCTTATTTATATTTTTATTTTAATACATACACACACACACACACACACACACACACACACACACACACACACACACACACACACACACACACACACACACACACACATATATATATATATATATATATATATATATATATATGCAGGAATTTTTCAAAATTACACAAGGTCCTTACAAAAATAAGCGTTTTACTCCGAATATAGCGTAGTGCACTTAAGAGTTAAAACAATTTGAATCCTCCTTTTAATTTACCCGGTAAGTGTGAGGTTTTACCATTTCTAATGGGGATATTTGTATAATTCATGGACGTATGAAAGAAAAGGATAATGAGATTGTATGTTATTTTTTTCTATTTTTTCTAAAAAAACATCAAATGAGCTCTACAATGTTTAATTCCGGTGATTGAGCATTCCACGGAAGATGAACTACTGAATAGAACTATTCAACCAGGATTAAATAGGTCGACAACGATGAATGAGGGAATTATCACCTTTATTGGTGCAATCTCTTGACCGACATGTATGTTTGCGATGTAGAATGCAAGTTGTAGGTTTGAAGTTTAGCAGAATTAGTTCTAGTGATTTGGTTTTATAAGATGACAAAGATCTGTATTCTCTAAACTATAAAAATGCGACTCAAAAACATTACGGAACCACCATTCCATGGCTCAGGCTCACTCTAGGATAGAAACAGTATGAAATGTAGGCTTCTGAGGACTTAAAAGACGTAAGCCCGTGCCATGCTGATAAGGAGGGAAATCTGCTTTCATCAGAAAACTATGCATGTTTTCATTAATCTCAAGTTCAAATTTTATAGTCTTTGTACCACTGTACTTCCTATATCCAATTTACATCTTTTACAAGGGTTTTTCCAATCACTGCTTTGTCAATTTTCTTTTTCTTTTTTTTTTTTTTTGCAATTCTTGTCGAAAAGTTTAAACCCTAAGGCTTTTAAACTATCATACAAGTTCTTCATACGACATAATATACACAGTTGTTTGCGACACATTTTTGTCTGATTGTAGTCCATGATTTTTCAGAGAATTTATTAAAAAGTAGATAATGAGAATATTGCATAAGAAGAGATCAGTCCTGTACGTTTGATGCTCAAGTCTCCTAATGTAATCTTAAACTGCTCATTATTGCTGTATATAACAGGTGTGGTTGATCTCTCATACTTACAACTATGCTGAGTTGAATTTAAAGGTAAAAGCTAAACTTTACTTTTAAATAAGTACCACTGATGCACAGTGATATTTTACTGACATGATTTTTCTCTATGTACAATTTTAACTGTCCAATGAAAATCATCATATTTTGTCCCATGGCAATCAAAGTAATAAGTAATAGCTTATTGGTAATATATGGATGAATTTGATAATAACGTCATTATTGCTAACTTCTTAGCATTTTTCATACTCTGTTCGAAAAAAATTGAACACGAAAATAACAATCTCCAGTTGCTTGCGCATACAGAGCCCCACCGCCGAACGTATTATTTCGACAATGTAGAGACTCCCTTAAAAGAAAACTTTTTGACAATCAATTAATATCATTCATTGTATAATATATATTACAATTAAGCGCATTTTAATTTCAAATTTATGCCAATGTATATTTTTATTGCCATTTCTATTGCAGCAAATCATTTTTGTGGATTAACTCATTTATTTTTGGGATTTAGTTCAAGTAATTCCATGTTTCACAGCAGTTTTTGTTAAGAAAATCTCTGTGCTTTTTCATAAAATTATATTTATTTTCTTGAGTTATATCAAAGTGAACAGATTATAGGATTCATGAATACTTTTCCTAATTCTCTTGATTTTGTCAAAACCATTTATGACAATTCCAAAAACTCAAATAAATAGATTATAAAATAGTATTTAAAATCCTGCAGTAACGCATGTGAGTTAGTCTGAAAAACTGTGGAATATTTTTTAAAAAAAATAAGTAAAATATCACAGATTTTAAATTTTAAAATCTTGCTTTTTTAATACAGATAACGTTCCACTTAGTTTTGAAATGTTTTTACAATGTTTTATTAATTTTATGAATAAAGCCGCATTAATTGTTGTTAAAACGCGCGAGTATTTATAAATTATTTTTTCGAACGGAAAATCTATTTAAGTTAAGGTTCATAGTTATAGCATACAAAAAGTTTCGCATAAAATTCATATTTTCTTGTTGTATAAAAAAATATTTATTCTTGCTTATAAGGATATATAAAAAATTAAATAAGGGTCAATTTTTCATTTCTGAATTCCATGAGTTTACACAGAAAATTTCTTACTCTGAAAGTGTGTGTGGAAAAGTTTCTTACTCTGAAAGTGTGTCTGAAATTTCTTACTCTGAAAGTCGTTTATTGCAAATTATGCTTTTCAAAAGAAAAAAAAATAAGCTTTTTTATAAATTAAAATTGTACCTTTCTTAAAATATTAGAAGTTTCAAAAATAGGACAAATAATATATATTCATATACTTTAAATTTTGCATGAATAAAAGCTCTTTTAGTTTGTTTTGTTTATTGAAACCATATATAGATCTCTGAGTAAGTTAAGTTTATTTTGTATTTTATACCTAAATATATGAAATATTGTTCAAATGATTGATTTGTTAACAAAAAATTCTTTTAATCAATCCTTATGTATGATATTTTCTATTTTCACATCTGAATACCCTTAATGAATAAGATTAAATATTTGTAAGTTTTTTGTAAATCGGGTTCTGAACAGCTCTTCGTGAATGCTAAATTACATGAGATCATTGCAGTTATTATTCAAATTTTAAGAATTGTGTACAGCAATTATTTTTCCATGTAATTTCAAAATAGTTAATCTCTATGTAGGATGTATCATACGTTTGCATAAACCATAAATCTTGATTAACCCTAACGTGATTAGTTTTTTTCGTGCAGCCACACTCACTGGAAGCTTGTAATATCATCAGTAAGGAAGGGATAAAAAAGGAAAATACAAGAAATAATTTTATTTGTTTAAATTCTGAAATATCTGTGTGCTGGGTGGAATAATAATGGAGTTTATCGGTTGTATTTCATAGTATGACAGATGAAGAAATTGCGGATTATTTATCCGAAAAATGCTTTTGTCACATGTAATCAAGATAGAGTGATGAAAATCTGAAATTGATGGATGTAAGAAAGATAGGCCAACAGATAGAAATGATTGTACCAGTTTTATAGCGCCATCAGAGATTAGGATAGTGATATTACGCATGACATTGATGGATCACACTGAAACTTAGAAGCCTTAATTTTAAAGACATTTTGAACAATTGGAATTTATATCGTAGAATATGGGTCTTATCAATTTTTAAAGATTCTTTTGAGAAAATTTAACACACGAATAAAAGAAAACTGTTTAAAAACATTTAACTAAATTTTGACAAGAAACAAACAACACAAATAAAACTTTTTTACTTCTTAAAGTTAAAGAAATACTTATATGACAATTATGTGATGTATACATTTAACTATACTTTAAAAATATATAACTGTATGTACCACATAATATTTCCATAAATATTGCTCTGTAAGCAAATTTAACATAGAATTTCACATGGAAAGATCTTAAAAATGAGAATTTTTAAAACGGTATGGATTGATAATAGTGAAGTAAATACTCATTTTTGTAACTCATGTAGAAAAAAATTTTATTTATTATTTTTACCTTAAAACCTTTTATTAATAAAATGCTCATTTATAATATTTTGATCTAAATTTTACTTATATATATACTATATATATATATATATATATATATATATATATATATATATATATATATATATATATATATATATATATATATATATATATATATATATATATATATATATATATATATATATATATATATATATATATATATATATATATATATATATATATATATATATATATATATATATATATATATATATATATATATATATATATATATATATATATATATATATATACATAAAATTACTTATTTTGTGTTCGGACAAACTGATATCTTGATGTTGGTATTTATAGTTACTGATCATTTCTAACAATCACACTTCGGTAATTCATTCAGATGAATGATTGTTCATTACATGGAAAAAGAACGTGTAATTCTATTGTGTACGGGCTCTTTCTAACTAAACTCATATTGATAATGAATACAAACTTTTTAACAAAGAACTGGTATGTTCTGCATGAGTTTTAAACGATAGAAATGCATAAAAATCTCCCCTCAAAATAGCTTTAGCTCTCTCTCTTCATATCTTTTCAATGATTGCATATCTCCAATTCCTTGATGATGCCTTTGATTGTATTAACTGACATTTGCATGTTAAGTGAAAAAAGTCATTGTACGAATATATTTCTATTATAACCTCATCAATCCTGCTCGATGCATAATTTGTTTTGTTATGGGGATTAATACAGTGAAAATATGACCACTTTTAGTTTATTCAGATCCTTTTAATCAAAGTGAGAGAAATTGAAAGACTGAAATTGATAACAGGAATACAGTCATATTTATTTAAATGCATTTAAATATCCATTATATATGTTCAGGAAATAAGTCATTTTATTATGTCTAGAAAAGGGTTATTCATTTCAGTTCACAATCAAATAGATTTTGTATAATGGTGATTTAACTCTCTCTATTTTTACAAAATGTAATGTTTTTTTAATACATTTAAAGTAAATTTTACTTATTTCTATTTCAGTTTTATCAGTCTTTATTAAGTTTATTTTATCTACATCTATTTCAAAGGAAAGTTTCACATTTTCAGCCACAATCAATATATCTTTAAACTGAACAATCTTATTGATATTACACGTTTTAATTCTTCCTTCACATGCATTTTATTCATGCGAAACAGTAAAACTCTTATTTAGGAAGACATGTATAATACATTTTATTTAAAATATACATCAAGTGTGTGTTATTGTACAGAAAACGAATATTTCAAGTAGCAAAAGGCTAATAATAATTTCTTGCTTTTAATTATTAATTGAGATTTGAACCCTAAATTTTCTAACATTTCAATAATTCGAATTTTAATTTTAAATGTTAAAAAGTAATATAATTATTATTTCAGATTATTAATCCTATTAAGTAAATAAACTAAGAATATCTCATTGAATATTGATCAAATTCATGTTTATATACACAATAATATTAGTTTAAAAATCAAAATTAATTTACCGTTAAATTAGTGTTTCAAATCCTTTAAATTTAAAATTTAAATAATAAGCCTTATTAAACTATATCTTATTCTCCAATTATGCAGAAATTAATGATTATTTTCAGAAAATGCTTAACAACTCAGATTGATAGAATGATAAAATTTTATAAAGTACCATATAGTCACATTCGAAATTCAAATAAGCTTTATAAAAAAAGATGTAATAGAGATTTCATAATGGAATTCATTTAATTAAACATTTAAAACATTCGAAGATATTTGCCACTGAAATAAAAAGCAATTAAATGAAGTTTTTAAGCATCATTAAATTTATAGATTCATTTGTTTATTTTAATAAAAATTATTTAACTCAATTATTTCTAAGAAAAATCTTTCAATTTCCCTTAAATATATTGAAAAAACAATCTGGAAATACATTTTTTATTAGATTAGTATATTTTTTAATAAAAAATAAGCCTTTTAACATATATTATGATATGAAAAAATGCATATTATATATATATATATATATATATATATATATATATATATATATATATATATATATATATATATATATATATATATATATATTATTATTATTATTATTATTATTATTATTTCTGAAATGAAATTAATGTAAATGTACACTGTAAATTACTTTAGCATAAATTTGCAATGACAGCAATATTCATCAAATTCTTTGTCCATAACACCGCAAGAATTCTAGAATTATGTCATATTTGAGAT